>JAMZAV010000100.1:0-600000 GCA_024449915.1 Sweltsa coloradensis
GCTATTTTGATCGACTCGATGGTGCAAAGCATAATGAAGCATATTTTGTTTAGGCATTATACAAACATAAAAACAATTATTATGAGGACAACACTTCATTATTGTATAGTAGTTAGACGGTCGGATTTGACTTTTCATTTGGCAGGTGCTAGATGTTAGGCAAATATAATATTATATAAATCAGTTTTAATCCTCATTCTGAGATTTTAATTACTATAAACACGTAGACCATTTCGATGCCTCCCCGATCCATAGAACCATTGAGTAAGTTAATGATAGAACTAGAAGATCATTATTGGACAGTTCGTACAATTTAGTAGTACTCCGTAAAAAGGTTATTGGTACAGCGACATGTAGATAACTTGGGTCCCAAAATATTTAATATTATCCAGACTGAAATTAAAAAGACAACTCGTTTAGAATTGTTTAAACGAAGGATAGAGGTTTGGCTACAAACTCTAGTCGTAAATTATCTGAACTTTTTGTTTTAATTTGTCAATGTTATCGGCAAATTGTGTTGCATCTTAATTATACTTGTGATGTTTTGTGTGTTCATTTTGTTGCTTGCTGACTCTTGTATGTTGCTTATATTATTCATTTATTTATTGTTATCGCATAATGTTTTTCTAATGGATTTTGTTTGTTTGATTTTTGTTTTTCACAATGAGAAACAGTGTATGTAATTTACCCTTGTATTGTATCCACAGTCTATCTGTACACATTTTACATTTCATTTCAATTTCATTTCGCCAGCCCGTCCACAAGGATATTTTTTCCTTATACGGGCTTCCCATTGCTTTTTTTCCTGGTGTATATATAATACAGTATATCTTTTGTTTTGTAGAACAATTATTCGATCGTGTTTATAAATGTAAATGGAATTTTGTGTGGTAATAAAATGGATTGAAAATTGAATTGAATTGAGAAGTTAACGACCGTACGACGATAACTAAAATGGGTTTAAATAGTATGTCAAGAATCTGGTTTATTTCGTAGTATTTTATTAATTTTACCCATGTCTTCCCACATCCACAACACACACACACGCACACACGCATCATACGCATACTCACAAGGTGACAGCTCATCATTATCATTTGACCGACAGTGTTGGCTCGGGCGCTAAGCGCTCGACTCTGATTCGGGAGGTCCCGGGTTCAAATCCCGTCGAGACCGGCAATCCTGACTGAAGGTTTTTTCCGAGGTTTTCCTCAGTCGTTAAGGCGAATGCAAGGGATTGAGTCCTCTTAAATAGCCCTCGGACATCCCTTCACAATTTCCTATCCGCAAATACCTAGTTCACCTGAAGAGGGGCTAATTGCACCCTATAACAGGTTTCCCACGATAAAAATTTAAATTAATTATCATTTGAAGTTTTATCCACAAATTTCAAACGACCATTTTTTGAACTCTGTCGAAATTTAATTTAATTGTGTAAAGAACAAACGAAGAGATAACTCGATAATTCTCTGTGAGACAGTTTACTAATACTGCTCTAAGACGGAGCTTAGAAGATAGACACCAGAGAGATAAAAGAGATCAAGAAAACATCAAGATATTACGTGATATATTATTAACAAGACAGAAGAATTAGCGTTGATGTAAATCTATCTCGAAAAAAAATGCAACCAGTCTGCAATTTTCACTCAGATGCCAATTTATCGCAGTGGCATCCACTAAAATTATAATGTTCTTTAAAAGTATAGGAATATTAAAATGTAATTAAAATTTGAACGATATATTCTCAAATGCCACCTTATTTTGCATGAGGTAAATGTGCTAGATTCCCAATTTCACTTTAATCATTTAGCTAGCGGAAAATTCCAATGGTTCAATCTCTGCATGGTGATGCTATCTTTATTGGATTTGGAAATTCCTCGTTATCCGCCAGGCTGTGTAGCTCGCTTACGTAGAACAAAATCACCCACAAGTTACGTTGTCTCGTAGCCACATTTGGCATTTACAAAACTTTTATTTGCACAGCCAGGCAGCATTGGATGTATATATGGAACGTGTGTGGTGAATTTAAATTGTCAAGCAAGAATGAATGATTCATTGCCCATAAGTCAATCATAGACTATTATTTACAAAATATATGTTTTATATGTTTTCAAACTTTCAAATACTATCTAATATTTTTAGAGGGTATCTTATAACTTTTTAAACAAGTCTGATTATAAAGTATTTGCTTTCTGTTTCATGACAACGCATGAAATATGTTTTTTAAGTTGGTCTAGAACAAAATTTGTTCAACAATGCCCGCGGTATACTCTCAATTACCAAACACATCACTTAAACTTAGCTTAAACATCATTGAAGGTTTAAACGGGTTTAATTTTTCATGCGCTGCATAAAAACTTACAAATCACATTAACATTAACCAAGCTAGCTAGTTTGAGCTCAACATTTATCTCAAGACGGCGTATCATTAGAACTATCTTAATTTGAAAAGTTTTTCAGTTGTTTATACTGAGAAAATAATTAAATTTCCGTGAAGTCGTGAGTGTTATTCTCTTCGTTATAAGATGCCGACTCAATGAAACATCAAGTTATTTGGTCTATTACTTCCGATACTTACACGCAAAAGGATCAATACGCACAGCGCAGTTTAGTAATCACAAATTATAATTTGAGAAAGTTAATTTTCCAAATCGTCTGTAATTGAAAAATCAATCTACTCGCTCGAAAAGCTCGGAAGTTTTTTTTATTTTACGAAAGGTTGTTCAAGACCCAAAACATAAAACGAAGAAAATGCAAGTCGAATGAAATAAATTGCTCACGCATGAAATGATAACAAACCACGAATATTCCCCTAGGAAACTGGAAAGGTGAATTCTATACGGTTGTCTTGTTATTGTAGTGCGGGTAATAGTGCACATCTGATCCTCCTTTATGGTAATCAGCACACAGTCAACCTACAATGATTCTTAATGGACCTTCCAACTTTTCCCATAAAATCTCGAGCGTTTTGCATGTTTGGCCGTGGTGCAAGCAAGCAGGGTCAGGTTACCCTGGCCGGCCGGGGGGGGGGGGGGAGGGCGGGCGGGAAGGACCCGGCCCGGCCATCCTCCAGCTAGCGGCAGCCCAGCCAGTGCCCCGGGTTCGATTCGCTACCACGATAAACATACACATACCAAACATTACGCGAGTTTATTTTACAATTAATCTTAACCTTATTTATGTATTTCCACCAAACCACAGAATCTTGAAATAAATTTTTATATATAATATATAATAATTAATTATAGTAATTGCTGAATAAAAATAATCTTAACACTGCATAATTTATCATATGAAAGGAAAAAGTTGCAATTTGATCAGTTTTCTTTCCTCATTTAGAGTACGTTTTTCGGCAATCGCCATCACGTCATGATATAATTTAGTCCTTGAAGCGGTATTATGCTTAATACCCGCCAAACAATAGCTAATATTTAAAATAATTAAATACAGTTTTTGTGTTTGTTGGGTTTGTCCCGTGGTTAGTCACTGCTTGCAATGCAGATGGTCCCGGAAAATGACATTTCTCGCGGGAAACCTGCCCCGGGTGCAATGCATGGCCCTCTTCATGTTAGGAGTCAAGATAATTGTGCAGGCATGTCATTGTCAGAGGGCTGTTTAAGAGGACTCAATCCCTCGCATTCGCATTAACGACTGAGGAAAACCTCGAGGAAAATACCTTCAGTCAGGATTGTCAGTCTCGACGGGATTTGAGCCCGGGAACCCCCGAATCAGAGTCGAGCGCTCAACGCTCGAGCCAACACTATATCGTTTTATATTTCGATGAGTTGACGAATTTATTTTATACTGTGGTTGGGTATGTGTCGACAAATTGACTTTAGAGCCGTCCTAGCAACGAATCACATAGTACATTCTGAAGTTGTTTTGAATTAGCCTCGTTGATGCTGGCGGGTAAATCGTGCCCGACCGTTTGGTCGCTATTTCCTGTTTTAAATACCGAGCCAGTTTATTTTTTTTGTTTTATATTAAAGCCCCCCACTAATAACCAAGTATATGTGACTGAGTAGACTCTAAATACTAACTAAAATGTTCATTGAATTATTTTATTTGTAATAACTTTCACCCAACGGAGTTTCTAAGGACAACACATTAATATCGAATATTAAGTAATAGATACAACATATAAATACAAAAAAAAACATTCGGAGTATCTTCTTGCTTGGGATCGGTAAGGATGTGAAATATGACGTACGCAATTGATACAACCAATAATGTTTACCTTTACAATATATATTTGCAATTTTTATCTCTTGCAACCAAGAATATTGAGATTGTATTATTACTCCCGTGTTATGTTAACGCTACCGTTTTGTATTCATTGTAACAATATTATGTAATTGTGTTTTGTGTTCTGTTATTTTTAATAATCATCAATTTGTCATCTACATTGTGTAAGTAGAATTTGTATGCAGTGCTCTTTTTACAGGTTTATCACAATTTCGTTTTTTCTTACACAGCAATGCTGACATAAACTAGGAAAACGCTAAAGTCCCGTCGCGTTGTTGAGCGAGCACCGGTACGTGCAACACGACCCGAGTACGACATTCCTATAATGTTACATACCAATAAGTCGTTTGACCGATTAAGCTGAAAATTTGTAAAATAGGAGAGAATGGATAAAATCCACCGCCATCTATAGGACCTTGACATCATTTCTTTGGGAAAACTATTTTAACTCTTTGATAACAAATAATACACTGCTTCCTCGATAGTATTTTGATTACTTCTAGGTGGCAGTGCATAGTGAGACTTTTCGTTGCCATGGTAGCGTTACTTTTGTTAAAATGTAATTTCTATCTACACTACTTAAGGTCTTGACCGATTTAGCTGAAAATTTGTAAAATAGGAGAGAATGTTGTACTTATTGACCCTGCAAAATTTCATAACGATCGGAACATTTTTATTTTTTTATTTTATTTTTTATTTTTTATAACCAACGATCGGATTTTGTTCAAAAACTATACAGCAACCCGCATAGGTGGTATGTACATGTGTGCAAAATTTCAGGTCGATCAGAGAAACGGTGCGACCTGTACCGAAGCAGTAACAGAAAAAAAAACACACAAAAAAACACAAAAATAACAGACATTCGAGCCACAAGAGTCAAGTGGAGACGCTCGCTTCGCTCGCTCAATAAATAAACTAGGAAAGCGCTCAGTTGGACGCGTTGTTGAGCGAGCACCGGTACGTGCAACATGACCCGAGTACGACATTCCCATAAGGCCCACCCATTGATATTAAACCCCTATAGTAGGCTAGATTAGCAGTCTCCTATACCTCCGCACAGGCGCGAGCGTAGCAAATTGAAGACTCAACCGGCCCATTTCAAGATGGCGATTTGGTGTTTTAATTTATGCTTTTTTAATGCAATAAAGTATTTTACTGGATTGTTTGATATGGTTTTAGCTTGTGCAGCATGGTATTAAACAAAAGAAACAATACGAAGTGATTGCATAAGGGAATTTAGTAATCATTTGGTGTTAAAGGCTAGTATGCTTACCTGTCAACCTGGCGGCAATCTCGAGAACTATTTGGCCACAAATCGCTCCCATTTGATTAACATGTAAACTGTCATTTTAAGATGGCTTCTAATTGTACCGGAAGTGGACCACCGACTGCTGGTCTAGCCAATTATATAGGATGTCTATGGGCCCACCACACAGTGTAGGCCTAACTGGATATTGACATTGTACACTTTATACTATTCCAACATCTTTGCATTGTACTAAATCACGTCATGCCTTCTAAAGTGTATCTTTGTATCTTCACTGCCTCCTTCATTTTTTAACATCATTTTTCGAATTATGATTACCAATAAGTCTTTAAGGTCTTGACCGATTTAGCTGAAAATTTGTAAAATAGGAGAGAATGGATAAAATCCACCGCCATCTAGAGGACCTTGACATCATTTCTTTGGGAAAAAAATTAACTCTTGATTACTTCTAGGTGGCAGTGCATAGTGACCAGAATTCTCGTGCGTCTTTTCATTGCCATGGTAACGTTACTTTTGTTAAAGTGTAATTTATATCTACACTACTTATCGGATCAAAATAAAATTAACATATTCGTGACCGGACGGACATTCTAAATGATTTGGCTATCTCAGATTTTGTCGCCGTTTAGTTTTAAAAAAAACTTTAGATTAACTTTAATGTAACTTTATAACTTTTTTAACGATTTTGCCACAAAACTAATGGCATTCAATCGGGAACGAAGCTTGCGGATGGTCAAAATTTCAACTCGATACGAGTCCCGTTCGACCGCTATCATGAGCCAAAAAAGCTGCGCGACTTTCCGTTGCCATGGTAACGGTACTTTGTTATAATGTAATTTCCATCTACACTACTTATCGGATCAAAATAAAATTAACATATTCGTGACCGGACGGACATTCTAAATGATTTGGCCACCTCAGATTTTGTCGCCGTTTAGTTTAAAAAAAAACTTTCGATTAACTTTAATGTAACTTTTTAACTTTTTGAACGATTTTGCCACAAAACTATGCAGCAACCCGCATAGGTGGTATGTACATGTGTGCAAAATTTCAGGTCGATCAAAGAAACGGTGCGACCTGTACCGAAGCAGTAACAGAAAAAAAACAAACAAACAAACAAAACAAAACAAAACAAAAAACAGACATTCGAGCCATAAGAGTCAAGTGGAGACGCTCGCTACGCTCGCTCAATTAATAAACTACGAAAATTACAAACCATAATTTCAACTAAATAGGTACACAATAACAAGATACAATCTTCCAACCGTCAATTATGTCTAGACAAAGTACTGCGATTAAAAACGTTGACGGTCACCCAGCCAGAATATGTTGCAGCTCATTTCTACATTAACGTCTCGGTTCGTAAGTAATCCTAGCTAATAAATCAAAAACAATTTTTATTTTTCTCGTAGATCTTTTTTAATTTTGTTTACATCCTATTGTGCTCAGTCTTCGAATCGATAACAACACTCGGCGTTTTGCTGGGCTCTTGTTGAAACATTTTAAATTGCTGACAAACATGAGATGTAGAGCTAGATCATCATCAAAGTGACATAGTATACGCATTGTCAGATTATATAAATTGTTTTAAAATATGGACCCAATGGTAGATTTAAGGTACAAAACTGTCATTTTACAATGCTCGAAGAAATTAACTGCGTTAAACATTTCTAGCATTACAGGGATATCAACTGCATTGTCTGAGTAATGTCTTTATATAGTGTTTCTAGGATTTATATATGGAATATTGTAAAAAGTTAAGGAAATACCTTTTTAAGTTATACAATTATTTTTTTACTTTATCTCAATGCAGATATTGTGTTTAGAAATTTAAGAACACGATTCACATTAATTAACAAATAAATATACCATTATTTTATATTAAAAAAAACAACAATCAAAACGTTTACTCAAGTCTGGATCAAAATAATATGTAGGGCTTACTGGATCAAATTAAACTGATTTAAATAAAAATTCATCGTGGTGACCCTGCCCAGGTTACAATGCTGGCCTCTCTTCAGGTGTCCAACTAGGTATACTGGAGTTAGGACAATTGTGAAGGGATGTCCGAGGGCTGTTTTAGAGGGCTCAATCCCTTGCGTTCGCATTAACGACTTAGGAAAACCTCGGAAAAATCCTACATTCAGGATTGCCGGTCTCGAGGGGATTTGAACCCGGGACCTCCCGAATCAGAGTCAAGCGCTTAGCGCCCGAGCCAACACTGTCGGGGACTTCATAAATGAACACAAACGGTTAAAATTCGAAATACTGTAATTTAAAGGGAGTCATCATTAGACGAGAAATTATTTAATTCAGTCAAATAATATTTTTAATGCGAATTCAGTTGAACATTAAAAACAACGTGTGGTAACGGTTGGCAGGCGTACGCGCGAGAGCATAGTTCAAAGATCAAGTAAATTTCACTACTTTCCCGCTTAATTTAAGTTGTATGACATAATAACGATACAAGCAAAATATTCACATTATAATAACGAAATATATATTTATTTATTTGTTTGTTCTATATCTAGCCCACTAGTGAATCGAGGGTTAGTATTTTAGTGGTCTGTCTTGTCTCAACCCTTTATGGTTTGTTGCATTTTTTTGTTCTGTGTTCAACGTGCTTTCTTTTTTAATGTATGGTACATTATAGATTATGTATAGTATTATTGTGAAAACACATTAATTGCTCGAAGAAACGCGTATTTATTCTGTAGACACTTTTTTAAATTTATAAATCGTAGCTTAAATTAATAACGTTACTTAAAACATTTTACAGATCAATATTTTTTCTTTGTTTTACCAATGAAGTCCCCAACCCCGCATTTATTTTGTTGCAACCTCCTGACGTATCATGCATTGGAAACAAAATTAACTAATTTAATTAATTAATTTGTGTTGTATAGTTAGTTATATCGTTCGCCTGGCCAACTCGGTAGTGTCTATCTAATGGTGCGATGACGTGTCACCTTCCTACCGTAGTCCACGGCCGGTGGCTAGCTGCTGCTGGACTTCGGAGTCCTTCTCGCTGGAACGTCTGAGGTGCAGGGTGCAATGCAAGTCACCTGGCATCGTTGCGCTAGTTAGATTGAGTGCACGCATGAGGCTTCACTCTAGTTAAAGTGTTTGTCACAGATAGACGTGTGTTTGTGCGTTCTTGAATACGGTGATTGTGCGACTGGGGGAACCTGGAACGCGCTACCACAACGATAAGTCCACGGGCTACTGTCGCCACGGTATGTGACCACTCCAGATTCACTTATTGTTTCATAGACGTGTTCTTTAGGAATGTTATAGGTGTATTTAATTAGTTATTATACCATCTATCGGGCAAAAAGCTGGGACCCAAAATTTAGCATTCGTGATTTTTTAAATGAATTTTAGAATATTTTTAGATTTTTTGCCTTGATATTTTACGAAAAATTTGCTGATTTTGGTTTCCAAATTGGCATCAAAATTGGAAAAAAATCCAAGATTTGATTTGATTTTTAAAAATATATTTTTTTGTTACAATTTTTCATTTCCCCCCTTTTTTACATGTTCAGATTGAATCTACTATAGGCAAACAAAATATCCGGAACATCTCGGAAATTTGTGTAATTTTGTGTTTTTATACACAATTTGATTTCAGAACTATTACAAAAATCCTTTTAATCATTATAATTCATTAAGGAAAAATTCTACCAATTCCAAACAAAACCAAGCACCTTTTCACCCGAGTAAAAAGTATGAAAATCTGGCAGCTTTAATTGTGTAGATTTTGAAAAGTGGTGGTGAGTATACTTACCGGTAACCTATAAAGAGTTTTAAAGCAAGTTTATAATTTTATAATGTTAGAATTGAGATGCCTCATACCAACTTTAAGATAGTCAAGGAGGGATTAGGGAGAGGAGGTCTCTCTGCATACTCATTGCACACTGCCCATGAGATGAGTTGCTCATGAGTATCTTTTCAAGGAATGTAGTTTCGAATCCAGCTTAGATACTGGATTCCTGTTACTGTTTAAAATTCATATCTATCACCCCTTATCGTCTGGACTAACATCACTGCATTAATTGAATATCCCACTGAAAGTCCGCTCCTGTAACTTTGTGGGTATAACAATTAACAACTATGTAATACAAATATTTTTATTTGTTACTAACGCTATGATATACGAGAGAAAATAAAACTCTAGGTGTTGTTATTACAAAACAAGTGTAACAAGTAGAAAAAATAAATTAAAAGCATCACTTGGAACATATTCTACTATTATGGGGAACGCAATTCTCTCTAACTATATACTGCGTTTTGCCAGTTTGGCTAAACACTTTACCTGGGGTGCCTGATGATAAAAATCCTGATAGTTACATTTAAAACAAATAACCAAGGGCACGGGACACGAATGGTTGTACGATATAAATTGTGCCACAAAAGTAATAAAGTAAAACGTTTTAGTAAATAGTTTGATCCCAGATAAAATAAACATGAAATAATTACCCATCAATATTTAGCGTAAAACAATTTCAATACTCATGTTATTCTATAAATGTATCGTCCATAATGCTACTTAAAAGTAAAACATCCCAGCAAATGTTGAAACAATGTGAACTTGCAAAGTTCTTTCTGAAACAAAATAATTGTGAATATGTGTAACAGTTACACGATAATTGTCTATTTCACGCCAAAATCCAAATTAGTAATTATCACCTTCAAAGAGAAATGAACGCATGCAGTTTTTAGTTTACTTGTTGATTCCATATATTTTGTTCACAATGCGTCGATAGGGCCTAATTGAATATATTTTCGCATTGCCTTCTGCCAGCCTGCACTCTAGGCAATTAGGAGTTGAATGGCTGTGGAGTGTAAATACAGGTTATGTTCTGAATAGCATGTCATTTGATCCACACGAGTGATTGTTGAAAGCGTCTGCCATTTCACCTGCGTGGCGGCGTGGCATGCACTTTAACCCTTAAAGTAGATGAGCTGTGAAATGATCACGTACTGAACACGGTTTTATCTTGCTTCATTTGATTGGCAACATTGAAATTGAATTTCAATGCTGGTGACATTCGATTGACATTTCCTTTTTAATAAATCTAAAATATTTACTCCATGTTTCATGGGAATAATAATGTGAATTATTCTTATATTCTAAAGCGTTCACAAGACATTTAAAATAAGTGTAAATGACCGGTTTAAAAATTGTTGATTAGGCACTATCATCGATCTACATTTTCCAATTGACATTAATTTTGTCCAAGAAAGAGGGAATAATCCTCACAGTTGACTAGAAAGGGTAAGCGTTTCTTCTTTTTGTCAACTTAAGTAACGTTTCGCTATCTCGTCAGCAGTGTTTATTAAAATACATCAACGTTGTTTTTTTATAACTCTATTTATTTTTTGATCCCCGTTTTAAAAAAAAAACTTGAGCTTTATAAAGTGAATCTAAATTGCCATTGGAGGTGATTTGGTGTTTTACCCTATTGCACCCCGGTTCAAACGATAGTATTTAAAGTACGATACAGGGATATATCCAATCTCGTTCCCAGTCCTAGTTGTTTCAATATAGCTTTGCTTATGTGTGCAAGTGCCGTTCGCTAAACTACGCAAGTTCGAGCGAAAGTAATACATCATATACTACCTTACATTCGAAACAGATAGTTTTTTTAAAAAATGTAATGATTATATTAAGCAACAACATTTTTATTTAATTCACTTTACCAACAGCGCACTCCACTAGTTCTAAAATCGCACCGATCCTATAACAAATATTCAAAAGTGTGTCAATAATAAAACAATGATTTGTAATGGGATTCGTGCTCGTCCATGTATTAAATAGGTTAAAATAATTGAAATTTTCAATGTTATATCACAAAGGAATTAAAATAGCTTTATCTACTTTTTTTGTATCAAATAAAACGAATCAAGGGTGCGGTAGCAAAGCTTACTGTTGTTATACAGCGTTGAAATATCTTTGGTGGAGGTGCCGGTTTCAAATATATACCACATTTGGTTGAGGCTAGCCCTGCCCCCTAACCTCCCTTTTCTGGCCCCAGGCCACCACCCAATTACCACTCAGCAAGAGGTAACAAAGTTTGTTTGTTTGTTTGTTCTTTGCTGTATCCTTGGAAATCAACCTATCTAAGAAATGTGCAGGTATACGGTCTTTACCTCTCATCCTTCCACCTCACCTCGCTTGTCTGTATCATGCCATCATGTACGGGCAATGCCAACCAAAACCTGCAATATCAATCGGAGGTAATTTCAGTTTTTATTGTGAGACGTGGCACACGAACAAACAGACCTTCAGACGAACAGAAACGTGATGCTCTAGGTACATTCGCTCCCTGATACTAACATGAGCTAACAAAACAACACCATTATTCAATCATTCAATATCGAACCATATTTCAACTTTGAAGTCGGGTATAGGGTGGGAGGTTCCCACCACATTCTTGGCATCCCTGGTTTAGCCATGCCTTACACTTATTCCACATCATCTTTTTCTTCCTCTGCATCATCTACTTAACTTTCTTCCTCTTCACTGTCTTCTTCCTCAGGGACCTCCACCAGTTTTTGCTATATTTTTCGTTCTTCCCAACATCTTTCCTGGTTAACCCTTCCCTTTCCCAAGCTGTGTTTCTACTATTCAAATCCATTGCTAACCTCTTATTAACCATTATACAATAATAAAAATAAATACTTGATTTAACAAAATCGTGAAGGCTTGAGTGAGTTTCTCGCTCCATGTTTTCATTTACCTCGCGCTTTGAATCTCTGCACAAACAGAGCGTGCACATGTAGGCGTGTTATCTGGTGGAGTCATGCGCCAACCAGTGATCGCTAATCAACCGCGCCCTACTTCCCGAACTTACTCAACTGACAGCTACAAGATTCCTAATTGGACCTTCAATGTTTCGCACTCTGTGCCTCGCACTAGATCAAGCTCAAGGAGAGCAGAGCGAGGCGTACTTCAAGTAGGCGTTGTTCGACTCGGTTAGCTGGAGACAATTCTTTGCGTACACGTGTAGAACTTACCCAGGAGTCTCAGGGCTGGGGAGTATAGTTGAGTCTACGGTTTAGGCCTAGATTCTCTCGGCTCTGATGAAACGTTAGTATAAAGCAATGTAAAGCAGCACAATATCAACCATTTCCATAATGGTATTATAACGACATATGTAACGGGTGAATGTCAATAGTGCCATGCAAGTTAATGCCATGGATATGTTAAATCGAAAGGTATTGAAGAGCCGAGCCCCCTTAAGCATCACTATTCTGTCCGTCCGTCTGTGCGTGTGTCAAGTCTAAAAAAACCGAACATGACCTCGGAATGAAAGGCGTTCTATGTTGGCAGCTCTTCAACATGGATAGGCCTGCTACAGAATGTCTTGGTGACCCTGGGACCGCGAGGCTTATCGTCAGTGGCGCGCTGAACCCTTCAATTGGACAGGAGCAAGCCCTAAAAATCAGGCCCCCCCACCCCCCAATTAGAACTTCCAAAAAAGCCTAATAATTAAAAAAATAACAATAAATAGGTAAAGTAGAAGAAACATGGCTGAAAAGTTTTCTGAATAAAAGAGGACCTTACTTAAAACAGAAAAACATAATATTGTTGTTGTTTGTTTGTTTTTGTTTTTTTTTTGGGGGGGGGGGGGAGACGGGACATAACCTCACTATTGGCCATTATATGTCGTTTTTTGACAATAGTGTAGCCAGCACAGCTAGTGCAAAATTAAATTTTGAGAATCTGTTTTCTGGATATAGTTTCTATTTGTTTGTCCTTTTTAGCAATACGCATATATAAGTTATAGCTATAAGGACAAATAGATTTCTGAAAATACATTTGGTGTACGATTTTGTTTTTTCAAACAGTACAAATACGAGTTTTTTCGAGTTTTGTATCGTCTGGCAAAAAAAATTGTACACCAACTGTTATATTATATTATGTAGTATAATTTTTGTAAATTTTAATCAGGCACGCCATTTAGTTTTGCTTAATGCGCCATATAAGGACAAATAGATTTCTGAAAATACAGTTGGTGTACGATTTTGTTTTGTCAAACTGTACACATACGAGTATTCTCGAGTTTTGTATCGTCTGGCAAAATAAATTGTATACCAACTGTTATTTCAGAAATCTATTTGTCCTTTAAGTTGAAGTTCAAGCTAAAGGCGTTAAGACACTTTATCCAGAAAACCGATTCACAAAATTTAATTTTGCACTAGATGTGCTGGCTACACTATTGTCAAAAAACCACATATAATGGCCGATAGTGAGGTTATGTCCCGACCAAAAAATATTAAAAAAAATCGCTGTTTGAAGGTACACTTTCATTCAGCCAACTTTCATGGACTTCTAAGGTGTTGACCCTAGGGTGATTACAATAGCCTTTTTCCTTCTCGTGATTCAGTACTAAACGGCTAGGACTCCTCACGTAGAAAACAGCATGTATCCTCGTGGCTCACCCTTCCTCATCTGGCCACGCTCGTTGCTGCTTAACTTCCTCGCTCGGACTGAGCCCCCTCGTATCCACCAAGCTGTAGGCTGCTGACGAGAGTCGACGTAAATCTTTTCCACATATTTTACAGATATGTCACAACCCATCCATCCTTGCCTCGGGTGAACCCTGACTGTGACAACACTGGGCACGTGTACGAAAGTTTATCGTGGCTTAAATTTGGCAACAAATTGTGCGAACTATTGTTTTGTTCATATATATATTAGTTGTTTTACATTTATTTTAACTATAACTTCTGCGTAAGTTATAGTCAAGCAGTCGGTATAGTATATTAGCAATGTATTCGCTTGACACGCGGTAGTTCGGGGTTCGATTCCTGGAAGTTTTTTTTTTTACATCTTGAAACTCGTATACTTTTGCCGCGTGTGCTCGTAGGAGTATAATTTTTTGTAAATTTTAATCAGGCAGCCATTTAGTTTTGCTTAATACAACAGTGAGCTTCTAATTTCAGCAATTCACATTTATTACGTGCACTCGTCTAAAAACGACTTTTGGCGTTTTCCTAGTTATAGACGTTAGACATAGAAACGCATATTATTAAGCGAGCGAAGCGAGCGTTTCCATTTGACTCTGCCGGAAAAATTAGTCACTGGTTTTGTTTGTTTTTGTTTTTTTGTTGTTTGTTTGTTTTTTTGTTTGTATGTCTCGCCATAACGTTCGAACGGAGGCTCGGATCGAGTTGAAATTTTGACCATCCGCAAGCTTCGTTCTCGATTGAATGCCATTAGTTTTGTGGCAAAATCGTTCAAAAAGATAAAAAGTAACATTAAAGTTAATCGAAATTTTTTTTTTCAAACTAAACGGCGACAAAATCTGAGATAGCCAAATCATTTAGAATGTCCGTCCGGTCACGAATATGTTAATTTTATTTTGATCCGATAAGTAGTGTGGATGGAAATTACATTATAACAAAAGTAACGTTGCCATGGCAACGAAAAGACGCGCGAAGTTTCTAATGCACTGCCACCTAGAAGTAATCAAAATACTTTCGAGGAAGCAGTCTATTATTTGTCAACAAAGAGTTTAAATAGTTTACCCAAGGAGTCAAGGTCCTCTAGATGGCGGTGGATTTTATCCACAAAGTAAAGGTTTACACACGGGTTTACCCAAATACCTTGGCAATAATAAATAATATTGGAAACATGGCCCTGTGGACAGCGAACGTCGCAAATTTTAAAATTTAAAAAAATGTGCAATGTGGGTCTAGCTATAGCACGTGCTCGCTTATCAACGCGTCCAACTGAGCGTTTCCTAGTATTTGGATCATTACTTACTCCACAAGAGAAGAATTTTTATTTTTATTTTTATTTTTATTTTTATTTTTATTTATTGCCACCAACAACAGAGTTACCTCCACAAGTGCGGTATAGGCTTTTACATAAATTAATTAAATACCTCCTAAAGAACAAAAATAGAAATTATATCAAACATCTAAATAGGTCTACTCAGGTGCACAAAAAGAACATTATACTAAAGGAAATGCAAATAGAAAACTATGTCGATTGCAATGTTATACAACGTTAACGTCTCATATTTATGCACTTTGGTTATTCGAGACGATGAGTAGAAAAACTTTTTAAAACGTTGAAAATTTATGTCAAGATCTGGATGAATGACAACTCATTGGTTATACTTATGTCGGATCTGGTTAATTGGCGAATTACTAAAAATGTCTGGTCTGCTTTGACTATTAGACGTATGGGTATGTGGATCCCTGTGGTGGGGGTCTACTTCGGAGACACCCACCCTCTTGGGGACCAGGAGCAATTATTGCTACTGTCCTGGTCAGCGCGCCGCACTGCTAATCGTGAAGAATTACGGTTGATTTCAACTTTAAATTGGTTGGTTTATAATTGACCGCATTGACATTGAAAATATGTGTGCCATGGGTAAATTGAATAAGCTTTATGATTATGAATTTTGGAAAATCTGATTGCCTATAAATTTGAAGTGAGTTTGTAAACGGGACATATTTTTGTGTAATGTGATTTTGAAAATTATGTTTATGGCAATGGTATTCAAAATTGCATTACAGTACAATAATTAACGATTTAATTTAAAACGTCATTTGATCTCGACTGCCGATATAATGACCAAATAGTATTTTAATCCTATGTGTCAAACACTATATAACGCCACAGTTAAATTAACTACTTTAGATAAATAATATTATGTATGTTGAAACAAATTTGTTATATAAACTACTTAGATAAATAATATGTATGTTGAAATAAATTTGTATCAAGTGAAACTTCTGTATGGTAGCCCCATTCTATTTTAGGCGCATCAGTCAAATGCGAGAGTTTAGGCAACTGGCATATTTGCCAAATCTATTCGTAACTGCATCAATTAAATCAAGTTATATTGTTAAGTTTTACTTCAATTGAATTTTTGCATCAATCTATCTCCTTAAAGATTATAAATTGCCTTCTGATTTTCACGTATGAAATATTATTATTAAAAAAATACACGGGTTGTTTTAGAAACATGTTGTGTGTGCTTACCTTCTTGGACAGTAAGGGTAATGTTTCTGTTGACATTTTGTATAAGTGAGTACTTTGGAGGAGAATCCGTGCTTTCTTTTCTCTCTTAGACCTTGATTTTACAAGCTATCAACGCAAGATGTTCTTACTTGCTTTACATAGCTGCGTTTACATAACTCTTCTATTATCACTGTTTGAAGTAAATTATTTATTCTCCTCAAGGGGCTCTGAAAAAATACTACGTGCCCAAATGTGATAATATCTCGTTCCATATTACGTTATGACTTTTCATTTGGTTCCTAACTTAATTAATCTGTATTTTAGCAGTCCGAAAATCGAATTATTCTGCTCTTGGAGAAAAAGCAGCAACTCAATCCGGAATTGACAGTTTAATGTACGGTATTGAAAGGTATCAAATAAAAGTAGACAACACGCGTTGTTTACGTAGACTTAACAAAACCCACAAATCACCAAAGCCCATATCGCTATGCCTTACATGTTCGCGGCTTCACATATGAGGGAAGAAGAAGAAGTGGTTTGTACCTTTTCGGAAACCTTAAAAAATTCTTCAACTTTGACACGCCGCGTATTTTAGTTCAAATCTCACTTTGATGCATTTAAATATTTTATACGATTGTTTTTTTAGAGACGTTAAACTATTTTCTACAATGTTAACGAAATCAATCATAGGAAACATTCCATATTTTCACAGGCGTGTGCTATGGTTGGTATAATAATAGTAATAGATTCAAGTAGGCAACAATACTCCTAAAATATTGAAATCGTAGGAAAATAAAATTCTCTCATCCATGAACGCGACAGTAAATAGTGCTCGCGAAAACCACGTGAGAAATCCAACCGTCTGCACGCCACTGTGTAGTGTGTAGGCTACACTCGAGCCCTTGAGTGAGTCCACCCCCCGTGCGCCACTGAAGAAGGTGGGATGATGTTGAGTGATTGGGCTCGTTGGTATTCAGATAACCCTTAGCTATTATATAATTGTATGCTAGTGAATACCAGACAACGTGAGCCCGTCAGCATTGAGGAGGGAATGCGCGCCTAAACACAATACTGCTGCTCACGGCTGTACTCTGCAACACTAAGCGCAAACGCTGTTAGTTATTAGAGGATGAGCGGCTGGGACTAAGGCTGCCCCTGTGAAACTCATAACTCACCCGCATAACATATCACTCATAAATCATATGGTAACATGGCATTACTCGCCTCTATGGGACATACTCCTCTTGACATGGCTGCATGTGCCCTCACGCTGGCGATACAAACACAACAGAGCGCCGCGACTCTGTGACTGTGACGGCAAAGCTCACAACAAATCAAACACCAACGGTGCTTCAAACTTACTGGACACGCTCAAATCAGATTAAGTTATTTATAAACAGTGGTGGAACTTTCCTGTGAGAAACCGTTACAGTCTGGTGGGGTGAGGGCGAAAGCGTGGAGAGAGTTTCGGCGGGAAGGGGGGGGGGGGGCGGCTTAAAGGAAAAGGGAAAGGGTTGAGTATTCGGGGAGAACGAGCTTAAGTAAACAGAAAATTTGTACAACATACTTTTACCAATTCATATCTTGTACTTAATTACAAGCGTTTGAACTGAAGCAAGTTCTTCATCAGACGCTTTAAATCTTGTCTTCGAAAGCTATGATTGCGCACTTTACAGATCTATTCAAGTATTTCAAAGATCTAAGAGAAAAATATCTTCCTTTGAACCGGTCGTTTCATTCAAGTCTGTAGCAATATCAAGTTTTGTTATTGGCCTTCACAAATAGTTACTGATTAAACTTGAAATTATGAAGTCTACAACATGGCTAAATCGCATGGTCTATGATGTTAGGGATACTGTTGAGCGAACACTTCGTTTTCGTACAGTTCTATAAACGTTCACACAAAGTACACACACTAACAATGCACCTCTGAGATAAGTATAGACTTATGGCAAATAGTAAAAGTAATCTGGGTGTAATTTAAACTAACCACATTATATTGATTTACAAAAATTGAACTACTGAACAGGCAACATATTGAAAATAAAATCGATTTTTAACACTGTTTTTATAATATTTTAGTAATGAAAACGAATTAATAACAATGTTAAATGTTTGGAATTTATATTTTTCAATAATATTAATGTTTCGACGTTTACCACACAGAACGACAGATAATTGGTTTCGTCAAAGACACGGTAGTGTTATTTTTAATAGAAACTTTATTATTATTTATTATTTAACTGGTTTTGTGGGTGTCTGGATTTTTTTTTTTTTTACAATTGTGTTTCATGCGGAAATCGGTACAAAATCCCGGTAAACTAAAACATTTGCAGGAAAGACAATTCTTAACAAAACTGTTTTTTTTCTCCAGACGTCTTCTAGAAAACCATGGTTGAAAGTTAATGTCACAAAAACACAACTACCTACATTGAATGGTGTGCTAGGGCGAACTGAAGTTTGAAATTATTTTGAATAGATATTTGCCACATGTCCGACAAGAAAAAATTGGAAACAAATAGTTCTAATTTTCCAATAGAGCCATGTTTCAAAGCCCTTCACTATATTTTGACTTTGTTGCATATTTGAGAATATATTATAAAAACGCAAATTGATATTTAACGTGTATTTTTTATATATACACAAAAAGTAGAGAATTGTGGTGAGAAAAATATACTTCAATTCTTGCCGTGTACTCTACTATACAGAGCGTGAGTAAAATGTATTGATACACTCTGAAAAATAGAAAGTTTCGAGCGTATACTGTATACAGGATTTTCACCCAAACAGAAATTCAATTTTATCTGTGTCGTTGACAAAGAAAGTATTCATTTGTCAGTAAACAGTATTCATGTCACAGAACGAGTCCGACTGTCCATACCTCCCCGTGATTTATTTATTCTCTGGCGATGAGTTTCGACACACAAAAGTGTAAATGAAAGCATAAAAAGGCACTCGTCAAAATGACATGCTATGCGCAAAAACAATTGTGTGGTTATAGCGTCATGATGTATGGTATTTTGGTAAAACCATTATGGAGATGTATAGATCGCGCGGATCTCTTTATTTCGGTTCGAAATTCAGTGTCTAACATCTTGACCTCCCATCTGAACTCAAAGTGAGGGCTGAAGAGAGGGCTGCGGCTGTGGGTGTGATGGGAGGGGGGAAGGGGGCAAGAGTAAATAGCACTTTGCTTGCTTTGTGACAGCCAATCAGAATGCAATGACGCAAATGAAACCGGCTCTCTTCCGCATCGTTCGTTCACTCCAAGTTCAACTCGAAGATGTCAAAACTGCCTATTGCAGTGCGAGGTCCTTTGGATCACAAATGTGTGAAAATAAAATATGTGCGATTGATAAAACATTCAATTCACTGGGAATTCGCTTTGTGATCTTTCTTTTTTTTAGTCTAGCGGTTGGAAAAAAGAGATAAAAGTTGAAGACTGACGAAATAATATATTGGTTTTCTGCTTTAAGCAGTCAGCCAGTGTTGGTTTATTATTTGGGATGTGTGATGTGAGGTAACAACAACGGTAACCAAATTCCAATTTTCTGAAAATTCCTTTTGACTTTGACTTTATCTTTGTTTTCATTGAATTGTGTATAAAATAGTTGCTTTCCAGCTAGCTATCATTCTAATGTAATTTATTACAAAACGGTTGTAACAGGCGAAGGTTTTGTAGTGATAAAGTGCAAAGTTATAAATTATTCGTAAATCATTTTTCTCAGCTCGTTGCTCTTGCGAGTTTATTTATACGTTTCAATGAAGGTTCCTATACCCGATATCCTCCGGTAGGGGGTGCTGTTATAGAACTGATATAGAGCTAGACGATGATAAAAGAACCGTTAGTTTGAATCTTAATGTATGCCTATTAATCTACCACAGCCTGTTAATTAATAGCCATCTACTCAAGAAATAGAACTCGCTAATTACAGTTTCTACTTTATTTTAATGTAAACAGCGTCAACAATAAATAAAATATACCACTTAGGCTGAAACTTATTATAGTTTATCCTGTACTAACAAGTAAGGTGTTTGGTAATTGATAAAATTCACAATTGCATAGCACAATTTGCCAATACGTGTAAAGATTGGGGAGAAGGTCCGAGACGAATATTTATTTACTAGGAAGCTTCGCAAACGCTTTTTCAGGCGCGTTGTTGGATGAGCGTAATTTTTCAAAACAAAAAAAAGCGTTAAATTGCGATTTTCATAAGAAATAATTTTTTGATTACGCTCAAATTTCACATGAATATATTAATTTGTAAAATTAAGGTTCGGTGAAAAAATCATTACTTTCGGATAAAGCATGTAGGTGTTATAAGTCGAAGAAATTTAAAAAATCGAAAAATATCGTAAAATTGCGATTATCATGAGAAATAATTTTTCGATTGCGCTCAAATTTCACACGAATATATAATTTTAAAATTAAGGTTCTGTGAAAAAATCTTAACAATCGGATAAAGTAGTTGTTATAAGTCGAACAAATTTAAAAAATCGTAAAATTGTGATTTTCATAAGAAATAATTTTTCGATTATGCTCAAAAACGTGGCAATTCTAAGTTCAGAGATTTTGAAGGCCTCCACAAAATTTTATCGTAATTGGAATATTGGTTTAGCCGGAATCGTGTTAACAGACACACAAAAATACAAACAGAATAAAAAAATAAGGAAAAAAAACATTCCGGATTTTTTTCTCCAGTGTAGTGAAATGGAATCTTCGCTTCGCTCGCTACGCTCATCCAATTAAACGTATGTGCTCTTCGGTTAAAAAAAAAACTGATTTACAAAGGAGATCACAAAAAAGTAGGTAGTACATACATGCACACAAAATAATAAAACTGAAGTTAAACAAATTATTAAACAATAATTTTAGAACTAGCCTATGAACTATGAGACAATATTTAAAATATGGATATGAAATATGTGAAAATTTTCTATTTGAATCCCGCATAAGGCAAGGAATTTTACATCTGTCCTTCAACGTTAATCGTTATATTATATAATCAAACCTTCTCACTCCTTGCCTGAAGTAATTATTGTTCTGTTAATGTCTTGCATTTTAACTTACTCACTTTCTACATATTTTCACAGTACACATATTATAATAAGTACATTAAATTAAAAGTGTACGTTCATTTCACACACATTTATAAGCACTGGAGCCAAATAACGTTCTCCTGTTCGAACGTTTGTAGAACATGATTCTCTGTAAGTTATGTTCTGCATTGTGCTCGCTGTGCACGTAGTGAATGTGGGTTCGAGTCACAGCCCTGTCAAAATTTTATTATAATTGTCATTACATCATGTCTGCGATGCAAAATAAAGCTTAAAACCACGCTGACAGAGCTGCCAGTCAGTCACACGATTGACCTTAAATCATTGAATAACGCGTCATTTCTTTTCAAAACGCAAATGAATGGTCTCTGAAAAGTGTCGTGTTTAGTGTCCTATAGCCTAGTTTATTGCCAGAACACATGCCCCATAGTATATATAAACTATTAACCAGTGGTAATTAATGCGTATGCAGCGTGTTGTAGGGGTAGGGTTGGGTATACGCACATTGCGTTGGACGGTCATGCCGTAGTAGAGTGGGGGGATGGGGTGCTCTAACTTTACTGAGCTACGATGCCACGAAGAGAAATTGCCAAGGGAGGGAAGAGTACGAACATACGGAATTGGGATTCAAGTTCTACCAAATCGGATTCTACGGCCTGCTGGGTTAGAGAAGAGGTTGTCACAATATATACCGCTCTTAATGGGCTATATCGGTTTCCAAAACGTAGTAAATTCTACCGGTAGTAGAGCCTGCTCATTTGGACGGCCACTCTCGCCAGCATTTTATTTCATTTGCTCGGCGTAGCGTAGCGTGCTCGGTGCAAGGCGTTTAATTAACTGCATTTAATTTAAACCACTCCGCCCTGTTAGTCGATAAGCAAACTAGGAAACACAATGATTCGAGTAATCATTGTTCTAGTCTTGTTTGGTGGGTAACGGCGCAATTCCATAGGGAAGAAAAACTTTTTAACGGATTGGATTTCAGTTCTATAATCATGGTGCTAGGGGCAAGTTGTTTTAGGTGTGCGCGAGGATTTTTGGACCAGTGTTGTTCTATTTGGAGCACATACATTATTCTCAGTTTTAAAGCTTTTAAATTCAGTATTTTTTGCCGAACTGGGAGTTACTATTGGATAATAATGCCAGTGTTGTCTGTAATCATTTGCAAACACTTTCAGGAGCCACAATAAAACAACAGATAAATATGAGCGAGTTTAAAAAATAAAGAAACAAATAACAATTGTAAAAATTGAAGACAAATTATAGCTCACGCGGGATGTTTTTTCGCTTGTTTTCAACGAAGCGTCTTCACTGTGGATGACAAAACATCCCGTCCGTGTTATAATTTTTCTTCAATAATTACGACATTTAAATAAATTGTAACAAATATATTAAATTGTAATTATTTGGACATACACAGTTCTTGTATTAATACTTTATTTGTAATATTTCGACACTAATTGAGTGTATTTCTCAAACTGAGGTTGAACAAAGGAATATTTTAACAATACAAATAAATATAAAAATAACAAAAACGACCATGAAACATTTATGCTAACAAATAATGATTAAAACTAAAATAAAACATTGCAGAAATAAATTATGTACAAATAATAGGTGAAGGCAAGTCATTATCCTCCAATTCGGAATATTTTTTGTCGTATAGTAAGATTTAGTGCATTGCTGTCTTAAACTTAATGTTTTGACGATTTGATGTTCATGTGGGACTCGGCAAGTGTCGAAATATTACCAATAAAGTATTAATATAAGAACAGTGTATGTCCAAATAATTACAATTTAATAATCAATTTACCTGTTGTACTAGTTTCATATTTATAATTGCAACTACGTCTTTTTTATTTCCGTTTCGCTTTTTTGATACTCTTGTTTTTAGTTTTCCCTTTTTTCTGATTTCTATTTGATTTGAATTAAACATGTTTTTATATGATATTTGAATGTTGTCAGAAATTGTTGTCGTATATGCATCGATGTTGTAAAACTGACCAAGGCGGTGATAGTATGTTCACACACTTCTGAGAGGGTCAGCTTATAAAATTTGATTTCATAGTTTATAAACATAGTGATTTTCTAAATTCTCAGATTTGACTTTTATTTGTTTCAATATTTTTTATTGACCATCATGAAACAACGAAACAATAAAGGGCAACAAGACTTGAAAGATAAATATATACAATACACATAATGTTTAATAATATAATTATGTTTATAATATATATATATATAGTGCAATCTGCTCTACACACGTTATTAACAATGTACAAAACAGACCAAAAATTAGACAGTTTTAAATTGGTGGCCGCATAGCTCAGTTGGTAAGAGCATAGCCCGGTAAGCTAAGGTCCCGGGTTCAAACCCCGGTGTAGTCACTTTTTTAATTTCTATCTAAAGTACTAACATATATATAATAATATAATCACGAAAGCCCACAACAGAACTTATATATATATATATTATAAACAGTGAATCAATGTCAAAGAAGTTGGACAGGAAAGAAAGGACATAATGAAGAATCAAGAGGAGAGCTATTAAAAATTACTGATTGGATTGAATGACTTTTACTTGATGGCTGAAGTTATGTGAAACCCCCTTGGCGGTCAATTTTGATATTTTGAAATTATATATTTGGATTTGATATGTTATACCTCAATGTAAAATGGCAGTAATGCTGTATTTGAATGAACCAATAAATAAATAAATTATGTTATTTAAAAATTTGAATGCTTTTATGTCCTTCGTTTTATGTGTTGTCCTTCGTTGTATATCAGTTTATTTTATAAATGAATAGGATAAAATAAATAATTTCATTTGATTCTATGTAAATAATTCTCCGTTACAAACAGGTTTACTTAGTGGAACAATTAATGTTTTTACAAATATATTACAGTGGTTATTTCTCTTTTATCTCAATGGCAACAATGCGTCTATTGTGGTGGTTCCTCTTTCTTTGTGTGGCGTTCCGTCCGAACCACCAGCACATGATTGTATCGTAAGGAAGGCGGTGGCAAGTGAGAAATGGACAAAGAAAGGGGGGAACAATCCGTCACTAGTGTCGCTCGCTCTCTCTGGACCAACAGTCTGTAGTCTGTACCCGAGCACGCTTCAATTCCTTTATTCGTTAAGTAATTACTCTGCTTAAATCGGCCAAGGCTACTTTTTTCACTAAAGCCCCATTATAAGTAGTCTTGGCCAGTTTTGCTAGATCGAATAAATTCTTTACTCCCTTCATTTTAACGTTGTGTACAAGGAATTGTCTTGAAATTAAATTTATCATGCCGAAGTGAACATTTTGTTCGAAATAAAACGAAAACCTCAATCGAGAGAAAGAGAAATCAAATAGAAACTGAAGTCGAATCAACCTCTGATAACAAATGAAGAATTCTATATAATAATGAAAATCATTAATAGGATGAAAGTAGATATTGAATTATGAAACATGCATGTACTTAAGTAATTTAGTTTCGTGTTTAGCTAAATAACACGAACTATTCAATGAAGCAGACTATTTGATTACGTGTCGAACGAATTCGAACTTGTTGTTGGCTCGTGAGCGGAAATAGACGCACGGAATTGGGAGTTGGAAAAACGTGGGGTCGATCGATTCTTGAACGAACTCTAGAACGGCAGACGATTTCACGAGGTTTTCCTCAGTCGGACGACAAATGCTGCGATTCAATCTTGAAAACTTTTTCGGGGTATTCTTTGTCAACTTTGGAATTTCCTCCCGCATCGAAATATTGTTGCCAGACGAATACGAAGCCTGTCTTGGCGGACATACTAGTTTGTGTGGCCGACACATGGCATAAGCAACGGTTTCATCGTTATTTAGTTTGTTGTTAATTTTGTGGATATTACATACAAGATATGGATAAAATTTGCATCATTATATTAGTATAAAATAAAAATAATGATAACTAATAAAAATAAAATATACATAATGGACATGTAATAGCCCTCAAAAGTTGTAGATTATGACTACCGGTAGAATTTTTGTAATGTCGTGTTGTTTATTTAAAACATTAATAAATTTGCTAGTTGAGTATACACTTGTATATTTGTAAGTGGTAAGATATGATGTGTTGACTCGATGATGGTTTGATGATGTTGATGATCAGAATGTGCCCTATGATAATAATGACTATGAGTTATAAATACCCCTCCCTCCTCCCCCACTGGTTTCAAAACCAACCAAATTAAATTTTAGTATTCACCATGTTCAATATTAGCAATCTTCTTTTGAATTTTCGAACTCACATGTACTAACACATTTTATTTCTTGACAAGCTATAATCATATTTAATGATCTTACGTCTAACTATTTTATTTTTAATTTTATTACTCAATAGGAGTTCAACATTTGTGGAACACTTTACTCTTGCTCCTGTAATTTCCTGAATTTCTAACCACTCCAAGCAATTGCTACTCGTCGACTACTCTTGACGGTCCTAGTTGGCTTAATCAAGTACTCCTTAGCCATCAACTCGCAATATCACATTGACTTTCACGCTTTTACTCTTGTTATTTAGCAAATATAGTGAGTGCGTGCATGTAATTGAATTACTTCTGGAGCACGACACGTCCACCAATGTTAGTAACATGTATTAAACTTGTTTTCTTCGCAAAAAGTTTTATAATAATGATGAGATCCAAACCCTGTCTTAAATGCCTTTTCGAAACCAGATTTAATTCATTGTAGTGGTGATAGATTTGACGTTGACTATGAATCACCAAGGATCACTTCAAATCAGTTTTTAAATAAACTTTTGTTCAAAATAACGTGAATTTTGAGCTCATGAATAGTAAAATAATAAATATTCATCGATTTTATTTTTCATTTAAAAAATTAAAATGAATTATTATTATTATTATTATTATTATTATTATTATTATTATTATTATTATTATATTATTATTATTATTATTATTATTATTATTATTATATTATTATTATTATTATTATTATTATTACTATATTTTATTTTTATATATATATTATTTTTTTTATTATTATATTATATATTATAGATATTGCTGGGATATTCAAATTGGGAAACTATGCAATAGACTAAGATCTTGTGCTTATCAGCTTTACGCCGTAAAAGATATCTTATCATTTAAATACCGTAAAATGGTATATATTGCTCTAGCTGAGTCAGTTTTATCGTACGGTATATCGGCTTGGGGTAATGCGTCTTACTCGCAACTTAAAAATTTAATATCATTACAAAATAAAATTATAAAAATGATGATGAAGGAGAAATCGTTGATGGGAGATGTGTCTCGGATTTGTATTTACTATTTGATGTTTTGCCAGTTAGGAAAATCTTTGTTTATAAGCTGTTATTAAAGCATTACTTTGACAAAAAATATAAAATTCTTATTGACCACAAGCCTTCAACTCGAGCCAAAAGTGCAGGAATTTACCAGTTACCACCCTTTAACAATAAATATGGGAAGAGATCGTTAAGCTACTCTGTACCTTTATATTTTAATAAGATTCTTCCAGAAATTAAAGAATTAGATTCATTTAGAGATATAAAAATTAAATTAAAGACATATTTGCTTCAAAACAATATTATAGTTGAGTGAGGAAATTGTGGTTATGTGATTTTTATATTTTATGTTTTTCAGGTATTTATCAATTTTCTTCTATTCTGTTCATTCATAAATTTACTCATAATGTCAAACTTTATATAATTATCACATTGTTTAGACTCACATGTCGGTAATTTCAATTAATCAAATTTCAATTATATTAGGTTAAGTGTTCAGAAGTGAATAAATCCTTATCTTTAATAAACATAGTTCCACAGATAAGCTGCATGTGCAGTTTGTGGAAGGTCGAATGTATGAAATATGTAAGGTTATGAAAGAAAGAAATGTATCTACAATAATAAAAAAAAAAATAATATATAAAATTATTATTATTATTATTATTATTATTATTATTATTATTATTATTATTATTATTATTATTATTATTATTATTATTATTATTATTATTATTAAATTAGTTTTGAACTAAGCACTCTTAACATTACAATAACAATGGATCCTAGATTTGACAACTGAATCGCTCGTTGATTTCACCATTGTTGCCAAAAGTCGTGATTGTGTTTATGTGCTCAAAATATTATAGAAACTTGATGACTTTTGCTTGATTATTCCTCACACAGAATTTGTCTTTTATTAAAAGTTTTGAAAAAAATCCTAGCGCAAGTGCAAACCTATTCGGTTTTCGCGAACAATCCACTAACTACGTAAGTTGCACCTAAGATTTAAAATTTTGGGCGTAAGGTTTTATGAATGTATATTATTACGCTTAATAAATTTGGCAATAACAAAAATTAAAGAGCTTTATTCTTCACGATTATGTTCTAGGCTGCAATTACCCAAAATAACTTTTGGCATGGTATTTTGTTTTTGCCATTTCATGAAAGTATATTTCTCAACTATAATAAGTATATTTACGATTATAGAATTCGTATTTTAATTTCAGGTCTGGTTAAAGAGAGAAAAACCTTCCATTTTAATTTCGTTTATAACCCGGCACCTCCACCAATTTTCCAATCTCAACCTCCAAAATCATGAACACGTTTTTCAGAGCAATTGTATGTATCACACTGCCACTTAACTTTGTTCAAAAGAGATCTTAGTGGACACACAACAAAGCTTCTATAAAACATAACAAAAGCGAAAATAGGAACATCTCGTATGGGATTGAAGCGTAAATGACGTCCACTTTACCCAGGCTACCTGTAGACTACGATCTGCTTTAGCGTAACTAGTAGAAAACAAGATTCATGCGTGCATTCTTGACCACAGCCTAAGAAATAACGAACCTTATTGTACCTTTGAGAAGTGTTGTACATTCTAACGCATTCTAAAAGGGTTGAAGGGAAAATATGCCTACGCTCTACGATTTGGTAGGCTGCTATAGAACGATGCACATAATTTAAGTTTACAGCTTTAAGTTATTCAATGACAACCAATACTGGATAATCTAACGCATTTGCACATTTAGCATCCACTACGTATCATCGAATAATCCGAATACAATTTGCATCACTAATACATTTTCTGGTCATCACTGTTAGTTACAAATCAATCAATCGTAACCGGATCGTTTGTAATCAATACTAGTTTGTGTAAATTCATTACTTCATTAGTTAAATTGTACGGGGTTAAAAAATTAAATTGAAATTATGCATGTAGGTACACATAAACGATTAATGAAAAAGTTTACAAACATAAAAAATGATACGGCGCATTATTATGCAACTAGAAGTACTCTTAAGATTATTGACAAAAGCATTTGGTTTATTCTGAAAATAAAATTAGCATGATTTCATATTATTTTGTAACTGCCGTTTGGCGATTCTAAAAATTGAAAGATTAACCTGTCCTGTATAAAAAAGTAATGAGATGTATGTTCTCTGCGCTGATGATGAACAGATAATCTGCTGTTTCGAATGCTGAGCTCTTCAGGAAACGCGCCTCAAGGTTGGCATGAAATGTTTTAGCTCACGCTACCCCCAACCCGTTTAATCACGAAACGAAGTTTTCAATCACGAAATGTTCCAAAATTGTCGGTGTGATATTAATCAAGTGTATTAAGATAATATAAGCATTTATTTGATTTATTTACAAACAAAATATCAATCGCTTTTAAAAATTTCTAATTATTTACTTTATTAATAAAATGGTGGCCGCCTCATTGGATGAGCGAAGCGAAGACTTCAATGTCACTGACCCCCCAAAAAATTTAGCTCGGGTGTTTTTTTTTCTGTCTGTTTGTTCGCGCTCTACCGGGCAAACGGCATGCGATCTTGTTGAAAATTGGAGGGGTCCTTTGTTTTCTCTGAACTTAGACTTGCCACGTTTTTGGGTATAGTCGAAGAAATATTTCACATGAATATCGTACTTTTACGATTTTTTTCGATTTTTAGTGCGATATTTTCGTGATATTTGGGCCGATTCTGACCAAACGGGTGGGGCTACAACGTTCATATTTCACACGGACATTAAGGTTATGGTGATGTATTACATTTTGAACGAAAAAGTTGAAAAAGTTATCCAGAATCTATAGAAATAAAGGTTTTAATAAAAGTTTTTTGAGGAATATAATAACAATTAACAAGAAACAATATAAACTTGACAACAATTACCTACAATGCGTTCAAAAAGAACTTACAAAAGTAAAGAGATCCCACACTAACTAAAAACTTATTTTAAAAAAGCTCATCCATCAACGCGACTACAAAAAGCGTTCGCGAAGCGGCCTAGTTTAGAATCATACAAGTTAGTAGTAGGTGAATTATACTGATCAAATCGTTGATTAGTAAATTATACGATGCGCGTTTTGCATTTGTCGTAGTCTATAATGATTTTTAGAGTGCTCTTGAGTGTAATAAGTGGTGATACTTTGTACTTCTCACTTCTCCTACCTTAACATATCTTGTGGAATCATCTCGTGATCGTTTGCTATAACATTTATGCTATTTTCTCTCATTCGCGGCACATCTTTTGTTTTGTGTAACACTGAAAAATGTTTGTTGCTAGAATATCTTGACTAACTACTTAACGGTGGCATGAAGTGATTCTCCCCTTTGTGCCACACAGTTCTGTCCGTATGTCCGTCTGTGAGCAGCGTAAAAGCGGAGCAAATGACAATGAACAAGACCACACACAACAATGACATGTTTTTTGTTGGCATTGCCCTTCAAAAAGGATGATATAATGTTTTGGTGACCTTACTGTAGAAGGGTGAAGCTAGCACAATCACAACAAAAATGTACATACCCGGCACCTCCAACAAGGAGAATTTAACGCAGAAACACACGTTATCTTAACGATAAGCATCGCTCCCTATTCCGGGCAATCCCGTACCAGTGCTCGTATAAAGAAAATGTAACGTAATGTCGTATGCTCTATTGTGTTTACTCGGCTAATTATTTACCAGTTGCCTAAAACAATGGGAACATAACATATTTCATTGTTGCAGTTTCAAATTAAGGCACTAAAACTACGTAACTATGTTGGAATTTGAAAATAAATCTATGTGTAGTGGTAGGTACAACTTAATGGAAGATCAAAGTATTTCTCAAACTGTAGGAGAGAGGTGAATTATAATCTTCTTACATTCTTTGATTAGTTTCAAAGTTCAGTCACTATAAGTTGTATTGTTGGTTGGGTTAACTGATAAGTTTCGGTTTAGTTTCAACTCTAGTAAAGTTAGATTAACTAAATCTTAATTTACTCGTTAATTATCTCGTGGTTTTATATAATTACTCATAATACCTTAGCGTTTCTGGGAAAGTCTTACACGGAGGGTATTTTCTTTGGAGATGCTCTAAACTCTAAAGTATTTAGACAGATACTACTGAATAATTATTTTCATCTTCTTAACATTCATCGCGGTTTCTCGTTCCCAATCTATGGTGTGATAATAAAGATGTACCACATTGAAGAACCATGTAACTGTATGTGGGCCAGTGTTGACGCACCATGTACTCATTTTGACCGCAGTTCCAATAGCGGCGATGAATTAATAAAATAAAATAGTTATACACGATGAGAAAAGTTTTACTGTTGTAAGCTACAGTCTACCTTAAAAATAATTATAATACTATTTTCCGGTTTGAATCAGTGTATGAAAGCACAAAGTGAAATTAAAGAAAGAAATTCCATAAAAGTTAAACACATTATCAATCATATTTATATCAATACTGTACATATTTTTTTTTATTTGTATTTCAATATTTTTAATGCTATATCTGTATTTGTGGTCGCATTGTTTCCAACCATAATATTTATGAATCTTATAATTTCAGAGTGGGAATTACTATATATTTTACTAGCACACAATTATTTATCAGCTCATTTTAGAAACAATGTGTCTTTGATTTCGATCGTTTTATGAAAAGTGAATTCTGTTACAACTGATATTGTCTTACTTGTTAAGTAAAACATACATACCGAAATCACTTTAAATTATATTTTTTAGCTAAGTGTTTTTTTTGTAATAAATAAGAATATCGTAAACGGCGTGAACGCAATGAGAGCAAGCTTGGAGAAAATGATAATTAAGTGCAATAAATTTTAGCGAGAAAACCTTTTCATTTATGAATATTTCCACCCGGACTTAAACCTTATTGAATGTTTAGGGCGGAAAAGTAGCCACTTTATTAGTGCAATCCGTTACGAGTGATATTTTAACTTTGGCGGGAATGTGTGTATTTGCTGTGGTTTGTTCCATGCACTGTAGGGTGGGAATTAAATAAATGTTAGCAGATATAGATCTGCAGACTCGCTTTTTATCACAATCAATTACAAGAGGGCTTTTTCCTAATTTCGCCCATTCATTTTTTTAATCCCGCTCCACTTTTAATCAATTAATACAACTCGTTTGGACGGAATAGAAGTGAATAGATTCTTTCTGTCAGACTGGCTGTGTTCTGAAACATTTATAAGACTGAAACAATATTGTACATCGTGAATCACAGAGAATAGACTGTGTCGTCTCAGTTACATGCGTTTGTTTGTAACTTACCCAGCCTCTTTACTATAACGGAGAAGAATTCCCACACTGAAGCCATGCTTCACTGATGTAAGCTGCGATATCTCAAGGTTTCAGGGTATAAACAGGTTTAATTAACACAACAATTCGCTTCCAGGTGGCTTTAAACTAAAAGTTTGCGCATTCTACAACTTAAAAATTTGTGCAAATTGGATGCAAACAAAAAACACAAAACAATTAAAGCTAAAAAAATATTCTGCTCCTCAGTTATGAATAACAACACCTCTGTGTTATGAATATTTAATAGGCTCCTTGAATACTTTCTCATTTAAATATAAATTAAAACATGCCCCCTTCAATTCCATTGGGTGACAAAGGAGTGCGGGAGTGCAATATATTATTTTTTATATCAAATTAAAGTCTCGCATTTTAAGGCTGTGCGTTTCGCTAGACATGGTAGCAAAGCTGTCCGGCTTCGGATTGGTCGGTTTAAAAGGGTCACTTAATAAGCTGTAAGTAACAATTGCGAACTACAAACTTAACGTCGCATCTAATTCGTCCATGGCAATGTTTAATATGATCGATTTTACTAGTATTACATATACACAAGTTTTAAAGTGTGCATAAATTCCTCCAATTCAATCTAATCACAAGCTCGAGTACGGAAGAACCTAAAGTTAGGTCTAAGCCTAAATTTATGTACAAAGTCCTATTTCCAAAATGTGTTTGGTGGAGGTGCCGGGTCGACCGTAGTGATGTATTTTTTGTGAGCTTCGCATATAAAAAAATCGATAAATAATTATTCTTAAATCATCATTTTATTCTATATTCAAGTTTTACTTTCAATATTCGTAGCCTATATCTTTTGACATTTAGCTTTTGGCTGTTAGATTATATCATTGTATAAAACCTGACAATACTTGGATATAATACTTGGATATGTCGAACAGAACACAACTTTGCTTTGATATGCGGATTTAGTTCATTTTTCTTCATTATTTATACTTGAAAATGTATCCACACTTCTGTGGTTTAGATCTTGGATTTTGTTACATAATTATTCAGAATAATTGTTCTGAACGTTTTACCTTCATTATAACATAAAATTTAAATACCCTGTTCCTAATTGATAGTAAACTTTCTGATGTAAAATATCTACAAGATGTAATTTGTATTTAAAAAGTCAACGACTGCCAAAGACGTCGATAAAGAGCAATGGCTATCACACTTGTTCATTAACTCACATTATGTACTAACAACATTAATAACTAAATTAGTAACTAACAATATGGATTTTAGTATCGTTCTGCGTCGCTATGAAACTCTCTTTCGGCTGATGAGAAGATTTCTAAACATTCCAAAGAACCATTTAAAAATTTCCTAGGGAAAACGTATTTAAAAATGTTAAACAAGTTATTACTTACGCTTTGCTACCAATTTTTTGTTCACCATACTGATCACCTGATCTATCACCGTTTATATTATTTGTAAATTTATTTGTATTTGTATTTTATGATGTGGTTTTATTAGGTATAACTTAGGCACGGCAAGTAAGACACTTTGTGACTGGGGCATTTTGGCCCTTTTCTAACTTTCTATGGAGTTGTGCGTCTTAATTTTTAATTAATTGTACAATTTCAGAAATAAATATAAATAATAATAATAATAATAATAATAATAATCATAATAATTGGATGAGCGTAGCGAGCGAAGCGAAGATTCCATTTTACCACACTGGAGAAAAAAATCCGGAATGTTTTGTTTTTTTTTGTTTTTTTTTTTCACTTATAACATCTACATGCTTTATTCGATTGTAACGATTTTTTCACAGAACCTTAATTTTATGAATTAATATATTCGTGTGAAATTCGAGCGCAATGGAAAAATTATTTCTTATGAAAAAAGCAATTTTACGATTTTTTTCAATTTTTAACATTTCTTCGACGAATAAAACCTACATGCTTTATCCTATTGCAATGATTTTTTTCACAGAACTTTAATTTTATGAATTAATATATTCGTGTGAAATTTGAGCGTAATCGAAAAATTATCTATTAAAAAAATCGCAATTTTACGCTTTTTTCGTTTAAAAAGAATTACGCTCATCCATCAACGCGGCGGGACTTAAGCGTTTTCCTAGTAATAATAATCAGAGTGTCTACGCAAGAGCAACTTACCGCCTGGCCGTGCCCGCCTTGCGTACATCCCTGTTGTACATGGTGTTGCTCGCAGTGTAGTCCTCCGCATTCTGGGCCAGTAGTTTCGGGAACAAGATGTGTCGCTCGTACCTGTAAAGTATTTCATCTGTAGAAAGAGTCCCTGGTTGTAGTGTTGACGGATAGGTCCCCAAGCTGCACCTGACGGTGGTGTACGGAACGCCGCGCTGCTTAGGGACTGAAACTTCCTTCTTAGTTACATGGGATCGGAAACTCAGTGAAATGAGTGCCCACGCTTCGTTTGCGTTAAGATTCACTATCTCTGTTAGATGAACGCTGTTACTCGAAATACAGCGCCCAGCACGTCGCTTAAATGCGCTTTAAATTTCGCCGAAATCATGGCCAAACAGAAGTGACTAAAAATCTATATTCAAATCTCTTACCGAGGGTAACCTTAGGGTGCAATGTATTATGTTGCGGATAGGACAATTGTAAAGGGATGTCCAAGTGCTGGTTTAGATGACTCAATACCTTGCTTTCGCATTAATGAATGATAAAAATCCCGGACAAAACTTCAGTAAAGATTGCCGGTCCCGACGAGATTCGAAACTGGGACCTCCAAAATCAGGTTGCGCTCGAGCCAACACTGTCGGTAGTAAAATGCAATGCTGGGATTGAGTGCTACTTCCATCTCGGGACATTATCTTCTTCAAACTCCCAGAACATTATAATTCCCTAGTTTGTCACCAGAAGAGTGTCACGCACGATAACACCGGTGTGTACTATACATCAGACATTTCCAGGGGAAAAAACAAAAACAAAACAGTACGTAAGATTTAATTTGAAATCATTTTAACGTCTTATCAAATATGTTAGTTAATGTAGAGCACATAATTCCTCCGAGCTATTGTGTAGCGCCAGCCTTCATCAGCAATGTATTGGTCGCCGTGGCAACTGCAGGTGGTCCAACACATAGGATCGCGCGGTTGACACAAGTGTTCGCTAGTAGCTATGTTGTTTAATGAGCCACTTTTTGCTCACAGCGCTGAGCGTTGATTAACAAATCATTGCCAAGTGGTCGCTGGGAGTAAACGATCAATGTGGGCGCATGGCTCAGTGATAGAGGCACTAATTGCGTGGGACGCAGGTGCGATTCCTGTAACTATACACCACTCCGCTCAAACAGTTTCTATACTTTTTGTCAGTCATAATTAAATTTCCGGGATCGTGACCTTTAAACAGGCTTCGTCGACAAGATTTTGTGCTGCTATTTGTTATGCCAAAGTAAAAAAATTTGTTCCTAAAGAAGGACGCACTTTAGATAACATTACAGTAAGTATTTCACAAAGTATTCATTATAATATTTTATTCAACTCTGCACATATTTAAGCTTCGATGTATTAATTTGAGTCGTTCATCGGGGGAACTGTTCGTTGTATTTATATTTAGCTACAAGTTTAATATTTTGAAGAAAAGTTAAACTTAACTTAACTTGAACTTAAAAAATCGCATTAATATGTAGTCACATGGCATAGGTACATAGTCGTGCAATATTTAACCCTTTTCCTGCAATTGTTGCAATTGCAATTCTCTGCAATTACAAAATAGAAATTAATTATAGTTAATGTGGTCAGTGTCATCCACAGTAACACATTGAATATATGAAAACTAAAAACATGAATGAAGCACGATGATTACGCAGTGTGTTTCCGAAGCCAGAACCTTGCTTCCAAGATATTTAAATCTGCTTGTTTCGAAAACCTTTACTTTTATGAAGTCTTTTCTGAATTTAGTGACATAAATAAATAACATGTCTAGTGGTTTCAGCATCTTTATATATGAAGTGGTACTGCTCTATACATAGTGGCAGCTCCACATCTATCAGGGAAAGCCTAAACCACTGTAAAAATAATAGATTTGAAATGCCATCAAAGAAATCTACTAATCTAACATCAGATGTAAAATTTTCTACGAAAGTTGGTGAAACATAATTTGAACTATTTTACCGAATTACCTATTTTAATAATATTTGTTTATTTTTATGTCAACTGAGTTTATTTTTATAATAAGTGTATAGTTAATATTATCAATTTGAAAGTATAGTTTGTTTTACTAAGGATTTTAAGACATGATGTAACTTATTATTAAATTTTACGTTATAAAATTCGTAACAGTTTTAAAAACTGACAAATTTGTTTGTGATATGACAAATGTAAATGTGATGTGATGAAATAGTAACTGTATGACGAGTTTTCTTGATCTCGATCACGTATCGGTAAAACCGTTTCCATGTGCGAGCGCTCGTCATTAAGCACCTTTTCAGTCTCAAACCATAGAAATGCTGCTTTATGTAATATTGACCTTAATCTCTAGCTAAATAGTGTTACAGCGTTTGAGTCTGCACAGATTATATTTCACACCCTAATTAACAATTATTCTAGTAATACTAGATAATTCACATCGTTAAAAATAATGACTGCACTATTTCATAAGTACTGTTTTCATCTGTATGGCTAGAGTGAAATATTACCCCGTAGCCCACAGCGTATTTGCGATGATGGAACTTTATCATGTATTTATATTTGCATGTAATTATTTATTATTTGTTTCCGGGTCACAAAATAACGAATGAAATGATATATTATTTACGGTAGCCTTCTACAACTAATATGAATTACAAACCTAACAAACCATGCTGTAGTAGTAGTTGTCAATACACATACGTAAATAACGACCGATTTACACCTGCCACTGATTTATATCCCTGTTTATCTTTTCATTTTTGTAAATATGCTAAATTCACAAATATGTATTTATTAAATCCTTTAAAAATAAGGTAATACTACATTAAAATGACAAAATATACGCAGAGTAGAAATGTCCAAAATATATGTGTGTACAAAGGCACACGTGCCTTACTCCTAAGAAGCAATGGCACACGCACGCACACGCACACGCACACTGGCACACGCACACAGGAACTAGGAAAGATACCGCATTCGCATGCACAGACTGATGATGCTACGGCCATCTCTGAAGCAGCGTCGAAACACTCCAAGAATTGAACGCGAGTCTAGTCGAGGTAGGGGCCTACAGCCCAAACTCTCACATTCAATTAAACCAGACAAATCTTCACACGAGCGAATGTATACATTATTATATGCTTTCTAGCATATGGAAATTGTTCACAGATAATTTGTATTTCATTTCGTTGTTTCTATTTGGTAACTTTTTCTTACGAAATAACAAATAACGTTCATTGAATAAGTTTTAACTTATTCGTGATATAATATGCTTTAATTAAATGAGTGATGTAATTTATTACTTAATTACTTCAAGTGTGCTTAATTACTCAAATTAGAGATGTTTCCTCTCAAATTAAATACCTCTCGCTGTGGAATGATTCAATTTCTTACGTCCAATACAACGTCTAAACCAGATATTAGCAAATAAAATTTATATTTCAAATTAGTTATATAATTACGGAAATTGTATTCGTCCGTATGTTCTCACAAGTATTGAATTTCTCTTACAAATGAATCAGAATGTTGGTAATTTAAAACATCGGCCGTATCATAATGATTATATGAAAATATATTAAACCTTCAGTTCGAAAGAGACTTTTTTAAAGTGGAAATATCACTGAAATATTACCACTGCACATTGTGCAAGTCCAAAAATACTATTTAAAAAAGTTTTGTTTAACTAAGTGAAAAGTTGTGGGTTTATTATACATAAATAACAAGCATATTTAAAAGTATTAACATTACTAGTTTAAGAATAACTGAACAGTCAGTATTGTTTTAATGATGATAATACAGAGCAATCTTATTACCTGTCCAGAAAATGTGGTTTCACAATAATAAAACACGAACAAGAAATAAATCTGACAATTAACTTATTGTTGAAAACACTTTCTCGCTACACACTTTATTAACAGTCTAATAGCAAACCAGGCATCTACGTTATATTTTCAATTACAACTTAACCCCTTTGGTAGACGAATTCAACTTCAAAAGGTACTCGAATTACATCCACTCTATTAGCTCTTGTTGATCTTTGAGCGTGTTTACCGTGGGTAATTCAATGTAAGTTCTTGGCTACGAATAAAAAGCATCTCGCAAGTTCTCAGTTCCCGGCGTGGTGTGGTAGAGAGTTATCAGCAACAAGCCAGCCTTCTGAGAGCAGGTGATGAAGTTGATGGCGGGGCACCGCTCAAACTACTTACATACCCGAGTATAGACATTAGACTGGGTTGCTTTCATGTTAATAATTCATAAAATAAACACGTAGAAATACTTTGAAAAGCATGTTTACCTTGAATACTATCTCTCGTATAAATGATATTTAATAATGCTTATCAAAATTGTACATGTTTTCTTTCCCGCTTGGCATGTCACATTTCACATTTTAATCTTTTTCGAGAAGGTAATAGCTTGATACAAAATATACATCTGGTCGACTTCTTTTTGAATTATTTAATATGAAAAATTACCTAAGCATCCGTCCATAGAATAGCTTCAGAATGGTACATTAATTGTTAATTTTGAAACTATACAACATTTCCATATAGTGAATTTCTCATTTATAGTCGCTGTTGTGCCATGGAATTATCTCATCGAAACAACTACTAATGTTCATGCCGTAGATTGCCTAATATATTCAGTAACTAGTTAGCTCACGATTTTCGAGTGGCAGAGTAAGCTATTTGTCTTTGTCTTTGAGCTCGTAATTTGACTAATTTCCCAAATGTCTTCAGAAGAAACGAGCTAACGTCGTCGAGTCAATCGAAATGCAACGAGTCTAATCCCTAACTGGATTTGAATTTCGTCAAAATACCCACATTAAGTTAACTTGAAATTCAAATACGTCTACTTGTAGTATAGGGTGTAATTTTGTTTCTGGGCTTATAACAAATAATGCCTGAATATTCATTCGTAAGCAGCAAACTTGACATCTCTAAATCTAATCTATTTTAACGCGTTACTCTACAATCGGCAAGCCACTACAAATAAACCCGAATAATATGATCTTGCTAGCAAAGGATGTTATAACACACCTCTGAAAGAAAAGTCATGTACACAATTTGACTTTGGATACACACATTTTAAGAAAATTGTTTAAATATTTTTTTAAGTTTAAGAAACACAAAAATTGATAAATTATAGAAAATATGCTGTCATTTCATTAGTAATTGTAAGTGCATGGTTGTTGTTTGTTACGTAGGCCTATGGAACGGTGTGCTATTCTAGATGATATTGGAGATGGAAGTAATCGACATAGAGCGTGGAGGTATTGTTACCTCATTGCGAGATGACATGAGAGATCGCGTTATTACGCTGCTGTTATTCCCCACAAGTGAAAAGCACATGTGCTTCGCAGTAATGTGCGTAATAAGAGGATTCTATTACGCACAGCACACGCATTGTACGCTGCGCGAGGACTCAAATCCAATAGCGTGTCACATTTTAAAATATGTGACGTTTGGTGTTTCATGCTTGCCGTATAGTTTTATTCCGTCCCCTAGGCCTTAGGCCGATTCGAAAGGCAATTAATAACTGTGGCACCTAGGTACGTCGTCGACAGCGGGGCGGACACAGGACATCCCCGGCATGACAGTAAACGTTTGGGCCATCAATCCTAGGCGCCCAGGTGGTTTCGACAAGGCATTGATCAGATGCTCAAACCAAGTCATTCAGACACTTGGACATGTTGGCGTTTATCTTCTCGCCGTAGCTGGCGGAGAAATGCCACTCAGAAGTTTCTTCCTTTAGGGATTTCAGAAACTTAAGATGTAACGGTGATGCCAAGGAAGAACATTCTATTTATTTATTTGCTAGCGGAAATATTTCATCTCTAATTAACAAGTTTGATTGCGAACACAAATAAAACAAGTAGATATTTCCCGTTGTTTATATTTAGTCTCTGTAAGACGACAACAAATGAGAGAATTTCACGAATACTCGTAGGTCTGTGAATAATGATTGTCGACTTGAGGAGTTGCTAATTTATTTGCAGTACATGTTTTGATGCTCAATAAATAATTAATGTTCGTATTAAACGATTATTCTCATGTCCAATTCTTATTCGTGTTAAGTAGTGTGTTAGGTACCACATTCCATTAACTTGGAAGTACGCGGTTTTATAGCACACCGAATAATGTCAACGCTATTATTTGAAAGAGGGTTAATCCTAGAGTTATATGGATAAAGAAGCACTCATGACGAAACTACACACGATTCTTCCAGGAATTGTCATTAATTATCTTACCTTCATTCGCATTACGGTCCCTAACCACGGATCTCACGAGATATTCAACTGTATACCTACGACCTTTTATGCTTCAAAGCCAAGAACCAAATTGATAGCGAGATAAAAAGAAGGTATTCAAAGTTTATATTTATTGACGTTCCTACAATATTGGTGATACCCTTCTTGTCTAGTAGACATTAATATGTTTATAGTTTTCTTCAGTTAGGATTTGTAATCACTTCTTCTGGGATTTGCATCCAACGAATTTATTACGGTAACAATATTTTAAACAGCTTCCTTTATCACCGTTTCAAAAAAATATTATTAATACAAGTTTTTATTATATTTTAATATATATTTGAAAATAGTAATACATAATCCCGCGTTTCCCCAGAAGTAGCTGCGATTATTTAGTCTCTAGTAAAATTACACAAAAAAGAACAGAAAAAAATCAGATGCGTTTTAAACATCATGCCCGTGTTAATATGTTACCATTAAATTGGGCTCCGACTATACACGCACCAACTCGACCACAACAATATAGCACAACAAGATAATAAATGCGAAACAATCGCACTTGGTACATATGAGCTTAATCTAACTGCCAAGCTGTCCACCTAGACCGCTTGTGATTGCTCAACTATGGCGAATCTATAACCTCACACATTAATTTATTAGTCTTCAACACCCCACTCTACAATGTTCTCTTGATGCATTTGACGAGTTTCGCTTCACATTTGCCTAAACCGCTTAGAACTTGCTGTGAAGTTTACGAACGCTTAGGCCTAATAGAGGTAACTACCAGCCCGATCGCATTATGTCCATAGCAGTACTTTGGTTTTCCGATCTAACATATTATCTTCAAAGTGCGCATCATGTGTTTACTCATTGAAAGAAACGAGACATTGTGTACACGGTGCTAAGTACCTTCAATATCTCAACCCACAGCGTTAGGTTCCTGCGTCAAAATAACTCTCTCATTCTATAAACATTTCAAATATTTCAACAGTTTTTGTTTTGGGTGATCAACTATCATATCTGGACTATTTATATATATTTTTATTTATTTATTTTAACTATTATTAATCATATTAGGACTGTTTTTATTCTTGGTTTTCGCGTCAATAGAAGGCTAGAAGAACACCAAAGTTTATAGTTATATCATACGCATTTTCAAAAAAGTTGTTTGTGAGAATGTCACTTTAGAGTTGGGTAAATTGGCGAAAAACCACACACTTGAATATAAATTAGTAAATTTTTGCCGATTTTTGCCACAAAGTTCTAAAATGGAGATTATAAAAATAAAACTGCAAAAGAATATTATTCATATGCATGATTTATGGTATCTCTCACTTGAAACATTGTTTATGGTTCGATTGTCCAACTCTAATTTATTTGATTCAATCACTTTAAAGTTATATACCGACCGTTCCGTTTATAGAACAGGTATTATAATTACTCGTAACGTAAAATAGAATCTGCATCTTCCATTGACAACAGACAGTTGTAAGACACTTAACAAGCTAACCTTTAGATGTCGTTCCTGTTGAGAAGTAGCAATGTTATTTCGACACGCGTGTTTCCAAAATTATACTATGTTTCAAACCCAAACAAACTGTCTACAAAATGGTTAAAATGGTAAAAGTCGATAATACGCAAACATCACAACATCCCTTGTATAAATATCGTAGAAATCATTAAATATTCAATCCCGATATCGGCGAATACGAGCTAGAGGGACCGCCTAGAGAGACGTATTTTCTTCTTCTTCTTCTTCTTCTTCTTCTTTTGAAGTCTGGCAATTTTGCTACGGTCGACACACTCATCTAGCTCGCGGAAAAGGGAATAGTAATTTTGTTCTGTCAGTAATCATGAATACAACCTCACTACCTTTAGCTCAGGATGTTAAAAATTGGAAGCAGATGGCAACCACTGTCAGTGACGTTGTGGGGGTTGGGGGCGGGGGGTGGTAGGGGCTGGGGGGGTGGGGCGGGGGTGCATTATTTAGTCGGGGTAGAATAAATGCAAGAAGAGCAAACATGGGTACGCAAAATTATGTGACATTCCACTTCTAATGATAAACTCTGTTTGTACTTTTACATTAAAACCACGATTTCAATTACAGATAAACTGTAGGCACTTTACTATTTAGATTACTTCTACGTAAGTGAAAGTACAGTGAAAATCATCACAAACGCTATCGGAATTGCATAATCAATTTTCTGAACCAAGTCTGTAAATTCCTCGAGCAATACAATACAATATTATAGAAAAGTAAATAATTATCTTAATTAAGTGTTTTAATACAATGTTTAATACATTATAGTCACTTGTTTTTGTGTTCAGAGCTTTCCGTTTTAAATAAATACCAATTGAAGAAAGTGTTGAATATCAAGAATTAAAATACAAGAAAGAGGATTTGAATTTTGTTAACTAACTTAACGTCACCTCTGTTGTTGAGAAGTGTTCGAAGAAGCTGGTGGTAATGCTGCACGTGTTGGGGGGGGGGGGGGGGAGATCTTTGAGACGCGCGTGGACTAACCGTGCGCACACATTATCAACGCGTCATGGTTTGTCGTCGAAATGAAAGAAGTGATAGAAGATTTGCTGCGTTTCCGAGCGAGTGTTACCATTCAACGTGTTTGCTTGTTTGTTCGGGGCAGCGCTCTTCTATCAGTCAGAACTGTTTTGTTATCTGATCATTCACTCATCGTTCTTATTGTACCGTTTATTCCGTTTGATCGGTAATATTGATTTATTTATTTAAAATATAAACCCTTTCAGAACTTCATTTTTTCCGTACTAATTAGTTTTTTTTATTTTATATAATTCGAATTCAGCATTTTTTTCTAAGATGTTCAGTACTTTTTTTAAATCGTGATTTTTAAGGAATTTTGGGACATTTTTACTTTGAATAAAAGCTACATTTTAAAGTTAAGATGTTAATTATTATAAGTGCATTTCTAAAACTAGATTTTTATTGCATATTTTGGATTTTGTGTACCACAAATACCTGCAATACTAGAGATATATCAAATTTCCGGAACAAACCAAAAAAAATAATCGTTTTAGCTGTTTTTTGAGGCTGTTTATTTTCAATCTTCTATAAAAAAGATACCTTTTGTATTGTTGGCCTGGGGTATATATATATAAAAAAAAGGGTTGTAATCGAAAAACCCTATTGTTTACCCGCAATTAAATAACAAAGTTGATGTTCACAATTGAGGCCACTGAGACTGAAAGGGTTAAATTTTATTTGATAGGCGAGTTGTAGTAACGAATTTTCCACCAAAATGTAGTTGACCTAGGCTACACCTGCAACAAACATAACCTAGGAAAACTAATCCGATAACTCACAAAAACACTCGCGCATTAGACTATTCATTTACTGTTGTTACTTTAGCTCTAGACTATTCGTTCAAAAACATTTTCGTTCTTGGCCGTTCACACCGTAGACTAGAAGCATCCGTTCACGAAATATTTCGCGCTCTAGGCTGTTACCGTAAACACTACTCGCTCAGGAGATCTTTCGTGAACTAGAACATTCGCTCACTAGATACGTTCCCACATGATGAGGCAAAGGTTTGTGCCTTTGGTTTTACTTTAATCTGTCTTCTCTGCAATTTTGAAATTTACGCTGAACCATATTAGCATACTACAAAATACAGTAAAGTACACGCGGAAGTTTTTCTGATACTTTCCTAAGGATAATATTCCCACTAAAGTTATTTAGGTCCTTCAAAAACAATAAAATAACACGAGTATATTTTATTTTTCAGTCTTTTAAAATCCAAAGAATTCATATTGAAATATGGAGCTTTAGAATTTAACAAATTTCGTAATAAAAAAGAAGCTTAAGGTGGTAGCTTAAGATATTTTTAGGAAATATGTAGTCCGTAGTAAGCGTCATGGAAGGCACACAATCGTTCAAAAAACTTATCTGGATCTCTTCGTGAAAATTATAGATTTTTTTTAGCTGAACTACCAGAAAGCTTTAATTCCTCAAGTCTGTCAGTAGGATGACGATAGTTTTCAACTCTTCAATTGAACTATAAAACCAACTTCGATTAACTTTTCGTTCAGTTTGCCGTCAGCGAAACTCTTGACGGTTTAACTAAATCGATCTGTGAGTGAGTCGACTTTTGACTGCGAGTCAATCATGATTTGTTCTATACGTGAGTCGTGTAGACTGAAGAGTATACAGTAGGGTGGTCTTCACAAACCAGCCTGCCTGAGGCAGGGGTCGAAATTAACACGCGTTCGAGGTTAGTAAAAGTGTGCTCGGGCTAGTACAAATCTTATTTTACGAGACCGTTGACCGTGACCACCTTATTTCCTAACCACGAATTGCCTCTGGAATTCAAGTGAAATCGCACCGCTAAAAGAAGGTTACCGATAATCGATAGTCAAACAAAATATTGAGTTCCTTGGCAGTGTTTTAAAATATGTAATCAATGCGTTTCTAAAAATAATATTTTCACATATATTTTACGATGCCATAAAATTTTTGTACACAAATATGTATCCCCCTCACCCCTTAACTATTCCAAAAAGAATATGTGTTATTTGTAGACCAATATTATATGTAGTATGCAGAGTCATGCTGGGAGAGCTTTTTAGCACCAATCCTTATCACTTCTGAGTAAAGCAGGTTATTACGGCACTAAAAAGTAAGGTAAAACTCTGAACCTTACTTATAAATATATTTATAAAAGAGGAAAGCAAATAGGCTTCTAGTTGGGTTACAGCAAATTAAAGTTTCACTCCTCAATCATCATAGCACGTTGTTTTAACAATTCGAAAAAGTGTGTATGTTGCATGTTATTCAAATACATTATTTGGTACAACTATTGTACGGTGTAAGCTACTCGCAGAATGTGTTTTTTCAAAGAAGAAAAGTGAATTCAACATTATTCACTTTTCTATCAAATGTGCAGTTGTAATTCCTCAATTAAACGGAAAGCCATTGTAAATGAACGATAGTTTGCCCGTGAATGAGATAAAATCCAATCGCTTAGATGTAAATTCTTCTTTTTAACGGTAAAGGAAGAAATGTTTCTTTAATAAATTATGTGCTGTCGGTGGCTTGAGTTTAAAGCATACAAACAAACAACAGGCCTTAGAATTTAAATGTTTCTGGAAATGAACAAAGAAACGTGTATTCAAAAGGTGACGTCCTTACAAATGCCTGAGGCTTTAGAAGCGCCACAAGAATAATTACGTGAGAATTCTTAACCAGCATCTTAAAATAAACCACAGTGTGTTTTCTTCATTTCCTTAACATTTCACAATGTGATCGTCATCGAGATTGCAAACAGCCTCTAGTGTTTCTAGCAACAAACTGAGCAATTGCACCCGTAATGAAAACTGATAAAGTGGCTTCGTACATGAATCCGACACGTTTAGGTGCGAGGGGAAATTGCGAAGTTAGGACGACGGAAACCCGCCTCGGGCTACGAGACTGTAAATATATTGAACAATCCTTCACAAACCGACATAAGTTGTCTTGCAGTGAAACGTAAATTACGTACAAGTTATCAACACCATTGGGCATGGGACGATATTTCCTACTGTTTACTGCTGCCATAAATTTAAAGCGATAGCGCAGAGGTTGATAGTAGGCCCTAGTTATACCAATTTATATTTTTTCAATTCAGTATTATTAATGTAATTATTATTTCTGCTGGAATTCCAGGACACATTTAATACAGATTGCATTTGCTGTGATAAGCAAATTATAAATCTCTAACTTTGAAATTAATTAGTGTTTAGCAGGTTGTTTCAAATCTATTTTGAAATGATACAGTGTTTGTCAAAATCTAATTAATTAATTCGATTCTAAACTTCGCTTCACATAACATTTAATATTCGACTAAGCGTAAAATATGTTATGTAATACTCAAACGAATGGGTCAGTTTTCAGTTGATTCATTACTTGAATAAAGTGACATAAGATCAGTGCACCTCCAAGTTTCTTAACAGTAGGGATGGGCTATGACAAATCATTCACCCATCGATATCGATGTGTCGAAATGTTATATTTGTGCAAACAAAATTAAATACAATAAAAAGGCCTGCTATTAAAAATATGTTGCTTCAAAGGGTTGATAAGGTATCACCAAAACTTCATAACGATTTTTACATTCTCATTCGAGTTATTGACCCGGCACCTCCACCAAATTCATAAAAATCCTATTTGCTTTTAGTTTTTCACGGTTTTAACATTTCTAGTTTGTTTGTTGATTTTTTTCCTATTTCGTTATGAAGTACAAAATCGATACTAAAAATATGCCCTGCATATCGATATCGCATAGAAATATCAATTTCTTAGTCTTACTTAACAGTGTAGGTAATGTAAGCAAGATGGTCTCCGACTGCAGCTAGAACACAAACTCTATCTCTGCTCCCCCAACTCTCTCACCTATAGACGTCGTCATACGTGTTGCCGTAGACGAACACTCCCTGCAGGCTGGAGTGGGAGTGAAGATCCAGGACAAAGTCGAGCTCCACGTCCTGGAGAAAAGAAAGAGACCGCATGATCAATTATTGAAGATGTGGAAGAGAGGGGGTGGGGAGGAAGGGGGAGACGTGCGGAGTGAAACAGCGAGGGTATGACATGGCAACAGTTAGAAAGAATAGCTACGTGGAAAAGTTTCAACTCGTAGAAAGAACGCACGGTAAGCGTACGAGGCAAATTTCGAGGGATGCGATTTAGGTCCTAACGGGCAATTCTAAAGGAAGGGTTCATTTTTAAATGTCGCTTTACGTTTAAGTGAATGTTGGAATTGCATCCTGAAAACGAGACATAAGGAAGGCGTTTTTAGGATGGCAATATCCAAATGTATCTTGATAATCACTTAAAGATGAACTCAAACCTACGAGTGTGAATTGTACAGCAATCATTCTTACAAACACGCCATACTAAAAGTAAAAGTATATTATTATTATTTCATATTTAATACTCTCGGGACCAAACATTGTAGATTTTTTTTATTAATATTACAAGTTATCGGCAAAAAATATTCAGGCCATCAGTGGCTGTTCAAAAGTTAACAAGTAAAAGTTTTTGTAATGCAAATTGAGTTTCTATCCTTTTCCAAACTATATATTTTTTTGTTTAGTTGATTGCAGCCGTTGTGTTTGACTTACAAGTCAACAGTTAATGTGTATGGTCCAGGAAGTCCAAATACTAATTACAATTCCATCTTGTTATGAAGAGGGTCGAGGCTTTAGATAAGGGAAGGTTGAGTGACAGTTTCCCTAGGTACCTCCCATCCTTCCTTACTCAGTCAGGTCCCAAGAGAGTTAGGGGAAGTCGCTTTGCGAGTTATAGGCCTAAGCATTGGAGCACTCCATTGCTTTCTTAATCCCACATGCGTGTTAACTAATGACAAAGTTGCTTTCATAGGTTTACACCTTTTACTTTCTAAAGCACTTCTGTCTGTTCAGTACACACCCTCCCTAGACTTTCTAGAGTCTCAGCATGTTGACGAAGCTCTGATCGTGCGTGTGTCGCGTCCCAAGATGAAAACCAAACATGACCTCCTCCTATTGGCATGTGTTTTTGAATTGACATTGCCCTTTAACAAGAATGGTACAGAACGTCTGTGGTGACCACGAGGGGCAAGAGGCAGGGCTAGCTCCCCCCATAGGGTAACTTATATATCTATGAATTCGGCACCTCTACCAACGACAGTTACGCTTTGCTCCCTACTTCCGTATTCATGCTTGTGTGACTCTCTTCTGGGGAGTTTTGTACTCATTTCATCATAATACGACAAATGACATCTTAGAATCGCAGGTCACTGACAAAATAATGTGTATATATATATATATATATATATATATATATATATGATATATATATATATATATATATAAACGAAAGTTATATCTATGTATTTATTCATGTTGTCTTTTTCGTCTAGAATTCCGAAACAAATGTATCTACCAGATTTTAACGGCCTCGGTGTAGGCCTACCATAAAAACGGAAATATTTTTAATTTGAGGGTGATAATCTACCTAACAATATTATAATATGTATTTCTTGATATATTGTTGCTAGTTTCTTGATTATTATATCAAATATTTTTGTTGTTGTTATTATTAGGTACAGTATTGATAAAACACACAATAGGTGTAATGCTCTGAGTAAATTGTACACAAACTCATTTGACGAAAGTTTCGAAATCACATTCCGTAAATCATTTCAAAATAATGCTTCAAGATATCAAAGCAATGAAATGGAAATTTCTTTAGTCTCGAGTTGACATTTTGTCTGGCGCTCCTACCGAGTGCTTTCACTTCAAAGCTAGAGAGACAAAGAGTCTTCTGTAAAGCTATTATTATTCCTTGTCTTGGTCCGTTATATGGATTACGGAAGCATAGAAGGCTTACACTGAGTGCTCTTAAAATCACCAATTGTGTTTGCCTCTTATAGACGAATATACATTTAGGCTATATTCGTATAACTTGAGTTCACCCAAAACATTGGCCCACTGAAAATACTTATATAATCGTTTGGTCCTCGTTACAACGGGTTGCTAACAAGGAGAACAACAGACACATCTAATGTACACTCGTCACCAGGGCAAGGAGGGAATTTTGTTTTTTCAATACGCATTATTTTATGGGATCAAAGAAGCATAATATGCGTTCTATTAATTTGATGTATAAAAACACGGAATTAAATGGCCATCCCATCGTAATTGCATTGTATTCAAAGTTTTGATGGTGACTGTACATTGGTCCTTGGAGGTATGCAAGTATTCAGAATTTAAAAATATGTTCGTATTAGCAATTTTCTTGTTTCGTTAATAGCCCGAAAAAGCAATACTAATAATTATTTTTATTTTGTTATACGTTGTTGAAGCTGTTCAACTTGTATTAACCTCTTGAAATCCTTCGTATTTCGTTCCATGTTATGAGACCGTATAATGAACGTGCTCCGTTTTACCTTTGTGTACGGAACGATATTCAACCAAGGAATGCTTTGCGTGTAACTTATGAAGCGAAATAATATTAGATTCCATCGTCGTATTCGTTAATCAGATGTGCTGAACAAAGTTATTAAGTGTCTTCTTTGGCTTAAAATGATGGTTTACGAAGGCAGAAGAAAGGAAGGTACATCTAGTCTTCTTTAATGAAATCAAATCTGCTGGCGTAAGACTAAAAGGCTCCCAGCTGACTTGAAATAATGATCAGACTGATCAAATGTTGGAACAACGAACAGCTAGAAACCACATGTTGATAAAGCCAAGAACCACGGAGCAGACTTGATCCGATTTACGCAATTAAATAGCGGCGAAGCTCGGCGTACCCTCGGTCTTGTGAACAGTGGACACGCCGAGAGTTGCCTGGGGGCTACCTGATTGCTATAAAGATTCATCCATAGTGTTTTAATTATAAAAATAAACAAACTAATTCAATTTGTACACAACATTGTGTGATATAAAATCACGTAAAATCACGTATCAGTAGTCATAGCACATTACGAAATCGCTTTTTAATTCAACGGCAGAATGGAAGTTTAAAAAAATAGTCTTATAGATAGAATTTAAAAACAATAGTGTGCCCGATTGACTATAAATGAATAAAACATGTATATTAATCCAGGGAAAATGTTTAAAAATTAATCAGCGTTTTGACAGATGATTGGAGATTGGAATTTATTTCGAAGATTGCATGTTCCATGTTAAAATCTTAATGATTCGTAATTACAAGTGCAGATTTAAGTTGATACTGAGCACGTAACACGTGCAATCACAACACTGTATAGGACGTAGACTAAGGCAACGAATACACAGGCCCTCACAGTCTGTATATATTTATATATACTAGGAAGCTTCGCAAACGCTTTTTCAGGCGCGTTGTTGGATGAGCGTAATTTTTTAAACGAAAAAAACGTAAAATTGCGATTTTCATAAGAAATAATTTTTCGATTACGCTCAAATTTCAGACGAATATATTAATTCATAAAATTAAGCTTCTGTGAAAACATCATTACAATCGGATAAAGCATGTAGGTGCTATAAGTCGAAGAAATTTAAAAAATCGAAAAAAATCGTAAAATTGCGATTGTTACGAGATTTTATTCTTGATTGCGCTCAAATTTCACACGAATATATTAATTCATAAAATTAAGAATCTGTAAAAAAATCATAACAATCGGAAAAAGCATGTAGGTGTTATAAGCCAAAGAAAGTTTAAAAATCGAAAAAATCGTAAAATTGCGATTTTCATAAGAAATAATTTTTTGATTACGCTCAAATTTCACACGAATATATTAATTCATAAAATGAAGGATCTGTGCAAAAATCATTATAATCGGATAAAGAATGTATGTGTTACAAGTAAAATACATTTTCAAAAAATCGGAAAAAAATCGTAAAATTGCAATTTTCATGAGAAATAATTTTTCGATTATGCTCAAAAACGTGGCAGTTCTAAGTTCAGAGATTTCGAAGGTCTCCAGAAAATTTCATCGCAATTGGAGTATTGGTTTAGCTGGAATCGTGTTAACAGACAGACAAAAATACAAAAAGAAAAAAAGAAAAAAGAAAAAAAAACATTCCGGATTTTTTTCTCCAGTGTAGTAGAATGAAATTTTCGCTTCGCTCATCCAATTATTGTTTCTATAGAAAAATACCGGTTCGAAGAAATTAAGCGAGAAATCAAGATTCACACCAGTCCTGTAGATGCTAATATGTTTCCATATGTTTGTTCATAGAATAATTAACCCACCAAAACACAAATATCCCATTATATTGATATTTTCAAAATTCATGTCTGGTTAAAGGCTTGACAGAACTAGTTCTTAATTCAATGTGTGGCAGTGTTTTAGTAGTTCAATTGTTAGTAATGACACCATTATCACTTTAATTTAATTTTTTTTTATTAGGCTATGAACGCCGTTGAATCGTTCTCAGTTTGGCCTTTTTTTATTTCTGTTATTAAAAACATAACTTTGAGAGAAAATTTTAAAATTTACTTCCCTTTCAAGAATTTGTATAGACTTTAAAAAATAACAGTTGAGAAAAATACTAACCGCGGAGTTGTGTACGCATCTTTACCTATCACCCCTAACAATTTGAGAGTTTTCGGCCAAGGATAATCCGCTGCACTCCCTTATACAAACAATTGTACAATTGTAACGCGTGTATTGAACTGTTGGCCTCTCGAATAAGACTCTTGTGCATGATATATCATTCAATTATTGATGGTTCATACAAATGTTGATATCGATTTGGCAAAATTGTATTATTTCTGCAAAAAATGCATGACGGTTTTTCCGTTTTCACACTCTTTAACGGCACCTCACCTTACCGTGTGTACGAATCTGTACGTATTTACTATAGGCTACCCGGCACCTCCACCATATGTGTACGAATCTGTACGTATTTACTATAGGCTACCCGGCACCTCCACCATATGTGTACGAATCTGTACGTATTTACTATAGGCTACCCGGCACCTCCACCATGTGTGTACGAATCTGTACGTATTTACTATAGGCTACCCGGCACCTCCACCATGTGTGTACGAATCTGTACGTATTTACTATAGGCTACCGGTACCTCCACCATGTGTGTACGAATCTGTACGTATTTACTTATAGCTCCCGGCACCTCCACCAGTGTGTACGAATCTGTACGTTTTTACTATAGGCTACCCGGTACCTCCACCATGGTGTACGAATCTGTACGTATTTTATATAGGCTACCCGGGACCTCCACCATGTGGTACGAATCTGTACGTATTATATAGCTACCGGCCCTCCACCATGTGTGTACGAATCTTCGTATTTACTATAGGCTACCCGGCCTCCACATGTGTGTACGAATCGTACGTATTCTTTAGGCTACCCGGCACCTCCACCAACATTTTTCTTTCTTCTATTTGATCTCGAGTAGCATATTAATATACTCCGAGTACCAAAAAATCGACTCGGTTTGAAATTTCGGGTACTTCCACACCCCTTATTTCTATTGGATTTAAATAAATGCGATAAATGTTACGCGTTACAGCACATGGAGTATGAACATGCATGTTTTCAAACGTTTTGAGTTCAATACAATGTAAATATTACTTTCTATGGTTGCATGAGATCACAACTAATGTAATTACAGAAAACAATGAGTAATATGATTACTATAGATAAGACGTGAAAATCGATTATCGACGTAGTTAAATTTTGCCAAACGATGTCAATGATATTTCCGAGACCGGAATTTTTAGCCATAAAGACAAAAAAGACTGCATCAAAAGTACTATGTGGCTGGAGAAAAACCAGCTGCAAAATGCTGCCCATAGTCAACAATCATATTTGAAATAAGTTTATCATTTGTTTCTACAGTTTCTACACTTCCCTCAATATCGCGATACGTAATTCAAACAATATCGATATCGAAAATATTATTTACTGTTTCGATATCCATATATCGATAACAAGTTAGGTAAGATAAGTTACGTTCACAGTTTGAAGAATACGGAGATGCACAGCAGCTCAGAAGCTGCCACGAATAATGTATGCTTGAGAGTATGGGAACTAAGCAATAGATCAAAGAGAGCCATGTAACAGACAGGTAACAAACAGAAACGAGTTGTGGAAAGAATGAATATAATATATGTATGGAGAGTCGTCTTCTGTGAGCTACGTCTTGAAGTGGAATGCTACTAGAGATCAAAGCTATCATAGATGCATCATTTTTCTGTCCGTCTGTCTGTGTACGCGTTATTCTCACGATATAAAATGAACATGCCATACAGAATGTGTTTGGTGACCCTTGGTGCCAGGAGTCAATGCTATTTTTATCAACCTGGCACCTCCACCAAGATATGCCAACGGTGAGAGTGATTATGTATTGTTGCTTTCCGATTCGACAATCTGTTGAGTAAGTAGCTTCGCTTCCTTGTCTGTGTACTCGCGTACCCATGATTATTTAAACTCTGTGTTCATTCCAAAGGATTAAATATTTAATTCATAAGTTTATTAGCGATATAGCCAGAAAATACTCGTGCTAGTTCGGTTTGTATGTTTCGTATGCAAATCAGCGAGTAACTGTATCGATTCCATTCTGTGCATAACCACGTGGCAAATAATAGGCCACTTGGCAACAACATTGACTTTCACGCCATTGAAAGTCTGAGCATTTAAAAATTATGTGTCTACGTGGCTCAACTAGCAATACAAGTTTTGTATGCGAACTATGTTTTCTTTTTGGAAATGGCGCCTTAAAAAAGAAACGATTTTCGGGACATGTTTAAAGCTACCAATAAACATGTGCTTAGAAGTCTTCTAGGCCACATCCAATTAAACGGTCAACGACTCAATGCCGGCTTTTAACATTGTACTGGAAACAAGTCTATTAAATGAAGAGCTAGCCTTTTATTAACTCTATAAATCGCATTCAAGTTGAAACCAAAGATTAAAAAACCAAGATTTATGTGTTTCTATCAGACAATTAAACCGTCACAAAAAGAGAGACAAATATATTTTTAAGAAAGATAATTCTTGCAATCTGTCTTTTTTATTGCAAATGTTCATATTAAGCTTTCTGTTTTTGGCGAGGCGGACGACTCTTGAGAGCGTCCACTGAGGCAGCGAGTTTTCTTAGTGTATATAGAATACAAATCTTCTCGACTTTAATTATGATCCTGTCTGCAGCAACGTCAAGATTGAAAGAATACATCGTTCATCCGAAAGCCCAGTGGTCCGGCCGACAGGCGAGCGTAATTAATAGTTTGAAATGTTGTCAATGATTTCAGCGGGGAGGAGATATAGGTAATTTCTAATTTGGTTAGTGATAAATCACGTCCGTCGAGCTTTACATTTCCAACTAGGTTTCCTATCAAGATCGCGCGTCTACCTCGCTAAATACAGCTAGGGATTCGCCGGGGGTGGAACGCCGACTTTCAGGAATCGATATTGTTTTGTGCCCCCCCCCCCCCAGTTCACAGTTGAAAAACTTGAGCCATAATTCGAGCCTACCACACAATGGCGCACAATGCCAGAGCTATTGTTGGAGCAGCCGGAGATAAAGCTCATAGCTAGCTAGACGCTGATAATGCTTAAAAGACAAACATTACTAAAGTAAAGGTGGAAAAACTCTGCGGAAGAACGTAGATAATTTAAGATTTAAAAAAGTAATTTCAGCTAGCGAGACACAAGGGTATATTCTTTAAAGTATTTTCAAACGTACAAGGAATAGTTTTTAGCGTCCCGCCCTAGCTGTAGCGAGGAGAAAAAACGGAAACGCGCCAAGGTTCTGGTAGCTCGTTTTCATCATCATACGTACACGTTTAGGTGTTTTATAAATAATGAATGTAAAGCGGATGCCGCAAGGTGCGAACTTGCCGCTAGCTGAAATATACTGGTGAATACTTGAGTCCCTCTCGACTTGTAGTTTCTTGTCGAGATTACTTGGCACACGCACACACGCACACGCACAACTCCAAGGCAATGCTACTAGCTCACACAACGTAATGATACAACGACTTGTCTGTAAGAAGATATGTAAATGTAATGCTCAAGGACACGAACTCTTTCCAAAAATCAAAACAATTCCGTTTATGAGTTTAAAAAAACGTATTTAGACTGTAACCAATCCAATCTGTCACATATTAACTGATTTTCAGTGAAATTGCTAACCAGAGACCGGCGTTTTAAATAAGAAACACCCAATATTTACTGCAATTCGGAAATTAAAAAAGTCCGCCCAAACCGGGATTCGAACCACGGATCTCCCGCATTCCAGGCAGACGTCTTAACCACTAGACCATCAGGACGGGTACATTTTAAGCTAAGAATTCTCGTTGCATTATACATCCGTCCTGATGGTCTAGCATGGTTAAGACGCTTGCCTCGAATGCGGGAGACCCGTGGTTCGAATCCCGGTTGGGGCGGACTTTTTTAATTTCTGAATTGTAGTAAATAATAAAAATTACACCTACGGGAGTGTTTCCCGACCAACCAAATCGAGAAATAAGCAACACCTATTAAAGTGGTTGGGACAATCCCCTCCACGACGTTCACTGAACAAAACAAATTCGGAACATTTTCATAATGTCATCATTTATTACGTTTTTTCTTAGTTAGGACGTCTCCAAAGTCTCCGTTTACACATTCCCAAACCAAAATTTGAATTTAGGACTTAAACCCATATTGGAAGTTATACATCTCGTGTTTAAAGCGGGATTCGAACCCGGTACGTAGTGCATTAGAAGCAGGGATCAACCACTAGATAAACGAGCCACAACACCATGCTAGGACTTTTTTTGCTATTATTTTAATATTGCTTTCTCACATTCCTAAACCACCATTTATAATTAATGCTACTCAACCGTTTTACCGGGCACGTACTTATTACATATTATTATAACACAATTAAACGAGATAATAAATTAATTTATATTATTATTTGATTGCTGTGTATAGTGGAATGTACCGCTTCTCTTAGCCGTACAAGAATATTTTGTTGTAATTTATCAATAATGAATTATCAAAAAAAAAACCTACTCTCAACATTTTTGTTTTACGACAAAGGAACCAATTAAAACGAAACTTTCTAGGAATCTAAGGATTCGAGAAACGAACCTGCGAACTATAAGTTGCACGTACAAGTGTAGAATTACTCGCATTCTTGAATAAAAATTAGAGAATATATACATATTTTCAATTCATTAAATCTACTTAATTTGTGGAATAGTTTAAAAAGCATTCAGTCGTTGTAATGAGATTCAGGGTTTGACTCTGCTTACAACTACATTACCAACGGTCAAAAATAGTGCTCACATTAAATGGTTAAAAACACGATTATCTCATACAAATCACATAGAATTAAGCTGACTTTATTACAATTTTTTCACTTTCTAAATGCATGATTGCATGGCAATACGGAAATAACTGTTATTTTTCGTAATCTTTTTAAAACCATTTTTGTATTTCTATCTTTATTAACATGTTGGATTGTTATTGTAAAGTAGTTATGTTTTATGTTTTACAGTATCGCAACACTTTTGTGCGACACTGTACAATGTTACGTTCACTGTTTTTTGCACTATCCTTAAAGTCCTTAAAAATTCAAGATCTTTATTTTAAATAACGAATATTTAAGTCCTCTGCTATTTAATAATTTAATCTTGTTATTTAATCAAGAAAGGTTATAAGAACCTGAAACCTGAAAAATACCTGAAAAAGTGTATCACAATTTTCAACGCAGAATTTAAAATCAAGGTCATTGGGATGCATTTTTAGGGGATGGGAGAGAGAGTGAATTTCCATAACATTTGTTTGGTGTGTACATTGTGTGAAGGATCGATATGCGGCGTCAAGCTCCGGGAAATAAAGTGCTTTTGTTTGTAAATCAGCTTACTCTGCAATGTTTCTGTTCCAAGGATTTCTCCACTCCCGTCATACAAAAACAAGTGAAAATACATTTACGATAGTACAGCATTGCAGTTTTTATTGTTAAGGTTTGAGTACACTCTTTTCACAAACTATTGATTTCCAATTGGTATTTTTTGTTTTTGAACTTAATCCTACTACTTACTTTATGCTATGGACCTAACTAAATATAAAACAGTACTTACATAGCCATTTTCAAAGTAAGCACGTTCATACACACAATCTAAATAACCTATTTTTTCTAGATTGATAATTTAGATGATGCGCAGGAAAACCACACATCAATTTTTTCGTTCTTTTTTATGAATTTAAAATAGTGATTCTTAGTAAAAACAAAGGTTTTAAGTATGATACAACTCACACCAAAAATCAAATTATAAATATTATATACTTAAATATTTGTATAAAACTTCATTAACATTCTGCAACACTTATATAATAAGCACGTGCAAGTAGCAAGCAAGCAAGCAAGTAACATTTACAGACAAGGATTAGTGCAGGTTTACCGAAAGTAGGGAGAGTAGCTTATCAATAACCATTGTGAGAGAAGTAAGAAGGTCACCGCCGTTTAAGTAAAATAATTATCCTAGTTAGAAGAGGCAATCTCCACCCCTTGCCGTAAGTTCACAGAAACATTCTGTACCATCATTGTTGAAGGTTATGTTAGCAAAAAACACATGCCAATTGGAGGCCAAGTTCGTTTTTTTATCGTGAGGCCGGACAGAAAAGTGATATGGGCAACTACGATCTATACTCACTTATACACGATTACAAGTTCCTTTTGTGCATCCTGTAGTAACTTTACACCTGCTGATATCATCTGTTGATCTCAATCGTTCCTCTTTGTTTTGTTTTTTTTGTGATATTTGAACTACTTACTGGATGAACAAGATAATGTCAATCTTAATACAATTTTGACCCTTCATGAAATGTAATATATTTTTATCGGATATATACATTTCTTCAAAGTTCATGATTTATTGAGATTGTTCCACGATAGATGTAAGGCAAAATATACACCGATTATTACATCGTACGTTGAATTTGAATCTTATTAGTTGTAGTTTTACAGTTTAATTTTGGCTTCAGTGTGGTGTTAGCGTTTACAGTTTGTTATTGTACTTTGAAAGACGTGAACAATGTTGAGCTGCAATAAAATTATATTAACTTGACTCACTGAACACTTTCGTAACGAATAATGTACTAAGTTTCATTTTAATGACTATTACAAACGTTGTTTTAACGACCCCAGTGTTAAGCAGTTATCAACAATATGTTGATGATTATTTGTATCAGAATTACTTGCAAATCAATAGTTCTGTACATTGAGCTTACAAAGTTACGATCGCAGTTCTATTTGACACATTGTCGTTACAATGGATATTATAGATAATACGGATATTTCGTTTAGTTATATTGGCATTTTTTTCCATTTCTTTTTCTTTTTCTTTTTTCTTTTTTCTTTTTCTTTTTTTTTATCCTATATTTGGATAATTTTAAAACCATTTCACTTCACTGTTTGAATTTGTTATTAAAATGGTTGTCTTACTATACATTGTTGTAACACTATTAACTTTACTCAACTCCAGTTCATTATTTTCTCTGCACTTATGGAATTAGTTCATTTAGTTGTCCCACTTTGTAAATCAGTTTTTATTTCTCAAAAAGATAGATGGGATACATAAATAAATGCATGATAAGAGCTTTAGAGAAAGCATCGCGATAATGCCAACGATGACTGCAGTGAAAACTATGTGATTATAATTTATAGCTGTGCTATTTTGCTACATTTCACTGAGCATAAAAACACATTTCCATGATGAATTTGTCTGGAAAGTACATGTTTACCCTGCAAAGTGTTTTGTACTAGACTTCTGAAGGGCATGGAGTTGAGTACGTTGGGAATAGTAGTGCCGTTGGCATCACTGCTGAATAATGTTGCAAAAATGGCTCGTTCGTTTCACTATTCCACCGTTTTGGCAACATAATTATTACAATATACGGGTTTCTTAGCGTATGTCAATATGCTCCGATTGTTTTGCAATCGCTCTAGCTGTAGCAACAGCAATTTTTTTTTTTATTAATTATTTTAAAGCCACTATTACTTTATTATATTTTATGTAGAAGTTTTTTTAAAAGAACCAAATATTATTTCAATTGATGTCGGATGAAGTTATGGATTTAGAGGTAAGTGACACTGCATAATTTGATGGAATGTCTACTGCACTTTATCTTGTACTTGTTTGTTGTTATTGATAAGCGATCGAAATAATGTGAAAACTATTTTTAAAATTTATTTAATTATTATTTGAGTCCAACAAGTAACGTATTTTTATTAACCTCAACTGTTCTATTAGTTTCATCACTCTAATAAGTGACACTTGATGTGATTACCAGTAGGCCTACACTGGGTCAATTCCGTCTTCAATGCAGAAGGTTGCGGGTTCAAATGTGGACACTATCAGAGATTACACATTTCTTGAATGTGGTAGTAGGGTGCGAATAGGAGCTTTGGAGGCATCCTTATAACAAGGAACGTACTTAAATATATAACTATATGTACTATATTGAAGCACAAAAAGATGTATTTTTATTTAGTTATTTAGTTATATCGGGTCAACAGGACGACATACAATCCACGCGGTCATAATGTTAGAAAACCAACATATATTCACTCATAATTCAGAGTGCAGTGAGTTCTGAGTTCGCCTGGTTGTTCAAGATAACATTGCTGTGACTGATAATGGACTTACTGTTCATATTTATTTATTACATTCACACTTAAGAACGTGTTATAGGTTATCATAAAATGGCATAACTCCAATCACATTAGTATGTCTAAAACCAAGTAAACGTAATAACATCAGTAAATTCGTAAACACGTGCATCATTTATACAATAATGAACAATACAAAAAGTGTTCATGCAAGTGTGTGGTGTAAATTTGTATCGCGAGTCTGAACGATCTTCAGTCAGATCAGTCAGTCAGTCGATTTCTCTCTTTCTATTACTATCCCTAAGACTTGAGAGACGTGGCAACTCGAAACGTTAACTAGTTGGTTAGTTAGTTATTCGGCTTTCGGGGCACAGAACTTCAAGGTTATTAGTGGCCGTCTCGAGTCGTATTGTGAATCCTAATCAAAGCGGTTTGGCATTCAGTACAACATGTTGTGTTTGCACACGTTATTTGCACTGCTGCCGGTGTTGTAGAATACTAAGCCCTTATTAACCTTACGGTTAATTTATTTAATTTCGTGGTAAAGTGTATGGAAGAAAATAAAATAACATTGGAACACTGTTTTAATGATACTACCTTTCAGAACAAAAATTCAATTTTCAATGTTTTTAATTTTTCTGATCCTTTTTTTATTTTAAATGTACATCTAAAGACAATATAGAGATACAAAATATAAATTCGTTTAGTTTGCGTATTGTTCAGTTTATGTACATATAAATATAACCCCAGAGCTCGTAGTTTGATTAAGAAAACCGCAGAAACACCTTCAGTTGTAATTCTGGCGGTGGAAATCAAAGCGAGTGAAGACAGGCTGACAATGAATTAAAATGTGGTGTTAAATGTAAATACTTACATAAAAGTTAATATAAAGCCAACGTTAAGGGATGGTAATGGCAGTGATAAAGAAATTCACCTAGATGGGAAGGTACAATGTTAAAGTAAAGCTTACGTATAACCAACAGCCAAAAGTGAAAGCAAGGTTAGTTCCTGAGTAGATCAATGCATGGGAGAGAGGGTGGATGTAGCGAATTATTCGTGCGCATCAAAACATGGTCGGGTCCAGCCCCTTACCGTTTTATGCAAATATGGATACAAGTCAAAGTTGTATGAATAGAAGTGTTAGACAAGGATTCACCTCTCTGTGGACGTGGCGTCTAGTTTGCCCTGGTGATGTATGTCGAGGGCTGAGGCCGACATAACTTGCCCGAACTGTATTGGATGGATAGAGTATCGTGTAACTGTGTTACAAAGTGATTAACTCGGTCATTAAAAATCAACTATTTTAATTAAGTTGAATTTGGTGTATGAGGAAGTTTTAATAAGAGAGTAGTATGCATCTTAATATAAATAGGTGATTGTAATAGTGTGAGGGGGGGGGGAGGGGCATAAACTCTCTCGGTGCAACGTCTCATGCAAAATCTTAACGTTATGACTGTTTGAGCCCAGATCCCGACTTTGAATAGTTTATAACTGAAAAACCGCTATACTTCTTTGATGTTCTTGATTTTTATAGAATATCTATATCTTTCTGCTGTAGCATGCAGCATGCACTTAATAGCAGCCGCAAAATTATGTATTGAAATTTTGGTGACTGTTTTCCAAATTTATATCTTATTTATTTTTTAAGTTAAATTTTACAGAAAAAATCAAATTTTAAGTGTAGTTTTCACACTCTAATTTTTAAGTGGACAATGATCCATGAACTCAACTTCTGTAACTATAACTGTGAAGCTTAAGCATCCATTTTCTCCCGTGATGAATATGTGAGAGCGAAAATGAATCGAACCTCAGACGAGAACTTAATGTAATCAGGGTTCAAGAGACTTGTGAAAAATACAATCTTTGCATTTAGCGCCCACAGCACCCTCCCGTGATCAACCCCAACCCTCAGCATAAACAGTTCGCTTGGTTCTCGTTCAAGGGGCCTCCGGGAAATCCTATCCCAGGGAAATCTGACTGGTGGATTTCCCAAGGTTTCCTCATACCAAGCGAATGCGGAGATTTAATCCTAAAAATAGCTTTTTGGATTTCTTACCTATAAGGTTTCGCCTTATACCTACTCTCAATACCTAGAGGAGGGAGGGTATCCAAGAAGGGTATTCAACGGAAATGTGTTATTTTTTAATTATCCATAAGTGTGGTGAAAGCAAATACAATACCCAAAGACTATGATTGCCTTAAGACTAAACGTTAGCATGAGTTTGCCATAAAATACCATACGTAAATTAACGCAATATACTTCTTAAACTGTTTCGCAATTTCGATTTAATAATATCAAACAAAGTTTGCTGAAATGTACACAATATACATTACAAAAAAACAGTATATTAATGAAAAGTTGTTTAAGTAATAAAATAATAAAAGTATATAGTAAAACAATCTATGCGTCAGAAAATCAGTTTATTGATGTTGAGTTGTTAGATCCTAAATACAAATTAACAACTAATTTATATTCTCATTCTTATAGTGAGTACGAATTTGTTTTATTAATGTAGGCAATTCATCCAAACATATGTTACTGATAAAGTAAGTACGTTGATTGCTGTCAAGGCTGACATTCGGAGGGGGCCGTTTCTATCCGGAATAACCTTGACATGAACAGAGTAGCAGTATGGCACGATATCAAGGTGCGCGGAAGCGCACCGGGCCAAGCCACGCGCGGCTCCGCTTCCACTAGCGCCTATTACCGCAACCCTACATTAGCACTTAACACGGTGTCGCCAACGCGAAACCATGTGAGATAAAAACCTGCAACTTGCTTCAATCGATGGGCTTTTACTATGAGATGACCCATTTTAAGTTGTATCCCGATCTGATGATGCGTCTAGAAGTTATTGAGACGTCAAGATCGTTCGAAATAACTTTCTTCTTGGGCTGGCTGGCTGGCTGACGAATTATGTATCAGTTTGTGGGCCCTCAATGGATAATGTTAGAGAAGCCAAAATTTGCACCGATGTCAGTCATCTCAGTGGCTATGTGCTTGACAAACGGTAATTGGATTAGATGACCGGAAGCTAAGATAATGCAAAAAAACAAATTATTTTATTTATAACTGCGATGCTCAAACCTTTTAATTATCAATGAGTGAGATTTTATTTTGAATCATTGTAAATAAAGTAATTTTCTCTACTTGGATTCTAACATCCATACCGTGTACGTTCTAAAATTTTTTTTGATATACCATACAAAAATGCAAAATCTTGCAAAAAAGGGGCCAAGCCGAAAACGAGGAAGATACAAGTGGCTCAACTGCATAAAGTGGTGAGATCTAGAAGTGTGGCCAAGCCCATTATTTTGTTTAAAATAATAAACATATTTATAAATTATATAATAAATTAATAATTTATCAATATCCATATTATTATCTAACTATAATTATGAAATAAATATACTAACTAAAATAGCATAAACATTAAATAAATTTATTGTAACATGTACATGTGGAAATATCAAAATTAACAGACGCAATTCAAAATTATAAGCTTGGTCGATGAATTTTTAACTTGGTTGTCGTTACTGACTAACCAAAACATAACCAATCCAAATCCATCGACCAAGCTATTAATTTTGAATGGCGTCTGTTAATTTTGGTATTTCCACATGTAAATGTTACAATAAATTTATTTAATTTTAGTTAATATATTTATTTCATAATTATAGTTAGATAATAATATGGATATTGATATATTATTAATTTATTATATAATTTATAAATATGTTTATTATTTTAAACAAAATAATGGGCTTGGCCACACTTCTAGATCTCACCACTTTATGCAGTTGAGCCACTTGTATCTTCCTAGTTTTCGGCTTGGCCCCTTTTTTGCAAGATTTTGCATTTTTGTATGGTATCTAGGTTTCGCCATGGCCTGTACTTATGCCTGATTTATTTTTAATTAATAATGTTATTTTAAATTGATTTACAAAGACGGAATATAAATAAAGCTACACGAGAAACATAAATATAATAAACATATTTTACTAATTTTAACAAAAAAATTGTGTGTGTGAATGTGAATGCAGGAGGTTTATTGAAATTATAAAACATTTAATTAAATAAACTACTAACTAAGTTAAGTTGAATTAATAACAATATCTCATTTAATGGAGTATACATCTTTTATTAACATAATACACATTCATAGAAGATGAATGCTGTTTAATTAACAATCAAGGAAAATACAAGCTAATCAGATGATCATAAGCGAAATGATTCCCCCATGCCGTGACGACTGGGTATTGAGTCGTCCGCATAATCCCGTGCGATGTAGAGCTAGGGCCTCATTCCAATAGTAGTTACAGTACTTGTTGCCGAGGCTTTAAGACTAAGTGTTAATGTGCGCACCTTGCCGATAGTTAAGCGTTAAAAGCCATTACCCGATGTGAAAAACGGTGTTTAGTCTGGCTAGGAGAGTTTAGAGTACGTATTAGGAAAGTTCCTGCATATACTGAGTACTCATGTAGTGCAGACTGTAGAGAGAATTAAGCACGCTTGAAAGTTAGAGGGATGTCTGTAAGCATCATTAACTCCCTGGCTGACGTATGCGTAGACAACTCCTGTTGGCTCTTACTCGCCTAGAAGAAAGTTATTTCACGGGATAGCTACAAGATTATTAGTGGTTTATGGGTTTAAACATCCAAAACGCTCTCCAACTACTGCAATTATTAACAACACCAAGATAAAACACGAGTCAAAAAGTTAACAAGGTGTGCAAAAACGTTGTTTGCACAACCAACTTTGATATTTTGTTTTTGTCTCTACAACAAATACATATATATTTATATATATATTGGGTTTGGTCATGCATATGAACAATTATTCGAGTAAGTGATACAGACTTCGCCTATCGCACAACATCACACTGTTTATTTATATGCATTTTTATTTATAACTAACATATTTGCATGGATAAAATGCGAACTCTAGTTTTTTGTGGGCATTTCGTTAAATAATTAATTATTTTCTTTTGGTGAGCTTGTAACGCGCGTACTGAAGTTATTTTAAATTGTACACATTTATGGCCAGGCTGTCTTTGTGTTATGCTCTTCATGATGTCGTTTGTTGTTCTAAGTTTTTCCTTGAAATTCTCTACATAACCCTGCTTGATATTGGTTAAAAGAAACTGCCGAAACATTGGTAATAAAATGCAGTGATTGAAAAGTACGCGGAAGACCCGAAATAGACCTGAATTCGTATATTATTAAAACGCATAAGTAAGGGTTTTGTTCATTAATTAACTCTCCGATTATATACCATTACAGGAAAACATTATTAAAGATTGTTAACCTAGGTTTTAATTTTTTATTGTTTAAGTGAGTACAATACTGGAATCGATAACCATGAAATATCCTCACGCCGTGCACCTTTCCCACCAACAATAATTGATATTATTAGTTTTTTCTTCAAAAGGGAAACAAATTAGTAAAAGTCTTACAGTTACGACCACCGGATATTAAAATGAATTAATACATTACTTGTATGTATTTGTTCAACAACAGACATATACTTTGCAGTAAAATCCAAGAAAACATGTAGGAATTACACAAATTATTATCATAAAGTTAAGTGAAAAAGTATAAAATAACCTTAATTTAAGGGTTAAAAAACTTAAAAATAATGTGGTGCAAAGTTAAAAAAATATATTAAAGTGAACGATGGTTACGTTTACGAGTAATCCTTAGTTCTTCGTAAGTATAGTTTCACGACCCTACGTTTTAAAGAACGAACTAAAATGTTGTTTCTGGTAATAGTTTGAACTACATTAGGGAATAAATTTCAACGGAATACGTTTAAATTAGATCAACGGTAATTTAATATAAATTCCATTTAAATGTCGTAATGTGAGAAAATGCGGACGACTAATTGTACTTTAATCAAATGACAATACCGACAAAGTGAACTGGGGAAAGGCTATTCACCGTTGCATAATAATCACGAGATTGAGACTACCCTAAAGAGGAAGCAAATATGCTTAATCAATAGGTCGTTGAAGAAGAATGACAAAATTAAGTAAATTATCGTGCGTCGATCGTTGATCGTGTTGTTAGCGGCGCCGAGTTAAAACAAAGCTTTCTACTAAAACATGTTCCACGCTTGTTCTCGGTGGATTCAAACTTTCTGAGGGGCCCCAAGCGTCACCAAAATTGTTATGTATCGGCCTTGCTTGAAGAGCAACGCCTGTCAATCCATAGATATTAAACACCTATAGTAGGCTAGATCCGCAGTCATTGATCCACTTCCGTGACAATTAGAAGCCATCTTGAAATTAAAGATTGCACGTTAAGTAGATGGGAGCGATTTGTAGCATAAATATTTTTAAAGACGGCCGTCAGTTTGACAGGTGAGCATATTAGCCATTAACACCAAATGATTACTAAATTCCATTATGCAATTATCTCTTATTGTTTCTGTTTGTGCATTCCCATGCTGCATAAGCTAAAACCATATTATCAAACAATCCAGAAAAAAACTTTATTGTATTAAAAAAGCACAAATTAAACCGCCAAGTCGCTATCTTGAAATGGTTAGATTGACGCTTCAATTTGGTACGCTCGCGCCTGTGTTGACTTATTGGAGACTGCGGATCTAGCCTACTATAGGTGTTTAATATCTATGGTTTAATCTTGAGACGTGACACACGCACAGACAGACAGACGGGCGGATAGGAAAGTGACGCTTATGTTTGAGCTTGACTCCATTATGACTTCTACTGCAGGTTTGAAAACTGTGTAATGAAACTGATATGAATGTGTTTTATTTCTATAACTCCGAGGATACAATCTCTAAGCATTTCCTTTGTGAAGATCATCGTTAGTAGATACAAGCGCATCTGAAACATAACTACGTAACACCTTTACAAATGTTATTTACATACATAAATCTCATTTGACATACTTCTTTGCTTACGGGAATTAAAAGTAAAATTGCTGTAAATTGCTAGCGGCGGTGATTATATCGTAGGTAACAAATTGCAGTTTTCAAGCTAGAGGAGGCAGCTTGTGATTGGAGCCAATTTGGACTAAAAAAGAAAGTTAAATACATCGCCAACCCATGATTCTCCCATTTATCTTTCGTGGGCTCCTAAAGAGAGGTAATTACTTTTAACGTTTGAAGGTTTGTAAGTGCTTAACATTAAATTTACGAATTTGAAACTTTGCAATTGTCTTTTGTCGCCCAAGGGCAGTCTCATGTTTGATATACGATTTGGCACTTCTTTGAGTAACCCCATAAAATCTTACAGGAAAGACGCATATTATTTTATATCGCACAAAAAGGAAAAACAATTTATTTTGTGAGATGTATAAGGGTAGGGTCAACCCATTCGAGTCTGTAGATTGCATTTGTATTTTAATTAATTGGCCTGGCATTCTCTTGGCTCTGACTGGACATGATTGGATTCTCACAATGTTTTCATCTCATTCATCTAAAATTAAATGTAATCTTGTTTTTATTGTATCCTTAATTTTCATACTCATTAATTTAGATGTAAACCTAGTGTATTGTAGTTTTATTGTATAGAAAGCAAGCTTAGCCATTCTGCCATGCAGCTCTTTTTAGTTTGTTAAATAAATATTTGTCTCTGCTAATATAGTTGTGTGTATAAATGTCATCTACCACGTTATGTGCTCTTGTTCGTAGCCAGCTTTATCACGCTTACGCGATGAAATCAACATACTTAATTTCTTTGTTTTTTCCCATATTCTAATGTTGGGGTTTCACTCCTTTGCCAAACCGTAAACTCCAATACTGACTATTATACTGTAGTAATTTGTAAATTCCGATACTTTGAATTTAAAATTAAAATTAATCTCGAAGTGATTGTCTCTATGATAACAGTTCGAAAATTTATCTATAACGGGTATGTATACTTTTTTATGACAAATCATAACGCCTAGTACACGAATATTTCTTAATATTAGCAATATTTTTGTCATAAAATGAATAGGTAATTAATTAATTATGTCACCTATGTTGGTGCGCCATGGGATCATTGAGACGAATAATTATAAAATATCTTGCTATAATAAGTTATCAAACAAAATACCTCTCAATATTATGCGATAGAGGTAACGTACGCGCTAGACGAGAGTTTTTAAAATATAGAAAAGTAACTGCATATAAACCCACTATCATTAATTCTTACTGTAAGATTTTGACTATGAATTTTTATCAATAACCATGCAAGTGTTGCGATTAAGTTTGGTAAGATTTCCCCTGGACATTCTATTTCAATTATTTTTAGAGTAAGGCGTAGATAGGGGCAAGTTGCTCTTCGGCCGTTTTACTAACGATATTTTTATATTAAAATTGTTATATTTAAAAAAAAATACATGCAAAATGTGTTATATGAATGGGACAAAATGTTACAATTTTGTGATATATTTGGTGGAGGTGCCGGATTCACAGGTGGACTTACAGGTGGACTGAATGGCATAGCAAAGATGTCACTTGTTCGGCCATATTGCGAGAAGAACTTTTACCTCCCATCTTTCCATTGAGGAAGTGTGTGTGTGTGTGGGGGGGGGGGGGGAGTTATTACCTAGCACAGAGAGAATTTCTCACTGTGTAACAGGGGAAATGATTTCTTGTCGTCTTGACCCGCAAGAGAACATCATTAGACGAGAGAGCGCAGCGACTGAATCTAAAAATTAAAGTCAAACGACATTTATTCTGTGATTCTGAGTGTGTGTATATTATGTGTGTACGCCGAAAATCAGCCGAATTACTTAACCAATTGCGCTGAAATTTTAAACAGACATCCAATACGATTTACTGAGAACTGACAAAATCAGCAACATCCGTTACGATTTAAACCTACTAGAAATAATAAATTGAAAATAGGCTGAAAATTTTTAAACGTTTAATTTAACGCATAGGTTTTGTTCCTGAAGAAATAACTACTATCGGTCTTAAGGCTGTGAATGCATGCAGTGTCCAAGGTGAATCGAATCTTGCACGCTCAAGGTTTCCCAAAATTCCACTGGGAGATTGAGTACACCTTGCAATTTTTACACGTACTTCGTACTAGATATACGATGTTTTGCATTTTCAAAACACGATCTATCATTTTGTTGATACAATCCAGAAATTACAAAATCTTTTCCGACCAGGAGCTCCTCCCGTGGGCTACGACCAGACTTATTCAATTCATGCCTCCTGTGGGATACGTCCAGGAGTACTCATGCCTCCCGTAGGCTAGGTCTGGGTTTGGTCATGTATCCCGTGTGCTAGGTGCGGAATTGTTCGTGCCTCCCGTGGGCTAGGTCCGTGATTATCTGCCTCCCGTGGGCTAGGTCCTGACTTGTCCATGCCTCCCGTGGTCTTAAGTTCGGGCTTGTCCATGCCTCCTGTGGGCTAGGTCCTGACTTGTCCATGCCTCCCGTGGGCTAGGTCCTGACTTGTCCATGCCTCCTGTGGGCTAGGTCCTGACTTGTCCATGCCTTCCGTGGGCACATCAGGTACATCTGTAACTGACGCTGTTTCTCCTGAACCGGTACTGGTCGGCTAAGAATCCTCCTGTGGATTGCAGCATGTCTCCTAATCGGTCACCCATCCTCCTTCTGACCACGCTCGATGCTGCTCAACTTCTTCGCTTGAATTGGGCCCCCTCTTATCCACCAGGCTGCAGGCTAATGACGAAAGTTGCCGTAAATATTTTCCACAGATTTTACAGATTTATCATAACTCATTCTTGCCTCGGGTGAACCCTGACCCAGTGACCCTGTGACAATACTGGGCACGTGTACGACAGTTTACCATGGCTTTACGTTGTACACAATTAGTGATAATTATTGTTTTTTTTGTTTTTTTTTAATAGAATGTTACCATGTACTTCAACATATACTAAGGCGTCACAAATGACATGTAGCCGACATAACATAATAGGATAGTTTTGGCTTGGCTCTGAATGGTCTGGGGTTCGATTCCGGACAGATTTTTATTTTTTTTATTTTTAGAAGTCCTATGCTTTGGCCTGTAGTGTTGGTAGGTATTTATAACTAGGCGAAAAGTCTGCTTTATCTTTGATTGCTTATCATTTCATGCCATTACGTTTTGCTCAATGCCACAGCGAGATACAAATTTCGGCATAACACATATTTCATTTTATTTTATGCTAGAAAAACCAAGACATGCACATTGTACACATAATTATATTATATACATTACAAACAAAATAAACGCACACATAATATAAAATATCAATTAAATACATTGGGATACCGATTATTATAAATACATACGGCTACACTAGGAAAACGCCAAAGTCGTTGTTAGACGAGTGAGCGAACCATGTGTTGAGTACCCAATAACATTTGCATCCCTAGCCTAATAGACCAGGAGGAAAGACCCATGCTGTCTATAGATCCAGCCTGAGGTAGAGGGAGGAAAGGGAATGTTTCCGGGTACTCAACATATGGCTCGCTCACTCGTCTAACAACGACTCTGGCGTTTTCCTAGTTAGGATGGAAACACATATTGTATCGCGTCTGGAAGAGTTATATCGAATTATGCTACGCCGGAGGAAGAAAATATCTGGCCTTTCGATCTGTATGGATTAGTTTTATCATGTCAAAAATACAGAAAATTGCTGTCTCACACAATACCGGTTGGATTTATATTAAGGTGTGAACTCTCAATACCATATTTTTCATTAAGTGCTGGTAGGGTTATAATAATTTTTTCCACGAAAGATGTCAAGTTCAATTTGCACTTTCTCAGGTGGCTTTCTTTGTATAGGGTAGGGAATATTTGAGAGGATCCTAGCCCTCACCCTCTGCCTGAGGAAAATTATGACACTAAATGTGATCCTCTTTATTAGCGCTTTTATATCTATATATCTAGTTGGTAAAGGAAACGTGTTTTTATTTTACAAATAGAATTCTGAGAGATTCAACAACTTTATAGTTTGCAACAGTAAAAGCAAAACACTTTACAATTGTATCTAGTTAGAGTTGGGTTTTCATTCTTCGATGGCTGAATGGCTTCTTTTTGCTGTTATTCCGCGAATATTTTTACTTTTTGGGGGAGTCGTCGAAGCTTTTTACTAACAATATTGTGTTCCGATGTTGGCTACATTAAACAGTCCATCATCTTTAACAATTTTGCATATTGTTTGTCATGTGCAGACACTGTCCCTCGCTTGCGTCTTTGTGTGCGGAAAATTGACACTATAAAGTTATTTTTAGTAGTGTTTTTTTTATCTTGAATGTAAAAACAGTTTTATTCATGGCGTTAGAAATAATACAAAACAAGACGAATTCAACAATTCAGCTTTATTGACATTGTATGTAGTGTTTTTGCGCTGAGTGTTGCGGGGGTTGTTTTATTTTCAACTCGGGCTTATGACAGTCGTTATTAGAAATGAAAGCTCATGGGATTAAAATACATCAACAGGTGCTTTCATTATAATATAAACTTGAGGTGTAAGAGCCCTTGGCATATTTGATAACATTGTGGTCGAGCATCTTTCTGCTTTTGATAATATTTACGTGATTCTAACAGTGTGCGTGACTGTGGGCGTATGGGGGAATCACGCCGAGAAGGTTGCGATCATATTTCACAACATATTTGAAGAAGGCAGAATACATCCACGAATACGATTTAATTTAAAGAAGAAATATTTCGGTGACTTGAATACAATTCGTGGATGCTTTATGTCATAGTTGATGTGTGTCGGTGTAGTAAGGCTTAGTCGGTTCAAGCAAATATACAAAACACAAATGGAAAAAGGTTGTAATCTTTGCTTCGTAAAACTATATTTTCAATTTGGTGGAGGTGCGGGGTAAAAAAATAAAAAAATATTAACCATATTAATTTGTTTTTAATAATTTTGATTTATAATTGGTTTTGTACTGTTTTATATATTCTCTTTGGCAAAGAGGTGAGTCCTTTCACCGAAAAGTCTCAAAAGATATAATTTTAGTTTAGAAAAAGCCGTTCCTAAAAATTGTAAAATGTCAATTATTACAACCTATTTATAAAAGGGTGGTAACTAACGTTGTTATGATATCTACGAACAACAGTGTGTTCTCAATGCACTATATGAATTTTTCCACGTTATGTAATTATAATTGATCAAAAGTTTGGATTTCAAAAAGGATAAAGTACGTACTGTCATTTGTTGCGACTTTTGTACATTATTAATATTGTGGTCATATTTATTGATCTTATCTACGTTTTTAGCACTCTTACCCATAAAATTGTTCAGTTTATTTTAGAACTATGTATGAGTGGGCAAATTATGTGCTTTTGCGCACGTACATAAAATATATATTTTTATAAAGTATTGTATAATTTGAATACAAAATTCTCTGAGGTACATTTTGACAAGATTGAAGACAGTTAAAATTGGAGTCTACACATATGAGTTACTGACAGTAGCTAGGGGCTTTTTCTGTGTGGCGCAAATGAAAATATGTAGGCTCTCACACTTGAGCTAATTTTATTATCTGTGTACCTGTGGTCGTGGTGAACATTAAGAAAGTTATCAACCGCTTCTCGGGTATTAGTAGCACAAAATCATAAATATTCAAGATTTTCTTCCTCCGAGGCGTTTTAAAGCTAACGTCTTCCGTTGTTTGGGTGTAATCTTACACAACACTACACGGTTTTAATTTCAAAGTCTTTAACATTTTATTTTATTTTGTAGAATTCGAAAAATTACTCCACTCTCAAGTAATTTTGCAATCCTATTAATGTAGCTTTAAGCTTAAATCTTCAAACAAATTCCGTTAAAAAAACATACACGTGTGTACAATAAATTCAATCTAGGATTACGAATTGGATAAAGGAACAAAACACAAGTTAATGGAAAAGAAGATGATTAAATTGACTTTAAAAGGTATATTCTCAAAGGATTTTCTCTTAAGAAGCATGTGATTAAATTACTTAAAAAATAACCAATTCGAAAATTCAATTACATTAGATGTCAGCTTATCTAGTAAGGGTAAGACCAAAAGTCACCTTAGTTCTGTAATACTTGGTAAAGATTACGAATTATGCGAAGTTATGCGTGTTAAATTCCTTAGACCCTTATTCCCTTTTCTAAGCTACCATTAAACTGTACAATTAATTTAATCGCCTTGGTTTAATTAAACAAAGTAAGTAATGCATGTAATTAGGTGGCAGGCGCATTGCTCTGCAAGCCTCGCCTGGGGTCGGGTCGGGTCGGGGTGCCGTGCAGCTGTTATATGATGATGCCGAGAGTGGTGTACCGCTAGTCACACACTGAGGTGAAGCTATATCGACCAGATCCTCAGATCACTTACTAACTAACACATTCAATCTGATTTAACAAAGTTAGTTGCTACTCGGTGTTAATGGTGAACAAGTGAAACAATAAGTTTTTGAACATATACGTACAAGTTAAGGCAAATTTGGACTTGCATTTGATCTGATTAAGTTGGGAATTTTGATGCAAATTGTAACAAAATATCTGCCTTATGCAAGTACAATTTGTGTGCCTCCCTCACACTACCCCCCTCCTCAAATTTCTGTACACGCAACTTGGGATCCTGGTTTCAGAAGTGTCTACAATCATAAGTCGCCTGTGGCTGGATCTATCCATCACAAACCTACCCTCGAAAAACTCAACCCATCCTCGACCCCATTTTCCCAAGGACAGGTTCTTCATAATTCCCATCACCTACCATCTCGCATGTCGAAGAACTGCTTTAATATGAGATCTGGAGCCTTTTCAGCAAACAAATATAATTAACTAGCTGACCCGCCGCGCGTTGCGGCGACGTATGCCAGAACCCTTACGTTGTCGAAGTCAATTCATTGGTGAGTCCTCTTTGCAGGCACTGATCACCACGTGGAGGAGTTACAACAAATTTGATAGCATAGAAACCTTCCCCGTGAAATAATACAAATATGTGCCAAGTTTCATGGATATCGGATGAATGGTGTAGTAATGCATAAAGGACAAACAGACATACATACATTCGTTTTTATATATATAGACAAATAGATGTACTTTTCTGTCCGTCCGTCTGAGCGTGTGTCACGTCTCATGATAAAAACCGAACATGACCTTCAATTGACATGTGTTCTTTGTTTGCATTGGCTTTCTTCAATAATTATACATACTGTTTGTGGTGATCTTGGGTGTCAAAGGGCGGAGTCAGCGTCACCCAAACATAACATTTTATACCCGACACTTCCTACAACAACGTTTTATGTTCGCCGGAAAGAAACAGGATTCTTTATTTTTGTATTGTTCTTCTACAATTTGATGAGTAAGTAGCTTCGCTCCCACTTTTGGGTATTCCGAAACCAGTGCTTGCAAATGCAAAATTATGATGTTCCGTTTTCATGTCGTTACATTTTACGCCCTAGTTAAACCCGTAAATTAAAATTTGTCTAGTTTTATAAAACTATCCTCGTTAAAATAAATTATAAATCCCTCCAAGTGCTCAATAACTCAACGGACACTGCAAATAACTAGTGGAATCGATTATGTAGATGTTGGTATGCGCACCAGATTTGAATGGGTTTCAATTAGTTCCATGCAATTGGTTTCTAAGAGTTGGCGAGATTAAAATTCCGTACCTCGTATGTATTCAGCACGAAAAGAACACTAGCTAAGGTATATAGTTTAGAGGAAGGTCTTTTTACTTCAGCCGTTATCTAGTGACCTGATTTATAATACGCTTACGAACGGTATTATCGTTGATATTATGAGGTAAAATATTGTACGAAACCAACATATTTCTATAATAAAATAAACCTCTTACAATGAAGTTATTAGGAACAAGTGCATACTCGGGAGTACGTAAAATAGGATGTGTAGCTTATGAATCAATATATTATCGACAAAGGATACAAAAATAAATTCCTCCTGCAGTTTAAATTATCTTTGGTGGAGGTGCCGGGTTAGTATAAATGCCCCGCCCCCTCATCCAAAGAGTCATCCTTGTTGAAGGGCAATGTAAACACATGTAAATCGAATGGTATGTATAGTTTTTTCTCGTGAGACGTGACACACGTTCAGAAGGTAGAACCAAGTGATGCAAATAAGAGAGCTTCGCTATCTTACAGTTTCATTGCAGTCATCATAATAACGCCACGTCTGATAGCCCACGTGCGAATGTAATAAATAAAATCAATCACGCATATTTTTGTGTCATTCCCCCTCATAAACATTATATCACTTTTAAATACAAACAAAAGGGTTAGAAAAACGACCATTATTTTCTGAATATTATAAAAGTACGTGTTTATGCTCGTAATGGTATACTAAAAGCTGGAGTACCGAAGCACCAAGGTCGTGGTGAATGTGAACATCGCTCACCTTGTTTCTGTCCAGGTTAGTCAGCATCTCGTGCACAGCATACAGGCTAGGATGCGCCCAGCGGGAGATCTGATGCCATGTGCGATTCAAGTCGAACCCCATCAGCGTGGACCTGAAATAGTTTTTATTACTTTCTAATCCAGTCGTTATATTGATTTCCAATGGTTGACGGGAATAAATTGCACAATCCATCAACATTCGAAGCGTCCAGGCTGTGTTAACAAAAAGAAAATGGAAAACGAGGACAAAGGATAATGAAAAATGTCTTGGTATTTACCGCCGTTCTAAAAATACAGATTGTTCAAGTGAAAAATATGGAAAACTCGAAACCTGTTTTAATCAATACCAAGGAGTTCTTATTTTATAGTTAAACTCTATAGGTAACCCGGAAGGTATGTTAGCAGATCCTTAATCTGTTAGCGCGTTATGAATAACAAAATAACAAAATCAATACCACACTTTGTATATAATTATTATTGAATACATGAATTATGATGTATGAATATTTGTATTTTGCTATATTTGCCAGTAAACACAAAACACAAGAAAAGCATATGCTGTTAACTATAAAAATTGTTGTCATTAAGCTTTTTCGAGTAGAAGATTGAATCATAACCTACTTATAATTATTAAAGTAGGTCACAGATAATATGAAAACGTAACTGACTACAAATATTGGACGAGAGAGAACATTCAAAGTCAATATAAAATCATTGAATAGTGGGAAATACATAATAATACCATTAATATCCACAAGGATTTCAAACTTATTTTTCTTTTCAGACTATAAAGGAAGCAATAATTAAAGTTTACCAATAAGGTTGTCTTTATTATGTTTATAAGGAGTGTAAAAAGATTAAGAGAGTTGCAACTAAATATCATTGATTTACTAAGCTTTACAATTCTATTATAGAATATTATACATGCATATTTTAAAGCGTTAACACGTTTTGTTTTGATTATAATTAGCTTCCATGTTATGTTGATAACTACAGTTACCTGATGATTTATTAAAACAGTGTACATAGCTAAAGATAAATGAACTAATCCCTAAGAACATACGCTTGTAGTGAAGTGCATGTGGGATTCTGTATTAATTACAAGATGTTCGCTTTGTGTGCTAGAATCTGTTGGCAAGGGAACTGAACTAACTCTATCCACCCCTAGCTCTGCAGGGGGAAATGTTCAACACCCTCAAGAAAATTAAAAGGGAACATTGAGTCTCACACACCAGCGGAGCTCGAATAGGCTGCAATAACTGAAATTGCTGTGGTGAAAAGTGGAGGCAACTTCCCTTCGCTTTCATTGCACCAGGAGCCGTGGGAGTGTGAATGTGTTGGGGCACTTCAACTGTTTACCAGGAGGACGATCTGTGGGCCTACTTGCGCGCTACCCGTGGCCCTCAAGATAGAAGCAGATTCTTCAAGTGTCTTTTACTATTTCCTCAGCGGGTTGGTTCTTACTAGAATTTTCCCATTACTTCAGTTCCACGTTTTATAATTTATTTTTGCATATATATATATATATATGTATAATCGAAGGAAACTACGTTTTTCACATATTCGTTTCTAAAGCCTTTTTATCTTCGACTAGAAATATCACATCCGAACTCCCGCGAGGTGTCAGATCCTGGCGTTCCGAGACTTCTATTTGTGCCTCTCAGACGTAAGGAGTATTTAATCATTCTTTTACAAACACCCTGAACAAACAGCATGGCTGACGGCACTGGAATAATACGATAAGAAACGAAATACTTTCTTTATAATATCGCGCCGAAGTATTAGCAATGTGTGGTTCTGATGTTGAGTATATAAATTTATTTTAGGGCAATAATTCATTGCCATATTTTACAACAGTTTATTAATTAATTATTGCTAATGAAGATAGGTTGCAATTCACTTTCCCTCATTATTATTTTCTTCACCCTAAAACTCTTTAAGTCACGCTTAACTTTGCAGAGAGTTGTAAAATGGAGTATTAATTAAGTCAATTTAAAAAAAAAACTTAAAAAATACATGGGTCAGTAATGAGTTTTAGAATGTGGAACATAATAGTACATAAACATCGAGTTAAGATTGTTTAAACCAGTTGATTTGCGATGTACATAAACATTGCGTTAAGAATGTTTAAACCAGCTAATTTGCTATGTAATTGAAAAAAGGCATGAGTTTATCAAACGAAAATATTGTGTTTTAAATTTATATGCATTGTGCCGTAGGATCTAATCAGCGCCTTCCATTTCAATTATTCTCTTATTAAATAGCCTATTTGAAGTATAATGACAATTAAGTGATATTTATATTATCATAATGATCACCGCGGAACGAAATGTATAGAAAGTTACTCTAACCAGTCACAAAAATACGCATTATTCGTGTAGGGCCTATACGTCGAATGTAGACGTTTACCACTTTATGTTTTCCATAACGAAATTCAGCCGGTCTCAATGTAGCCAATTTCCCTCCTAACAGTTCAAAAATATTCTTACCATCATTGGTTCTGAATGCGTTTTACCTTCTACACATTGATAGAGCCACGAAGCCCACACTTTCCGTATAGCCATGTTCAAAAATTTATCATTCTACACACTACCTTAATTTTACTTTTAAAATAAAATCTTTTATCTGTCACATAAAATTCTATACAAACGGAAGAATATGTATCATTTATCTTCTAAAACGTTCACTTTATTCCTCTTATACTGTAGATTCCGAGGCCTGATTATATTCATCTTTTGAAGGATCCTTATAGCGTTTTCCATAAACAAACCATCATAGTCTGTAAATAAAAAGAACGCAATATATGAATGAAAGCAACTCAGAGGACTTGGAAGGCGAGCTCCAGCGAACGATACTGAGGTAAAAATATGGTAATAAGTTTGCGAGGGCTTCAATCTAGACTCGACTCGACGTGGAAGAGTCATAAATAGAGATGAAAACTTTTGAACTACATCGTCCGAGCTACGTGACATCATAGCATCGTTATCTAATCCACTTGCAGAGAAAATCGTTCAAAGCAACACACAACTGGGACGCGTCTTCGGCTGGCGTGTGTCACGTTTACTATATTCATAGGGGGGAAGAAACTGACGCAATTTAAAAAAATCGAAGGGTGTAGGGATGTGAAAACAATTTTAAAAAATGATTGTAAAACGACCGCCACTGCGTTGAGAATGAGCTAAGGTTTGGGATGAAGAGGAGTTTGATAATGATTGTGAGAATGAGCTAAGGTTTGGGATGAAGAGGAGTTTGATAATGATTGTGAGAATGAGCTAAGGTTTGGGATGAAGAGGAGTTTGATAATGATTGTGAGAATGAGCTAAGGTTTGGCTAAGGTTTGGGATAAATAGGATGTTGATAATGATTGTGACGAGTGGGACCACACGCCTCGAATGATATGTGTTGTAATAATAATTTTTAAATAATTTTTGTGGGAGGCCTGCCCAGGGTGCAATTCATGCCGCTTTTCAGGTGTTTAACTAGGCATGTTGCGAATAGGACAATTGTGAAGGGATGCATTCGCATTAACGACTGAGGAAAACCTCGGAAAAAACCTTCAGTCAGGATTGCCGGTCTCAACGGGATCTGAACCCGGGACCTCCCGAAACAGAGTCGCGCGCTTAACGCTCAAGCCAATACTGTCGGTGAGATGTATTGTAAGTGTTCGATAGAAAACTATGCTAAACTGCCAAACTCAGCTAATAATACGGGTTATGACTATACTATTCATATCTTCAAGCCTTGAATGCGTTATCCAGACGTAGGCTATGTGAGTGACAAGTTGCAATTAAAATTGTTTAATTTAATTTAAATTTTCGTTTGTTAAATACACAATTTATTCTATATGCTCGTGTTATTGTGCCTGCATAATTATTTTCTTTCTATAACAAAATAAAAAAGCAAAAACATTTTCATTGCCTTCTAAAAGGCAGCGATTAATTTGTCTAAAAGTAAACATAACATTCTATACATTCTATAAAGGGTAGTTATTATTTAACATCAAAAGACTTTTTCTCCTAAGTCTATTACAAAGTATTTTATGCTTTTTGAAAAGCGATGAAAACGAACTAAGCCCAATATCAACAGAAGAAAGGTAAAACGGAACGCAAGTACTTAAAGCTCTTCTTTTAAATCACATTGAAAATCAATCAATATTTACTTAAAAATTGGTAGTGATATTTTGGTTTAAACGTTCTCCATCAATCCAATGTATTTAATTTCATTTGCATACAACCAGTTTGAATGCTTCGATCTGTTCTGCTATACAGTACCACAGACGCGGTAATTTTACCGGAATCCAATGGTTCCAGTACATACTTACGTAAAATAAAAAAAGATGACGACTTGATATTTATTTTTATGGAGAGCGATCTGAATATTGTTTCAAAGATGAATATAATCAGGCTTCGGAATCTAGCGAAGGCACCAGAATAGCGTGGATGTCCAAGACTGATGCATGAGCGAAGGCAAACCAACGCATGGTTTACTCTGGTAACTCTGTAGCTCCAACTATTGTGCTATGAAGCCGTGGTTTTACACTAGTATCATAGTATGTCACCTTAGAATGTGTATTGGGCGCAATCAGAACACATCTTCAAAACATTTCTTAGTTCTTAGTGACTGACCGCCTTCTACCTCAAAGGCCCAACGAATACTTGCATTAAAACTGTGCTAAAACAAAACAAATTCAGTAGAACTAAATCGCATGCTTCCTTATACTTTCTTGAAGCTTTCATCCGGACTTTTCTCTTCTGAATATATTTAGCAACAAGAATAAAGTTTTCACTCAGTGCCCCACATTGTTGAATTGTACACAATAGCACTAAAACGATCCATAGTTATTTTCTTCGGGCACGATGGCGAGATTCGAAGTCTCAATTTGGACTAGAATAATAATTAGAAGAAAGGAACGATAGAAAATTAGAGATACACAATACACCAGTTTAGTGCAACTAGTAAGTTGTAACGACGAGACAACGAAATTATTGAACGAGTGAGCGTTTGCGAACGTAGTGATTTTCATTCGACTTAAACGGCCCTTATGGGTTTTTCTGCGTGGGGTGTGTGTGTGTACGTTGAAAATCAGCCGAATCGCTGAACAGATTGCGCTGAAATTTTAAACGGTCATCCGGTACGAGTTTATTGAGAACTGCTAACAAAATCAGCAAGATTCATTGCGATATAAACCTACAAGAAATAATAAACTGAAAAATAGACTTCCAATGTTATGAAATTATTTTAACGACAATGTTTTAGATTTTGAAAAGATATTTTTTGTTTGTTATTCGCCTGGCCGTGAAATGCCGTGCCCATGCAAGGTCTGTCGAATGTTGCACGTCAAGGTACTCCCAAATTCCGCTCGTAGTTTGAGTAAACCTTGCAATATTTTCACGTATTTCGTACTGGCTATGTTTACCATAGTAGGCCCTATTGCCACAGATGATGGACTACACTGCGTTATATGCATTTCAAAACATGTTTAATTATTTTTTAAATACAATCTAGAAATTACAAAATCTTTCCCGACCAGGGGATTGAACCCACTTCTTTCACATTTCGGCTACAAGGGCGCCTTAGCCAACTAGACTAGGGAAACGCCAAAGTCGTAGTTAGACGAGTGAGCGAGTCATGTGGTGAGTACCCGGGAACATTTGCATTTAAGTTTGATAATTATATTAATATAAATAATAGGGTTTTTAAAGTTTAGTTGGCATACGGGGACGGGTGCGTCAACTGTAAGGTCATAATGCGCCTCTCTAGCCTATGATAGGCTAGGTAGGCCTAAGGTAGGGGGAAGAAAAGTAATGTAATCGGGTACAATGTTTTAGATTTTGAAAATATATTTTTTGTTTGTTATTCGCCTGGCCGTGAAATGCCGTGCCCATGCAAGGTCTGTCGAATGTTGCACGTCAAGGTACCCCCGAATTCCGCTCGTAGATTGAGTAAACCTTGCAATATTTTCACGTATTTCGTACTGGCTATGTTTACCATAGTAGGCCCTATTGCCACAGATGATGGACTACACTGCGTTATATGCATTTCAAAACATGTTTAATTATTTTTTAAATACAATCTAGAAATTACAAAATCTTTCCCGACCAGGGGATTGAACCCACTTCTTTCACATTTCGGCTACAAGGGCGCCTTAGCCAACTAGACTAGGGAAACGCCAAAGTCGTAGTTAGACGAGTGAGCGAGTCATGTGGTGAGTACCCGGGAACATTTGCATTTAAGTTTGATAATTATATTCGTATAAATAATAGTTTTTTTAAAGTTTAGTTGGCATACGGGGACGGGCGCGTCAACTGTAAGGTCATAATGCGCCTCTCTAGCCTATGATAGGCTAGGTAGGCCTAAGGTAGGGAGAATAAAAGTAATGAAATCGGGTACTCAACACATGGCTCACTCACTCGTTTAACAACGACTTTGGCGTTTCCCTAGTTTAATATATGAAGAAAAATTAGTGTAGTATATTTTATATTATTTATATTGAGTGCAGTTTAGGCCTATTTGATCAACAATTGACAAAGTAGGTCTACATGTGGACATTAATCGCCCCACGATTCAACGTAAATAGTGTGAAATAGATGTTCGCTTAAGCGTTTGATTGTTGTATTGTGATAGTAATAAAGCCTAACATTTGTAAGAAATGAATAGTAGTAAGAAAATTAGGAAATAAATTTTATTTTTTAATTACTAAGTTTTTTCATGTTAATATGTGGACTGACTGGTGGACAATTCAAATATGGGTATTGAGAGCATGCTCTCTCGATGAGTTGAACATTCATAACATGTTTTCATACTCTACTCTTACTAGGAACATTGAAATATTACACCCTTTCTAAGTTGAAAAAAGTTTTTAAACTTTGGACTTAGTCTTATACACAGTCTTATAAACTAACCGTCACATTGTTTTTAACAAAAGCTGTTCCTGTAACTGTCTTCAAAGTTAAGCAGACATTTATTAAAAGCGTCTGCAAGTCTAAATAACGCGCGCGTCGACGCTAAATAAGATTTACATTAACGTCTTATCCTCGCACCAATCATATTTTGAAGACATCGAAAGAATTTAAAATGGTTTTAAAAAGATCGCCTTATTTTCACTTAGTCGTTTCAAACTGATCGACTGATAAGAGCTTTTTCATGTAAACGTGATTTTTCACGATTAAATGAAAATGTGACTGAAAGCGACAGAAGAAAATCAATATTTGATCTGAAGTCTGAACGACTTCTATTTTCTATTCCTGCCTACATGAGCACTTTCTTGTTACTTGAGTGCTAAGTGCAATCCCTTCTGTTCGTGGGACGAGTCGGGGCTTTGCTTCCATTGACTCGAGCAGTTAACCTGTAGTGTTGTCTCCGCCCTGGTTTCAACACGGTTACATAATGCAACGTTGTTATTTCAACTGGATGAATTGTGCTCAATTCACATAAGATTATTAGAACGGCTCCTGCTGAGTGTTCCGCCTCAACTGCCACTTCACACACGAGACGACCTGCACTGGCGTCCAAGTCAAGTGAACATTAATAATAGGAACTATTGCATTGCGAGTGCGGCAGATTTTTGTGTCCTCTGAAGGTCCGATCTATTTACTAAAGATGTCGCTGTAGTGAGAGTGACAACTCGAACCAAAATAAATAGTAATTACTTATCTCTGCTGTATGTATACAGTTACACATTAAAGGAACATTAACAGAAGCCTTAAAAGTGTAAAATGTTATATTTTAGTGCAAATGACGCTAATAGTGTATGGCTTTTAACCCTCTGTATTTGCCTTCCCACCTACGTTGTCATCGACAAATATGTCCCATTATGGCTAATGAAAACGAACTTCATCGCACAATGACACAATAACAAAGCCCTACTCTTGTTGACAACTGATTGCAATGTGATAATGTAGAATGCAATCCTTTGTTCTAAAATTACACTAATCTATAGTGTTCCCGATCCTATAAGTTCTCATGACGGCGTAGGTAGATGTCACTTATGTCTCCTGAGGCAGTTACGTAATCTCAAAAATATAATTGAAGTCCTTGCCTGCATTCCATTTTAATTACTAATAGTTAATAATTTTATTCCATTGTGACGTATTATGCACATTAGAGTCGTTGACGGTGTTTTCGTTCTAAAGTTTTGAAATAAGTTGCACATCAATAATTATTAATGTTATTACATTCTAAGAAATTGAGTTAAAAGTCAAGAAGTCCGGACACACTTGCCTTATTACAAGATGCGGGGCGAGGAGGCGGGGGTGGACCTCGCCGCCCCGCACCTCCTGGCTGGGCTATATAAGGACGGCGACTGCGGCTTGCGTCAGATCATAGGCATTTTGATAATGTCCGTCGTACCTCAAACGAAACGTCGGTGAACGCGAAGCCATCAAATCTTTTACTCGACGTGGGTTTTACCGGTATTTAATATATTTGAAGCAAAGTGTTCGTGTAGTAGTGTGACATTTGGCACCCCTAGGCGGCCCTCACTCGCAAAGCCCACATATATCGGTTTATCCTGTATTCAACACAATGCCACGGGGTTTCTTATTATCACCACCCACACCTTTATGTTTCCGCCCAGAGATTTGTTCCAATGTCCCATTGTTCATAGTTTGTATTGTGTTAATTTTGCTTTATTTATCGTGCACACGAGAAACTAATTTGGATCTCCATTCGGAAATGCATGATTATATTTTATTAATTCATAAGGAATGGGGAGAAGTCCAAAAATAGCCGAGAACATGATAAAAGCAAACAGAAACCCACGTTTAAACCCTGTATAACATGGCGATAGATGGACGGCACGATTGTGTAATGGGAATATGACTGCGAATCGGGGAGTTCGGTCACAGAGTTCAACCCCTAGCGCCATCTCTCTCCCTACCCATCTCTCTCTCTCGCTCTCTCGCTCTCTCCTGACAGTTCGATTTAGTTTTATCGTTGCGATGAATTTAAGCCGGTTTTCGATACCACCCATGGGTGGTGTCATGGTGCGCATATAGCCCGTCGTATTTCAGTGTAATATTGCTCTATAATTTAATGATATCGACTTCAAGTTTAATTGAAGGTCATGAAATCCAGATCTGCCCGTGATATATGGCAAACGGGGAGAGAAGTTTAATCCTTAGCTGTGTAGGTTTTCACGGAGGGTATATTATTCAGCCTGTCGAATGGTGTGGGAAAATGGATGTTAAAATAAATATAATATAAGGCCAATGTTTTTATGGCTGTTTTATCTCAAATGGGAGGAGGAGAAAGGTTGGCAAGTAATATTTACGAACACTGGAAGTATGAGCTATAGTAAACCTAAGTTTACCCGGAGGCTGGGCTATACGACAAGTAAGATTAACGCAGTGGTAGCGATGCGAGCGTTGAACGAAGTTGTAAGCCTTACCGAGCAGCCATCTTGACACTCGCCATATGTCACCACTGCGGTTTATATTGTTTTACTAATGAGTTAATTGCAATTTTTATTTATAAACTAAGTTAAATATAAATTAAGTCCTATTTTCTTAATTTTTACAACATAAGCTTACATTTTACACATCATTAGACGCACCTAGGTTCCTGTCTCGTTGATTGAGACTTAAATAAGTTTCTAGATGAATATTATAATGTCGTACGAGTAGCCTGCGTTTACACGCTGAAAGTACGTAGGCGTTTCCATTACATGATAAGACACTATTATGTAACTGTTAAGGGAATACTTGCAGTTCGAATAACATTGTGGGATTGGACGGTGCTTTAAAGTGTTATTTAAATATTACAAGTGTCCTCTTCAACTGTAAAATAGATTGTACATTGAGTGAATAGCAGATCGGGGTCAAAATCTTAATTATTTACCTTGCATACTAATCGAGACTAGAATAGATGGGGTAATGAGCACGTGATTACAACGAACCGTGGAATGAACACACCTAACAGATAACGTAATTATACTTGACTGCCACAATCCCGAGTTGACAAGATCCAGCCACAGGCACCTCCAACGACTTGACTATAATTATTCACAAACCTTGATATTAACTAGAATTAAGACGTCTTCGTAATTAAGCAAGAATATTTAAATTTCTTCGTCCAGAATATTATATCTAGATAGACAAGATGTTCACAAAACCATTTTAAACAATATATTTGACATCTTCGGTTAAAAACGTGAGAGCAAATAGGGAGAGTGGCTGTTCGATACCAGCCACTGAAAATACTGATTGAAGGGTTTGTTAACGTTTTCCCAATCAAAAGACGATTGTAGGGGTTTAAGGATTCTATGCTCTTTTATAACCATATTCAATCGAATTCCTTATACACAATACTTAGGGCCAAGTTAAAGTTTTTCCGTAAGCAGATTTATGCTAATTATGTTTCGAATTTATGCTTGTGTAGCATTTATGCAGTGCACAATTTTTAAATTTAATGGCACCACATTGAAGACATAGAAAAACTTCATTAAGACTTTTGAATGAGCGTGGACAAACCAGGTTTGGAAGCAGTTTGCTGTGGTTTAGTCTGGAAAGCTTTGAAACTATCGGTTGTCCAGTGGGGTTGTGATTTGCACCAACTGGCTCAAGTCAGAATGTGCATGTTCTTAATCGGAACACACTTTCAAAATTTTGCTTTATTTTTTATACGCTGACCGTCAATAGGCCAATGCTTGTGTAAAGACTATTATTTGAAATTTTCGCATTGTTCTTTGATCGCAAAAAGCACATATTCGTTTGTGAACAATAAACAATCACCTAAAGATCAAATGTTTGTTTTGAAAATCAGAGGTCGAAAAATGGTACAGAATGTTTGTGAAATTTTCCGGATTTGGTGATAAAGCGATAACTTTAAATGTACAGAAAGTTTGGCTGATTCCGAACGACATTTTGATTTTCAGTTCAAGCTTGTTGGTGTAGGTATCAAATCAAGTGCCGGCTTTCCATATTAGTCGCCACGACGGTTTTGTCGCTAAATCGCTTAATTCGCCGTTGTGATTGGTCCATTGATTTCGCCGTCGGTTCGCGTCGCACGAGCCTCGCTCGCAATGCCTGATTAGCTAGCCTAATACGAGGCCTATTATACTCGGACAAGGGTCGCGGCTCCTAACAAGTACCTGACTGCGTAGCTCATGCACTTCGGTTTTGATTAGAGACCCAGCTCGCTCTATAATTAAGTCGTGAACAAGATTAGGAGAAGACGGCGTAGGATATATGATTTGGTTTCTGTGGTAGCCTCTTAAGCGTAGTACATGGACGTAATTCTAAGTCTCAGAGGTCTAAATCTTAGCAAGAGTCGAGGTCAAACATGTCCAAATCTTTGTGATAGGCCAGCAGATTGCTTGACAGCTAATTATTGTCTCTTAGCTGGGAAGGAGTTTAATGAAAGGGTGCTTCAAAGACAATATCTTCCTAGTTTGTATTAGCCTTTGAAAATAACATTTTAAGTTGGTACTAAATTGTCCATTAAACTAATTATCAACCAGTAGCCTTATACCTAAGTAGAAGTACCTAATTATCCTTCCTCCCTTCTATAAAATAGAGGCTAACACATTTTACGAACGAGTATAGTAATTCGTGGGCGGTAAATACACACTACAAGACGACTTTTGAATTTAAACGTTAGGTTAAGCAGAGTACCACTGTGGGGTGAATAAAAATAATAAAAATAATACAATTTTATAACCTGTATAAAGAGGTTATTAAATGCTCGATGATTTTAAACAGAAAACAATATCTCTTGGAAAAAGTTAAAAATTGTACTTTATTTTCGAGTGGGACCTAGAGCATTTGAGTCTGAATTGCTATAACAGCTCATTCGTTCCTCTTTTATCGTCACTCTACTCCCAGCAATTTAGATAGGGAATATGAAAATTCAGTATAAAACAGATCCATTTCATCATCATAAACATAGGGTAAACTATACTAAGGTCCCTTATGTGTAGAGATGTGCAAAAAAAAAATGTTTGAAAAATCGCGTCGTAAAAATAAAAATTCGCGATTTTTCGTCATTTACCAAAAAAACAATTTGATGATGAACAACTTAAAAAAAGCGCCTAGTTTTAAATTAGCAATACCTATCACAAATTCCAGGACAATTTATGATTAATTTAAAAGAAAAACAAGCACGTGAGAGTGAGAATCAGTTTTAATTAAAGGCCCAATTTCAGCCTTCAGTTTTCAAAGTTTCGGACAGTTTTTACCAGGAATAATTTCGGCTACCCGGCACCTCCACCAAAATTACGAAATTATGCATTTTTGTGTAATATCAATATTTTGGTATGAAGTATTTTGAGCTTACTCGCGTGCAAATGATTATTACGATCTCCACCATTTGTAGCAGCCCGGATTAATTTAATTTCGACTATCTACCCGGCACCTCCACCAAAACTTTGAAAAAAAAAATGTTTGAAATTTCGTGACCTAATTCGCGTTTAAAGACATAAATGCTATTTTCACCACTAGTTTGCAGTATCAACTAAAATATTGCGAAAATTCACGAATTGGAAATTGGTACCATTTAATCACACACAATTCAGGTGATTCATGTGCAAACTGAATTTGAAGGGATTATAGCACTTTTAAAAAAAGACGAATTTCGTTCTCACCATTTTTGCACATCATTACTAATGTGTCTTTTATTATAAATACTGATTTCTGATGAAGTATTTAATCTATTAATGCAATTCGGTGGTTTCTTCCGCGAAAGTATTTTGATTATACTCTCTGATTTGATGTTCCTGATTTTTGGCAAACCTCATATTCGTTTGAGTGGGATCGTCTAATAAATCCTTTTTTTTCTTTTCGTTTTTCTTTTTTAATGTTCTTTTCATTCCCCACCCTTTTTTATATTTGATTCATTAATTAAATACATTTTATATTATTTTCATTTGTTAACAAAATTGTTGTGTTTAAATGCATTGTTGTTGTAATGCTAATATTTCAAATATGTACTTAAATGTAGTTTATTGTAGTTTCTGCATCTATGTAATTAGATTTATTTAGTTGTCCTCCTTTGTAAATCAGTTTTTATAACTGAATAGGATAGACGTTAAATAAATAATAAATAAATAAATCGGCCAAGTTTTACAACACTGAGTTTTTTGTCTGATATTATACCTACGTAAGTGTTTCAAATTTAATGCTTTCGCGGCCCGGTATATTATGAATACAATTAATTGGTCGGGTCATTTCGCCATAGGTATTGTTTTTCACAAATGTAATTAACTTCTCCGCCGTATTAGTTGATACGTGCAGAATGATTGTATCTCTCTCTATTGCTAAGCCGCCATGCTACAGTAACCCGATCGTTGAGTACAAATTGCTACATTTCGTAAGAGGAGAATTTAATCATCAAGAGCTAGGTGTCTTGTGGTTGCCGGCCAATTGATAAAATGTTGTTTATAGTACCTTGTTAATGTGCGTTATTTCCTTGATTATCAAATTTAGTTTTGGGTTTCCAGCATAAAATTTAAATTCATCAGTGAGAGCCAGGTTTAGGGTTGCCACGTACAATCATATAGATGCCTTAACAAAAAATAAATACGTGCAATTTACATTGGTAGAACTTAACAACTCATTATATGAGATTCTGTTAAATTTTAAATGTGTTTCCACTTCCAACTCAAAATGCTTCTAATATTTTTTCAAGTCCTTATAAAATTGAGACTCTTAGCAAAGAATTTGAAATATCTATTGCAAGAAAAGGAACCAATAAACCCATTTCTGTGTCTGGGATTACAGCAGGGACAGGCTACTAAACTAAGCACAGAGACAAGCTTGGGCCAATGACAGGAGACAGGAGGCAACTAAGTACTGGGCGGATGATCGAGGACATGCTAGTAGCTAGTGAGCCTAGAACAGAGGACAGGCTTCTGAGCAGTAATAATGGATAGTGTAACGAGTCAAAAAAAACTTTTCCGCTGTAGGAAGCTAACCGATGTGACCCTCTTCAGGTGACTCATTAGGTACATCGGAGTTAGGACAATTATTGTGAAGAGATGTCCATCGGCTTTTTAAGAGGACTCAATCCCCTTGCATACGCATGAACGACTGAGTAAAACCTCGGAATAAACCTTCAGTCAGGATTGCCGGTCTCGACAAGATTCGTACCCGGGACCTCCTGAATCAGAGTCTCGCGCTTTGCGCTTGAGCCAACACTGTCGGTGGACAGGCTAGGAGTCGAGGACAGGGGACAGATAAGTAAGTTGAGGACGCTGGACAAGCTACTGATTCAAGCACAAGGGTTAGGCTACTGAATAATGACAGGGGACAAACTACAGAGTCGAGGACAGGGGTTAGTCTACTGAGGAAGGACAGGGGACAGCTGACTACAGAGTCGAGGACAGGGGTTAGGCTACTGAGGAAGGACAGGGGACAGGCTACAGAGTCGAGCACAGGGGTTAGGCTACTGAGGAAGGACAGGGGAAAACCGGGGAAAACCCGTGGAGCTCTACCGACAGAACTGCGGGGAAGCAAAAGCCACACGACGCAATTTCGTCACTACTTATTTCTGCGATTTCTTGAGTGTAAGGAATGATTTATACTAGTTGTCTCTTGAAGGGAACTGAGACATTTTTGGCGACTTTCCACTGTTACAGCAGAGAAACACATTTTGGGGACAGACATTAACTCAAAATGCGAATGGATAAAGTGTGGAAGGAAAAAATAATGAAAGAAAGTGTGAAAAGAGAAAATTGAGTTAGGAGGGTGAATGAGTAGGTGGGGGAAGAAAAATGAGATTGAATTCACTAAAGAAAATCGCTTGGGACTTTAACGGGTAAAAGATATGAGGAAGGCTAGCAGCCATTGATCTCGTCGTGTGACTGTGAGCCTCAGTTTCTACGTGTCTCGTGAATGAGATACTTGCCTTGATTAATAGCCAAAGTAATATCTACGAATGTATATATATATATATATATTCACTTTACAAAGGCAGATATCAAATATTTGCTATTTGAGTCAGAGGCAAGAGCTTAGCTTCTTGGCGGTTTCGTAGTCCCATCCATCAAGTTTGGACGCGAAATCAACATAGGTCTGATAGCCCCCCCCACCCCCCCCCCCAACAAGCGCTTCCCCCCCGCACTCCACACGCTTTAAGTGGCAAACTTTCCCTTCTTGTCTTCACCGCATATTAACAATGTCTGATGCCACCAATGTTTCATTTTTAATGTATTTGCGTAGTAAAGCGCTTTATGTGAAAATATATCGCCTCGGAGCTGAGAAGCAGTTGTAATCAAGTTTGAAAGAAGCTGACTGCGAGCAGGAGTAGGGCGTAATGTTCTCCCCGGCCGAGTTGGCCTAACGCAATTATCAATCTAACGATTGTAGCCGAAGCCGAGGCTCTTATTTACAGCCAGGTTCCGTACTTTATTAGAGGGAGCACGTTCACTAACTGAGAAGGCTGGAGTGGAGAAGTGAGGATATTGAAATGCATGGCACATGTGCCACTTGGTTTGCGTTGAACGGTGGCGAATTAGCAAACAAAACAATTCATTGTTCGATCTACTGCTTTGAGATGTAAAACCAGCGGTGGTAAATGCCATGTCCTGCCTGCATGGTACGTGTTTATACGGCTAAACTATTAACCAACAGGTCAGCCTCGGCTTGTGGAACACGTGCCTTGATACTGTGTCGTGCCCACAATCCATACACACAACAAAGACATATACTTTGACAGGTCTAGTGGCAAGTGGAATCAAATTAACACCTACAAAAATGATTTCATTTTATATTGTATTTTGAAGTTTGATCTTTAAATAAACTTGTACATTTTTAGTTTAGCAGACCACTCATTTTTATCTCACGAGTAAAAAACATTTCCTGTTGAAAATAAGGGTTTATAAAGAACCTTAAAAAAATAACGTGTTGTATTTTTGACGGTTAAAAAGTAATCCAGATTTATATTTATAGTAATATTCATGCACACTGTTAATGGATTGAAGTTTAGTTTAAAAGTGTGTATTATTTGAAAAGTAAGTGAATATTGTATTTGTCATTGTAAACGTAAGTGTTGCATGTTGGACGATTATGTATAATAAAGATTATTTTTTTAGTAATATTCATGCACACTGTTAAGGATTGAAATGTTGTAATATGTTGCAAAGCGTCCCTGGGAACGTGTAAACCAAGGTGATGCCTACCTGTAGTTGCCAAGGTAGACTCCGTCAGGGTTCATCATCGGCACAATCTTGAATATCACGTGGTCTCTGAGCGCCTGCGCGATGGGGTGGTTGCTGACAAGGAAGTCGATGAGCCCTGTAACAGTAATAACCACCGCGGATATGTACTAACTATGGGCGCGGTCTTATCGTGGAGGGGCACACGACGTGCATGCCCGATGAGGCCAACTCTCGCGTCTTGACGTCAGTGGTACCATCTGTTTGGTGCGTGCAGCCTCCATCTTAACTCGATCCACATCGTAATTCTCTGACCTGAGACGGAACAGACGATAATCTACGTTTTAATCCCACCAACTTTGTCGTTTGCCGTTTATTCTTCTTTCCATTTTTTTCTATTTTATTTTTTCGAGCTTTCGTTTTTTTTTTGGGGGGGGGGGGGGGGGTGAGGGCCTGCCAGATTACCTCTCGTCTGGCGCTGACAGTTCGTATTGAACAAACAGAAGACATACGCTCGTATTACTCGTGCTGTCGCGAAGGAGAAACGCCGCCGCGTAGGAAGTGGGATTATTTACATCTAATCTGATGGCCGTAAGCCTCTGGAGACGGAAAAGAGAAATTGGCCTGGTTCCTGATGAAGTGTCGCAGCCGGTGGGCAGGGCAGGGATCTAATCATCAGGCCGAGCTGCTGGCCGGCACCAGATGCGGCCCAGCCTCGCTTAGCTGTTAATAGTCACAAACCGCCTCGGACATCGGACATGCTCACGCGCACCAAGAACAAACGTTTTCGCATTTTCTTTTCGGGTGGAAGAAGCGAAACAACAATGGGGCTCGTTTACTCTTGCAATGATCAACCCCTCTGTTTAGTGGACTCGTACTGAATGCGATGCGAGCCGGGGCTACAAGTAAATAATTAGTGGTTTCGCCCGCGTCAGGGGTTGCTTTCCCATCTCCAACAACCCTTACTAAACTTTGGGGCGCCTCGTGACGAATTGCCGCATTATGAAGTGAGCTGGACCCGTAAATCCGGGCGGACGAGCCTCGTGATTACCTTTGCTCTCTCTCTGTGCGCGAACCGACGGTCAAGGGGGGCTGCAGTCGTGATAGCCCTCGTTGCACCGTTACATACCTCACCCTGTCTCCTGACGGGAATGTATGGGCTTTTAACTAATTCTACTGGTTTTTAGGGATACTCGCAATTTTGTTAAATTCTAATGCTTTAGCACTGCCAGCCAGTTGAGCATAATCTTACACGAGCTATAAAGTTTGTAACAAGAAGCTACTTTCGTTATTATTCTTTTAAGAAAACGTGCACACAAATCATTCGGAAGGCTTCTAATCCACCTTAAGCTTTAAGTAAGAGAAATATCTTGTAGAGACTGTATAAGTAGCCTCGATTGCCGAGCTTGAGAAATAATGTACACTTTTATTGGGTAACAGCCAATTCCTTTTGTCCGTAGACACACTTTGTCCTTAGGTTCTATCTAAGTTGGCATTATTGCTCGAATAGTAATAGCATTAGGATCGAACACCGTGCCTTGGCGCGTGAGGAGAAGACAATGGCGTCGGCGTCGCGGCGCTGATACATGGTGTGGTCACAAGAAAACTACGCCGGCCGTTAGAATTCGTTAACGTTACTTAAAGGTTGTGACACCAAGTTTACTTAACATGAGCAAAGTTGACCTTTCCTCTTTATGGTACAGTAATCGGCTTGACCAGAGCAGGGAGTAAGGAAGGAAGAAAGGCAGGGGAGGGAGGAGTGATTGATGCGATGCCGGACGAACTTCTTCATACAGCCTTATGCAGCCACCTGCTCAGGCGTTGAGACAAGAGGACTAGCAACGGTTCCCTGGGGTCACTTGCGACTCACAACTTTCCCCATAAAAGTAGGAGGACGGCAGATTTTAACCAGCCAAGAAGATATGCATTATAAAAATTGTAAAAGGGAATTTGCGAGCATAACTTTTCTAAGAAATATGAAACTTGAGCAACTTAAGCACAGCGGCATTTTTTAGTGGAATGATTTGAACCTCAGGAAATGTTTATTCCCACGTCATTTCCAACTACATTCCTTCCGGTAGGCGAGTAGCTTCGCGAGATTTTGTAAAGATTATGCTGTAAAATATTCCTTCAATTAAAGGATTTCTCGATAATTGTATTAGAAATTGTGCATTTCCATAAAAAAGCTCTATGATAAATTGAACGTAACGTGATGCCTAACGACATATCAATGGCAATAAGGTTGCGTCGTTGTGGAGCGGAGCTACGTCAGCTTGGTCGAACCCCTCCTATGCTTGAGCGCTCTCCGCGCGTAACAAATCGAATATCGATGGTTGTTTCTACTCGAAACGGGGAGAATTTTCAGCGCAACTGTGTTTTCGAAACCGGCATGCCATTACACGTTCTAATTAAAACAAAACAAAGATTGTTCGAGCTTTTCGCATTCAATTGGAATTTTAGTATGGTCGATCGATATTTGGGCAAAAACGTGGTTTCTTAGTTCATTTGCGTAATTGGGATATTTCTCTACAATTAAGGAAAATAATCACAGGTAAAATGATGAGCAGCACAAATTGGATGTAATATCGTGTTTCATGAACGTATTGTCATTTCAACTAGTCATTTCAACTAATGGAGGATTTTAAACGTGCAGCTTTAATGGTGTCACGTCCGAGGCGAAATGGAAAAGTAATTAAAATGAAAATAACGTAAATAAAACAGAACAATTTACTCATTGAAAGTAAATTGCTCGTTGTATTCAATTTTTTCCATTTCCATTCAAACACATTGCCTTAAAAACCATGCAACCAAGGACACTGGTTTAATGCACATGCCACATAATTATATTTAGCAGAATTGTAGAAAGAAAAACTAAACCGCAAAAGTATATTAGTTTCGTTAACCACTTTCAAATGATTACATTGCCAATGACTAAAATTATACTTCACATTATTAGGGCAATATTGTCTCAAATTTTTTCCCGTGTCCACAAAAATATATCCAGCCCTGCTGGAACTGTTAATGATATCACTTAAATCTATTAATATCATCATATTACTGGTTTGAAATGTACTGAACAATTTAATGATCTGATATCACAGAAACAGAATTTTTACAATCATTAAAACCTGACGGTATCAATAAATTTGTAACATGTCGTCAAATATTTTACCGTTATCACCATTTTACTGTTCTAAAATATACCAATTAGGACTAAATGATATAATTAAAGTTCTTGCGGATATCAGCAATCAGCAATTTTCTGCAGACAGTTCATGAAGGAAACCGATTTCTAACAGGAAGAGTAAAATTTCAAATGACATTTTTATGTTGATTATTTTTATACCAATATAAATGCTTTTGTCAGGTATCACATACATGAACTCTGTGTATGGTTACCGAGAACAAGTTACCGTGACTTGGCCGTGCCCTTATCCCGTCAATGTCTGGGCAACGGTTATATTCAACCTGAAACGTAGCCTCAACTGTCCCTACTAAACCCTGTGGATTATTCGATTTGGGGTTTACCATGGCGCGAAGATCAACAACGGTAGGAGAGCCGAGCACAAATATTATGAACAGCTGGAGCTAAGTCAAGCCATTCGGGGTGTAAAAGCGAGCTGCTCTCTCTCTCTCTCTCTCTCTCTCTCTCTCTCTCTCTTTCTTTTTTCCACTCTGCAACTCCCCAATAAAATATCTCAATAGATATTTTAAATCATTATAATATCTCAAATATTCATGCAAAGCGATATTTTTGTTTAACTGAACTATTTCTTTGTATTTCACGCTAAGAAACATGCACGTAGACGTGGGTCTGTAAAGGGGGATGGGTTCAACCATATTTCACAAATAAATTTTAATATACGCAGACATTTATTGCTAATTTGTGCAACTATGAAATTCGCAATGACTGGGAACAAAGTAAAAATATTCTGAGCCAGCTGAGGAAACAACTGAAATTATCAGCTTTTATAATATTATTATTTATATTTTATATTAACGTATTATATTTTAGGTTTGTTTTCCCTTCAAATTTGTTTTAACGTTTAACTATCAACTCGGTGATTACTATTCAATTGTATTAATTTCATTTATTTTCTTTTTTCTTTTCAAATTATTATTTGTTTAAAATTTGTGAATAGGCCTAGGTTAAAACTGAATGAGAAACAAAGTACATTTTTTATTAATTTAGGCATATATTACCGTTACTTTTATGTATGAATGAGGTAAAATATTTATACAACACCTTGTGTGACTGCAAAGAATATGATATTTTTCCTAAAAGTATTGATTTGTTGGGTGGTTTAAAGTAACGACATTTTTTTTAAGTATTCGGTACGTTAGAAAAAATTAAGCTCTTAAAATATTTGTATTTCATATTATATTTAGCCTTATGCAACGAAGTAGCTTAATCGATATTCTCAAGATTTTCAAGTAGGATATAATTATCTCGCCATCTGAAAGACTCATGCGACGACGTCTACATCTCATATTGTATTCTACAATGGTTATTTTCTCAATCCACGTAGGTACATGTTTCTTTGTAAATGACATCGGCTACCGTGAGGACAATGTTAAACACACCTTCTCTTTGAACATGGTTTCCAACTACACAAAGACATGTGGCTTAATTAACATACGGCAATATTTTACTTACTTTTATACGTATATTTTTCATAAGTGGTGACGAATCCCAAGCTGTATGTGTAGGGAGTTAGATATAAAGTTTTGAATGTAAGGCATCTCGTTGACTGAAAGCCATACGTTCAGCTTCCTCTGCACTGTTAACTCACAATATGATTTTTATTTGACACAAAGCCAATTTTGTTATTATTGTAAGTGAGGATTATTGATTATTTTCATTAAATCTGTAACATATTGTTTTGCGATAATATTATATGCCCTTGTGACTTACCACGGAATAATTAATTATTTGTTAATATTTGCATTCTCATATACAACATTTGAACTTGTTACATTATGAAAATGAATGAGAGAATGATAGAGAGAGCATCTGCCCCATAGTACGTGAGTACCTGTCACCCTCTAATGCAATATACTTCATACAATATCAAAGTTAAATATTGTATCAAATACAACATCAATAAATATTATAAAATCACTACAAAAACTAGTGAAACAGTGCTACAACCTACTTAAGGTAATCTTTAATTATTCTTTTTTTTAAATCTCTTAATTCTGTTATCTCATTGATTCTGACGGCACACGGGTGAGTCGGCCGCGACCTCTTGGCCGCTGAGTACCGCTCTCTGACTGGCGCGTCAATGATGTCGCCGCCCTCAGGGCTGGTTCGGTCCGATTTAATAACTAAAGTACCCAGCGTAAATCAGTTCGTGAGCACGTATACTCTAAACAGGAATTTATTTCTTTCTTTTGTAATAGTTTTCAATTGTATCATCAAGTATCCAGTCGCATTATAGGCCAATCATCGCATTGTTTGGGTGGTAAATGAACATTAAAGAATGTATCATTTTAATTACTGGTAACATTTAACTCGTTAAAAATGCAACTAATTCGTTAAAGTATGCAGGATATTATTGGGAAATTTCAAGCACGTACGCATTGAACGTTATACGTACTTGAGGGATGGGTTCAAACACTCGGAACATCATTTAAATAGGTAACCTCTAATAGAAAACCGATTTCAATAGGATGTTTTAGCTCGTTTGCAACTCGTTTGGCGAATAACTTGTTGCCTTGTTTAACACTGAGTACATATTTAATGAATTTTCCCATTAACTCAATGTTTGTTACGGATATCGTATCAATTACAATATTGACCAGATTTTTACTTTCAATTATTTGATCGAACATCCCACTCAGAGTATATAGTTGATTAGTGAATCGTTCAAAAATCCAGAATTGCGAGATCAGAATTAATTGCGAGTTTCATCCTCAAATGCTCCGAGGCAAATTGTCTAGACCAAAGTACTGTAATTAGGCGGGATTACCCTTAAACATTTATTAATAATATCAATACTGTGAATATTTCACGAGAGAAATTATAACATTGACGGGATGTTTCGTCGCGTCGGAGTGGGGAATAATTTACATTATTCCTTAATTCCCTGTTAATTTTATTGATAATATCAAACTGTGGATATTATTGAAAATACCAATACTGTAAATATTATTGCTAGTATTCTTTTACACGGTGAAAACATTGGATTGTTTTACTACACAGAGCCAGATTTCCTTTGCGTTAGACATAACTATATAATCTAAACATATTTTATCTCTTCTACACAGATTTATGTGGTATAGTAAAGTGGATACAGTACTGAGGAGAGCATCCTAATTTAAATTTTAGGAGCGTTGCTTTTAACTGGATGTCACATTCCCTCATTATTTTCTTGAAGACGTGACATAGGCTCAGAGTCAACAAACCATACGACATTACTAATAGGAATCACGAAGCATTCTCTTCTCTTTGCGAATGAAGAGATGTTTGTTTTGTGCTTTTCAGCATCCACGTATTCAGTGAGCCAGATACGTCTTGAATCTCACATGACGTTTTAAATTAAAATCGTATTTGGAATAATATCATCGTTTCCCAGCCTGAAGACTTAGAGGTCTTCCTTAGTAGATATTACACTCATTGTTCCACAAGTTTTTGCAGCTCATATCTTCTTCTCAAATGTTGTTCTGTTGACGTGTTGCTGTCGTTACGTTATTAGAGGAGGGAGCGCAGCGACTGAGTCTTACGATTCAAGTCAAACGACACATGTGATTCTGTGTGTGTATGTGTATGCCAAAAATCAGACGAATCACTAAACCGATTTCGCTGAAATTTTAAACAGACATCCGGTACGAGTTTACTGAGAACTGTTAACAAAATCAGCAACAACCGTTGCGATTTAAACCTACAAGAAATATTAAATTGAAAATTAGTCTGAAAATGTGTAGGATTTAATTTAACGACAAAGGTTTTTTTCTTGAAGAAATCATTTTTATAGAATCCTGTTATTAGGAGGCGAATGTATGTAGTGACCAAGGTGTATCGCATCTTACACTCACAAGGTTCCCAAAAATTCCGCTTGGAGATTGATTAAACCTTGCAATCTTTCTACGTATTTCGTACTGGCTATGTTTTCCTTAGTATCGTAGGCCTATGCATTTAAAAAAAAGTTCTATAATTTTCCAGAAATAATAAAATATTCCAGAAATAAAAAGATCTATCCCGAGCGTTGTTTGAAGTTTGAACCCGGATCTCCCACATTTCGGGTATACAGGTGCCTTAGCCAACTAGACTAGGAAAACGCCAAAGTCGTTGTTAGACGAGTGAGCAAGTCATGTGTTGAGTACCCGGGAACATTTGCTTTTACGTTGATTAATATATAAGGTATAAATGATAGGGCTTTGAGTTTATTGGTATAAGGACGCGTCAACTGTAAGGCCGTACGATGTGCTAGGGTGGAAATACCCATGCTGATGCTGGATCCATGCTTATGTAAGGAATTGGAATGTTACCGGGTACTCAAGACATGACACGCTCACTCGTCTAACAACGACTTTGGCGTTTTCCTAGTGGCTAAAATCTCCAAAACAATTTTTAGATACTTGTTATACAAACTTTATATTATTTTTTGCATTTATTATTAGAATGTTTCATATTTGCCTTTATATAGAGTACAATCGTTTCAAAGTTAACCACCCATATAGTTTCTTATGACATAAAGTTTACATTTTCCATTCGTTGAACTTCCATTTTTATATTTTTAAATCTTGCTCTTTAGCTCACGACATTGCATTAAAAAACTATAACATGAATAAATTACAAACTCGGTGCAATATTTACTTGTACAAAAGGACCTTTGAGCAATCAACGTAATTTAACTATACTTAACACTTGAACCTGGTCTAATGAACCTAGCGTAGTGTGTTTATACAATGTTAACGAGGTAAATAACTTAATACGACCTGTCCTTTGTTTAAGACATTCATACAAAATACGAGTAGCAGTATCAGCAAGACCATGAAGAGCACACGCAGATGTAAGGAGCAACCAGATTACAGCTACTTTACAGCCGCCTCTCGTGTGATAGTCCTTTGTTTCAAACAACGGGGGATATATTTTTCAAACTGAATCAACCTTCAAAATATTCCAACATTGTTATTGTTTGGCCTTTCCATAATCTTCCAAACGTAACAATGTAGTGTATTTTGCCGGCTCCTTGAAGTGTAAAATCACGTTGGAACAACAGTGAAATCTTAATCCTCTCCTCTATTCTCCGCGTCTTCGTCTCGTCTCACATTTCCCTTGCGAGTCGTAAAATCCAAAGAGCAAGGAGTAACCGTTGAGCCAGCCAGGCTCGGGCAGGCCACGTAGGCCCATGGCGGCAGGCTGTCTGCTGGGCCCGGACCCTAACCTATGATGCCCCCTTCAACTATACTCTCTTTCAAACTTCCCTCCCTGTATGCCGCCAAGAAAATTAGTTGCATTTTCATTCATATCGTGCAATATTAAAACACCATTGTCTTGCGATAACCGACCACCTTATATACATTCCTCTTTCTAGATGATCTTGAGCTTGAACTCGTCGATTACGTCGGGGCCTACAGGGTTGGCTTGGTCGCTTTGATTTACTTACTGTCCCCTACTGAAAATAAGTTATATAACTAAGTGGGTAGACTCTTAATACAATTAATGTATTTATTTATTTTTTTATTAGGGGCAGAAACGTAAACCATCCTCATCATCACGTTAGTATTAAATATCGTTATTATTGACTCTGCAGCCAGAGTCGTAGCTTTTCACACAGAATAACATCAATAATTTGACTGTAAATTTAAATACAATAAAAATGTATTCAGTTATTATTTACAATACACGAGGTTTGCTATAAAAATTGAAGTTAATGCTCGTAATAAGTTACACAAATTACCAGATATTGCAGTTGTACCTGTCTCTGATCGATATTTGAAAAGTCGAAGAAACGTTGCTGAAATGTTGGGTAAATGAAAGAGGGTAAATATAACAGAAAAATATATTACCTGAAATTTTCGGGCGGAACATAAACTCACGATAAATCATTATATTTCAACTTTTGAACAATAGTGCATGCAGCCTGCATCTTAAGTGCAAAATTAAAATTTTGGGCATAGATTTTTTATGTTGTTTCAAAACACCCCGGATTTCTGAAATAACAGATGGTGCACGAATTGAACCTAAAGGTGTTTTGATGACAACTAAAAAAAAACAACAACGCTTATAATTTAATTTTGCATATGGGGTGCAGGCCACCATATTTTCAAAAAATTGAAATAAAATGGCCGATAGTGAGGTTATATTCCGCCCCCAAAAAAATTATAAATATTTTTCTGTTATTTTAAAGGCACTTTTTCATTCAGTCAACTTGCATGGACTTTAACTCTATTTACCCTAGGCTATGTAGGCTTGTACAATTACATATGATTAAACATTCCATTAAGTTCTGCGGTGTTGTGACAGTTCTTTACAGTTAACATAGATTGTATTCCAGGATTGCTAGATTATACTAAGAGTATACTTTCCAGATACAAAGCATTGGAAGTGGGAATACACCAATTCAACCAAGGAATGCTACAGTATAAACAAACACACATCAATCTCCTCTCAAGGGTAAAAAATACACTTGGTAACGGGTGTCTATCCAATAAAGTACACTATACTATCTTCATGGAAGAAAGAATCTATTTTGTTGCGTCCAGGGTGTTCTCCACATAAGCCTCAGATTGCGTTGAATTTATTTCCATAAGCCTAGCATCATCAATCACTAGACCAATCTCGCTCGGACGCTGACCCTGAGCTGTGCAGGCCGAGTTTTATTCAAACCCCGAGTAATTTTATTATGAGCAAAGTTTAGACGACCCCATGCGTGGCTTGGAAAGCAAATTATAAGATAATGAGAAAAACTTATGAATTATCGACAGTTGTTAGCGTTATTATAAAATGAGGCTAAATTAGCTTGGAAGAAAGTATCACGATGTTTTATAGAAGATCCGTCATGTAAGAATAAATCACGGCCCTTCGTTGACTCTTTCGTCAACATCTGGCAACATCGCGTATCCGAAGCATTCCATGAAGAACTTTGCAGACGTATATGTGCTTGCCTATTGCATCCCTCGTTTAGAGTTTAGACTCATATCAATCAACTCAATATATTCTAGTAGGAGACAAACGACCGAGGAGTGTACTCGAATTTTAAACGCTTAAAGTAAAACTTCAGTAGCGAGGTACAATATTGTTTGAAAAAGAAATGATCTAGAATTTTTTAGAAAACTTGTCTATTATTGGAAACAGTGAAGTGAACTTCACGAATAAAATACTTTTTTAAGACGGCTGAGCCTATAACTAGTTCGATATTAATAAAATGTATGCGAAGGAAAGCCGCTTAAAATGAGTTTGTCGAAAAGAAACGGTCTTTTAAATATGTTTCAAGCTGGGATAAAATATTTCATTACTTTAAACTTTTCAATAGTAACGAAAAACTGCAGTTATTAAGTTTAAAAATATAATCCTTCTATGTATTATCAATATATCTTTTCAAATGTAACCATCGAAAATATTGTTTAATCATTTTGTTCCTGAAAACTAACAAGAACTCGTCTAAGCTCTGTATATTACTGACAATATAGTTCTCGCTATACCTGCAGGCCTTTGTTTATCTACCATGGAACTGCAGAGAACACTATTTATCTTTGTGATTGATCCAAATGTAAGTTTCCACATCTCTGGTTATTTGGCAGTGTATACGCCGAGACTAATTATGTGCTACAATAATCACAATCTATATTTTGCTCTGCTTCGGTGCCGAAATAGGCAATATGAATGTTGAATGTGTGGTATCCATGCAACAATGCTAATCGCGATGAGCTACAACCTTTCACTTAGTACTGCTTAATTGACGATATAGAATGGTAAAACCTGTAACGCCGATTCGAAGGTTTTTAATCTACTTAAATCATCAATTTTGTAAAAAAATAGTTTAGGGCCACTAATTTACTTTTTAAAGAACCGAATCATGTTAAATAAATAACCTTAGCTACCTGTTGGTAGAATAGAAGGTTTCAGTTTGATACACCTCAATTATCTCCTCATTGCTTAAAAGTTGTACAACCCATTTTCAAAAAGCAATTTATTAAGACTTGGAAATTATGAGAACATTAATTTTGTAAACATTTGCGTTTAAAATAATAAACTAATGATAATAAATTAGTTCTCTATCCTACAAACTACCAACAAAATAATTTTTTTATACGACCTGACAATTTCGCAAACATTTTAAAAGCGATCTGATTGACGTGACTAAATAACTGTCGTTCATGGAATGCATTTTCCCGACTCTTTTGTTTGACGTTTTTTATGTCGAGTAATTTTTTCATGATGTTGAGTTATAAGCTATCTGTACGTAGTAATACAGACTTTTTACGGTAAAAATAAATTAGGTAGTCTATAAAATGTGAGTTAAAGTTGATGAAAGAGGAGTCAAGTGTTGTCGTTGGTCTTTCAAAACTCAAAAGAGTGGTTTCGTTTTGAAATGTGATATTGTGTCGTATTTTAAGGCTGCTTCCAAACAAAGATATTAATATTCTTTTGTTCCGTCAAAACGATCCTCAACATTGATCTCATAATATTACAATACTCAAAATGAATTATTTTAAAATTTTAAAATTATGATTTACTTGAAAATATTTAAAATAATTTTATGAAATCACGTTGCAAAACACATTTCATTGTGAGTTTGTGTCCAGCTATGTAGAAACCCTCACATTTGTACTATGATTCTCTTGGTGTATCGCTGTTTGTCGCTGTGTCCTGGTCGAGGGTCGAGGGTGTACGGAGGCTAGACAGCGACAGAGAGCACAATGAGTCTAGGTGCAAGCTACGCAAGACTTCAAGACAGGGAAGCTGTAAGCCAGGAGCCCGGACGGGGGTGGCAGGGAAGGCGGGGCTACGTTGTCCCTTGGCGACCGTAAAATGGGGAGGCGTGGCAAACCCTCTTTTTAGTCCCAACTCACCCTGCATCTAATTTTCAACAAGTTTTTGGTTTTTATTGAAGTCGGGGACAAAGAAGCCCATATGGTTTCACACCGCAAACTCCCTCTAAGCTAAGTTACAAACAATGATAAATAATAAACCGCGACAACACGATGTTCAAAACCAGGAGTAAAGCAACAAAAACATGACGCTGGAAATACATCGAAGACAACTAATACTCGACACATTTCAGTTTCATGATTTGATGAAACATGTTTATGTAATTGTGTATCATTCTTTTTGTAGGGAACGAGTGGACGAATTAACTACAACTTGGAGGAGGAAGACGGCAGGACGTCAGTTTGGGGTTCTTGTTGTGATACTAAGGTAAAAATCCAATTTTCTCCTCTTCCTTAAAGTTCAGCTAAAAATATGTTTTTACATTCCCGTCATTCCGTCATCTTTCTCGCTCTACGAGGGAATGATGACGCACGCAAATCTCAACGATCAATTACTATCAAGAGCCATCTCAGCTTGAACATACGAACACATACTTCAATCATTCTCATTTCCACCGTTCTCAACGTATAATCGCATTATTCCTGATTTCGAATCAGTACAAGACCAAACCCATTTCCATCAATGCCTGTAGTAATGGAATCAGACAAGTGCCTGAAATTCTCCTCCATAATTTGCCTCACAATCCTTGCATCTTATGTGAATTCATAAGGTTGCTTATTATTGCAAGCTTAGAACTAAACCAACTTAGCATATCAATCAAGTTTACAGAATGCATACAACCCTTACGTTATATTATTACCTCAATGGTATTAGCATTAATATAATAATATCTTGCAATGGGTATAGCTAGTGTAACGTGAAATTACATCACGAAAACTGACGAGAGGTACTAACGAACTACATCCTTTCAAAATCAGTCTGGTTTCTTTAATGAGGACAGGGATTAGAGAAACACAATTATGTTACAAAGCGGAAGGTTTAAGCTAGATATAAACGAGGACACTGTCATTTGTTTCTTCTAAGAAGCTGATAGCAACATACATCGACTTGCTGATAAACTCGATCTCATTCGTTTGCTCTGCACTTGTTGTTCTTTTTTTTATTCCAATCGGTTTATTGAAGTGGAATTGGATACTACAGTACTTGGCTCGAGCTCTCAAGGGGAAGAAGCGCACTTATTGAAATACAGTTACGCTACATGGGCATGACAATGGCTGCTAAAGAATTCGGTCGCACATTTACAATAATACATTTAACTTGTTCGATTTAGCGAAGTAAGCCTGTCTGTTGGTACAAATAAACGTTTATTATTATTAAACAACATCTTATCTCTTCTTCGTGTCAGACGAAGGAAGAATTAACTGTTATCACTAGAATGACCCTAGGTGAAACAATGTTCAACATTATCACGACACTTCAAATATGTATAATTATTTTTCAAATTACCAAGTTATTAATTCGTGAATCAAGATTTGAAAATAATAGTGTTTTCTACGATATTTTCATATCCATGTGAATCTGCGAGAAAAAAATATTAACTCAACTTCTCAAGATGTATCAATTTTCAACATATTGGTGGAGGTGCCGGGTCTCACACGTATTTATTTTGCTGTAGTGGTACTGGTATAAATACATTAATAGTTGTACACATTTAATATGCACTGATGACATACTGATGAATTCAAAGATGTACACTAATAAATAGTATAATAATAATTGACGTTTCAAACAAGTTTAATATACTAACGAGTCACTGATTACCTTAAAGGTAATGTCTTCAAAGATGAAACAGTAATAACGAGTAAAATAATAATTATATATTGGTGGAGGTGCCGGGTCTAACAAGGGTTAATTTCAGTAAGCTGATATTAAAGCAAAAAAACATTTTTTCTTATAAATAAGGTACCGTATTAGGCAATAAAGTTATAAAATGGCAGTGATGCTGTATTCAAGTTAAAAATAAATAAATAAATGAAAATGCACTGATTCCCAAACGGTTTGAATTTATATACTGATTATATTAAGCAAATACTGATGAATAATAATTATGCTGGTACCAGGACGTCCCCTGTTATGACTATAGCTTGCAGTCACAACATTAATGAGAAGAATGTCGCCGACTATACCAAACATCCGTAAAATAATATCAATTTGTCTATAAATTACATAGTAACACACACAAAGTTGTATTAACTTCCATTTTCCTGCCCAGACAAACCAAATCATTCGTTCAGGGATTCCCAGGATAAATTAAATTGTAAATCATGTACTAAACAAAACTCCACTAATCAAACTCTCCTGTAATTCTATTCGCTGTGCTACTTTGCATTGCTTCTCAGAGGAAAACGAGTTTCAAAATGTTATAAAATAATGGATACAGTAACTTTTAACATACATGAATAATGTTTCCTATGAGTTAATATTTGTTTCAGATTTAACTCGAGTTTGTTGGTTAGCAGTGATTGAAGTATGCATTTTCCCCTGCCAATACACTTGCGGATGTTGTGCACAATTTCACTGCTTTGACCACACACTACTAGACTGTAACGACATTGCTTTGGTCTTAATAAATATGTTTATTTTTAAACATAAGTTGACAGAAATTTCGCAGTCATTTTATCTCACATTTCAAAATCAATTAATTGCCTGTTCAATCACTAATTACTATCTCATATTCAATGAGGTACTGGTTTACAAATTACAAAGCTTTGAGGTCACCATCTGACGAAACATCAATAATATTGAAGACCTTACAGATAATGTTGTCGGAAAAGCAATTGTTGAAATCTGTTTCAATGTGATATAAATATTGAGTTCAAGGGTATGTTGAATAATTAATCTTACTTGGTTGGTGTTTCGTTGTCCAACAAAAGAGTTCAATTTTATTTCGCATGAAATTGAGTTCTTAAATTAACCGCCCGTCCTTGAAAGTGATTGGTTGATTCAAAGACAACGGGACGACCATTTGTTATGTTGCAATTTAGTATATATTTATGTATTGATTACGCTAATACTAATATCATTCATTTTCGATATATTCAATATATCTTTGAGGTCTCTAATATCAATTTTGGCGAACAATACTTCTATCTTTTGATTAAAATAAATCTTATCAATGTCAAGTGTCAAGTTCGTGCATCAATGTTCGTACATTATTAATTTATTGAACAATTAACATATTATTATGAAGTAATACTCTGCCAGAGCATGGACTCGAATCATGACACTTTGAACACAGCTTGTAATGTTTTAACTTCCATTCTGCTAGGGTGTCCGTAGCTTTATTACCTAATCGAATAATCGTTGAACTATTCAGAGAAGTTTTGAACAAATTATTTGAAAAGTAAAATTATTGAATTACGTTCTATACATTAGTTAGCAGAGAGCTAGTATAATTTCATAGGTTGAACTCATTCAAAACAGGTGAGAGGCTTAGATTTCCCGTTGAGCTAGCTATAAACTTCCCTAGTGTGTAACTTCTGCCAAATTAACCATAATCATCGAATTGAACTGTATAAATGGTATTTGCTCTATTCGTTTGAAGCTTTGCCTTTACGCATGGCAGATTCGTTAGCGGCCAGCTAAAGCAAGTAGCTAAATCAAGCTAAAACAAGTTGAAACTCAAATATCTGACGAAGCTTTAAGATTTAAAGATTCTGTTTCAAACTTATATGGTATTTTAATTAATAAATGACAACTTAATTACTTTATCATTCTCATGTTTTGCCTCTGGAACTGTGGTTTAAAATATATCATAAATTCTTTTTTAGAGCGCATTCATATAAATTTTTAGCCATCAAGTTAATTATTATTTCCACTTTTTTATTGGCGTTAGTACTGTTTATGGATAAATTTTTTACAGATCCGGTAGAGCGCGAACAAATAAACAAAACCATACACATTAAAAACAAAGAAACAAGCTAACAAAATATAAGTACTCGATCTATTTTTAACACGTTGGCGAAATTGAAGGCTTCGCTAATCTAATCATTGGATGAGCGAAGCGAACACTTCAATTTCACTGACCCCCAAAAAATTTAGCTCGGGTGTTTTTTTTTTTTTTTTAATTTTTGTTGTCTGTTTGTTCGCTCTCTACCGGGTAAACGGCATATGAGATCTTGATAAAAATTTGAAAGGACCTTCGAAATCTCTGAACTTAGAATTGCCACGTTTTTGGGTACAATCGAAAAAATATTTCTCATGAATATCGTACTTTTACGATTTTTTTCGATTTTTTGTGCGATATTTTCGTGCCATTTGGGCCAATTCTGACCAAACGGGTAAGGCTACAATGTTCATATTATACATGGACATTAAGGTTATGGTGATGTTGTACATTTTGAAAAAAAAGTTGAAAAAGTTAGCCAGAATCTATAGAAATAAAGCTTTTAATATAAGTTTTTTGATTTTTTGTGCGCTATTTTCGTGCCATTTGGGCCAATTCTGACCAAACGGGTAGGGCTACAACGTTCATATTATACATGGACATTAAGGTTATGGTGATGTAGTACTTTTTGAAAGAAAAAGTTGAAAAAGTTAGACAGAATCCATAGAAATAAAGCTTATAATAAAAGTTTTTTACGGTAAATAATACCAATTGACAAGAAACAATAGAAACTTGACAACAATCACCTACAATGCGTAGGCAACAAAACAAAGCACTTGCAAAAGTAAAGATATCCCACGCAAACTAAAAACTTTAAAAAGCTCATCCATCAACGCGGCGGGACTTTAGCGTTTTCCTAGTTTAAATAAATAGTCACCAAAAACGCTTATCCATCAACGCGACTGGAAAAGGCGTTAGCAAAGCGGCGTAATAGCAACAATTTTTGTAAAATGTAGAATGAATATGTTCGTGTACATACATGCCCGGCAAAGAGTTATGTATGTTAAACATTGTTGTTTCATCACTTGTCACTTAAAGGTATGTTATGTAAGACGGTTTGTGGAAATCGAGTATCGTGGTTAAAGAAATGTATGGGCACGACAAAAAAACATGGCCGGAGAATTGCGCTTCACCGAACTACGAGACTTACAAACGTGCACGATTTAAAGATTTTTCCATGTTCAAAGACTTGTAATTTATATTATACGTATACGCCGGAGGCATTCCGACTCAAGAGTTAGAAGATTTTAAGGGCGCATGCATAGCTTTGAGTTCTAGAGTCTGTCTCTTTCTCTCTCGAACGCGGATGGTTCCGTGCAGGATTCATCATTATTGCAATCGTTCCAAGGGAATATTGCAGTTTCACTATGCGTGGGGTCGAGCAGCGTAGGATTCAGCATAGCACACGTCACTCGTCACACACACCGCATTAACTCACATTCTAGTTTTGTTTAGGAGCAAATTTATTCACAACAAAAATATATTTATTGAACTACACCTTTTTTACAAATAACGTGTTTCATACTTTATGAGCATTTAGATATATCTATCTACAAAACTGTGAGCACTGAAAATGATCCTCTTCACTCATATTCTAGAACAAGATTTATTAATCGAGTTTCTACTTCTACGACAAACATCCTGACGAACTTACCTCACCACAAAAATTATTTTTCCACTCAATTTTATTCGAATTGACTCTTAAATTTAATGAAAATGTAACATGCCTCGGGTTAGTTTTACTCATGAGGGATAGTAAATTTCAAATTTGCAAATTCATCATCACATTAATTTCTCGTTTCGCTCGAAAAACGAACTTTCGTTTAAATGGATTCCGTCTTAAAAATAGCTTCGTGTACAATTTTATTGTTGGATTAGGATTATGTATACAAATAACAAGTTATAAACACCGTTGGCATGTAGTTGTGTGTAGAACGGGCACGTGGTAGTGACATGAAACAATGAAACATACTTTTGCGAGTTCAAACACTATTTTCGATACTGGGTGTGTTGGCCAGCCCCCTCAGATTGTGACAAATTGGATTCAAATAAATAAATTCAAAATTAATCATCAATCACATACACTTTGTACCATGGGATTGAAGGAAATGATTAAAAGTGTAAACGCTAGTAGTAACTAAAAGAGTTTGCGCATCCCTAAACCACATTATATTTTACTCTCGTACAACTTAAGCTACCAATTTACAATTGTTTAATCAGCTTTCTTTATAATTTTAACATGTTATTTGTTTTCGTTGTATAATAATTCTATTTTGATAATTTCCTAATATTTTATATTGACGTAAAATTACAGTAGGTACAATAATGCAGTAAAGATTATGGACAATTGAAATTAAAATAGCATGAATAGAGAACGTTTTCAATAAAAAACATGAACGTTAAAGAAAAAAACTTACTTTAGTTAGGATGAGCCACAGTGCAGAACTACTGGCGCTTTTGTTTCAATTGTTTACTGCAGTAATGTATCTACAGTAATTCAAAATATCTTGCGCGATTTGGTCACATTTTGTTTGTTAGATTTATCCAATTAGAGCGATTTTATAGAAGAAAACCTTTTTTAAAGGATAAGAAAGCGAATCAAAAAATGATATTTCTGACACAACTTTAGATAGGGAAATTCGAAACATAAATAAGAAGGCAGAATTCAGAAGTCATGGAATCATATTTTTCTCTTTCCTATATGGTGGATAAGACTGATTTATAGCTGTGTAAAGAGCTTACAAAAAGAAGACCCCTACATATCCAATATACGAAACTGGAACTCATGGAACCACACACGGTTTTCTTTTATAGAAACATGTTATTTTAAATCTGCATTAAAGAGTTTCTTTACGTGTCTAAAATGAAATGTGTAAATTAAGGTTTGAATCAGTTTTCTATTAAATTTGTTTATGGTTATGCGGATCACGTAAATAGGTAAAAACTGATTAAATGATTGTTTAAAATAAAACCTGTCCAAAAAAAGCGGTTAAACTCAAAGTAATGAAGAATAAATTATTAACCAACCATCCAATGCGTTACCCTGTAGTCAATTGAACTCAAATTGATATCTGATAACCATGAACGTATAAGGTGTAATACAACTTCTATTTAACATACTTAGATGATTTTCGGAATTGATAGTAATCGACGTTTCAAAGTACAGTTTTTTTTTAATGAAAACTTAATATTTTCTTTACGACCTTGTAGTCAAAGCCCATCTTCTAGCGGAATACTTCAAAGATTACGTATTGTATAATCGCAATAATTGACAACTTTTTATCCATGTAAAGAATGTTATGCTCAAGGAATAATTCAATAATAAATTATTAACAAATCATAGTTTGTCTTTAATTGGTATTACATTATTTTATTAATTATATTTCAAAGTATTTTGTGTTTGTAGCTTTTCAAATTGAAACCAACGACACATATTTCGAATCAAAATTGCCAATGTAAATTTTCTTGCTTAAATTCACAAAATCTCATGGATGAGGTAGGGTATCGGTCAAAAACCAATCTACAATTTAGTCCAGAAGTAAATATTAAGGTGCTATCATAAACTGTATAAACCCTAACAACCCTTGAACACTTGGTTGGTCTCAATTCTGATCAGTAGAATACAAATTGTAATTAGGGAACAAGAATCATCATCCACATTGAATAACCAGACATGAGCAGAAAAGTTGTTAGTGTAAGATTTACATCAAACCTGAAATTAATTGTATACATAATTTAAAAAATATATATATTTCATATCTTTAACCAAATATAAAAAAAAAAAAATATATAAATTGACATATGTGTGACAATTTTGACATATTTGTATACGAGTTTGTTTATTCTGCCAATATAAAAGTGTTTTGTTGCATTAAACAAAACGAATACAATGCGTAAGATCACGTGTAAAACCGGAGTTAAGGACAACTTAAGTTTGGGATTTTTTTAAAGATATAAATGAACTTGTTGAACAAGTAGTACATTGACGTATCGACAAAAGTTCCAAGTGTGCACCGCAGAAAGTCTTAATGGATTTCTTAGTTCGAAACACGGTGGCCGATTTACTCGCTTCCGCTAACAAGGTGAGAGGAACTGTACTTCAGGCAATTTACTCGTTACTTAGTAATTGAATGAATTTCTTATTTCAATAGCCATTTCTGTGATTGTCATACAAACGCATGGCCGGCCAGAAAGACACAGGTTCCGATTTGTTTAAGTGTAATGTGACAAATCTTATGATTTTATTTGTGACCACATTACAACAAGACACATGTCCCACAAGTGTAATGAGCGTATTATTAAAACTAGGCCGTTTCGCGAACGCTTTTTTTAGTCGCTTTGATGGATGAGCTTTTTTGTAAGTTTTTGGTTGCGTAGGACCACTTTTCCTTTGCAAGTGCTTTTTGAATGCATTGTAGGTGATTGTTTTCAAGTTTCTATTGTTACTTTTAATTGTTGGATGAGCGAAGCGAAGACTTCAATTTCACTGCCCCTCCAAAAAATTTAGCTCGGGTGTTTTTTTGTTTTTGTTTTTGTTTTTTTGTTTTTGTTTTTTTGTCTGTTTGTTCGCACGATTTCGGGCAAACGGAATAAGCGATCTTGATGAAAATTGAAGGGGAACTTCGAAATCTCTGATCTTAGACGTGCCACGTTTTTGGGTACAATCGAAGAAATATTTCTCATAAATATCGTACTTTTACGATTTTTTTCGATATTTAGTGCGATATTTTCGTGACATTTGGGCCGATTCTGACCAAACGGGTGGGGCTACAACGTTCATATTTCACATGAAGATTAAGGTTATGGTGATGTAGTACCTTTTGAAAGAAAAATTTGAAAAAGTTAGCCAGAATCCATAGAAATAAAGGTTTTAATATGAGTTTTTTTAGGTTTATAATAACAATTAACAAGTAACAATAGAAACTTGACAACAATCGCCTTCAATGCATTCAAAAAGCACTTGCAAAAGAAAAGTGGTCCTACGCAAACTAAAAACTTACAAAAAATCTCATCCATCAACGCGACGGGACTTTAGCGTTTTCCTAGTTATTATAAACCTAAAAAAACTCATATTAAAACCTTTATCCTATGGATTCTGGCTAACTTTTTCAATTTTTTCTTTCAGAAAGCAATACATCACCATTACCGTAATGTCCATGTAAAATATGAACGTTGTAGCCCCACCCGTTTGATCAGAATCGGGCCCAAATGTCATAAAAATCGAAAAAAATCGTAAAAGTACGATATTCATGAGAAATATTTCTTCGATTGTACCCAAAAACGTGGCATGTCTAAGTACAGAGATTTCGAATATCCCCTCCAATTTTCATTAAGATCGCTTATGCCGTTTGTCCGGTAGAGTGCGAACAAACAGACAGAAAAAAATAAAAGACATTGGAGCTAAATGTTTTGAGGGGTCAGTGAAATTGAAGTCTTCGCTTCGCTATCCTCAAAATATATAAATCAACAATATAAATATAAAATAAAATATGTAGCAATTCATGATGTTCTTCCCGGGGAGAGTGGAATTCCACTTAGTGTAAGAGCCAAACAAATGGAGGCATTTCTAGGACTGAATATTAGTAGTTAAGTTCTTTACTTTTGAATTAGAAAATATCGAAGATAGAAATAACTATATGCGTGAAATTGGTACAATAAACAATGTATGTATTTGGAATATTTACATCAATAAATGCACTTATGAAATGTTTTTTGAAAAATACGAAAAAAGAAACGATACCAGTAGTCCAACATTGAATCATGGGGTTCTATGAAGTGTGCTGTGGTGATTACAAATAACCAACCCTCTCACCGTTTGGTTAAATGCGGAGCAATTATTGATCGATGCTTTAAAAGACTTACGTATCTTTGAGCTTACTCAAACATTTTTTTGAATGGGTTTAGATTTGACTTTTTCATTTAAAGGGTAGTTTAGGAATTCCAAACTCATTAAGTCCTTCATTAACTTCGTTGAAAAAACACTTGATGAATTCAATATATGCCTAATTGGTACGGTATGTAATCCTATTATATGTTTTCAACCATTCGCATCTTTACAGGATTAAACCTTATCTTTTTTAATTAGTTGCAATATGTCTTAATTTCCTTTAATTAATCAAAGGAAAAAAGTCTGCGTAATTAGGAAAACGATGCCACAGACGGAGTCTCCCTTTCAGTGGCAGGGTTTGAATGTTGAGCTGAACGCGCCTCGAAGTGTTTGCGCTGGAATACGGCTAGAGTGGCCGCGAGAACACAAGCACGTGATTTCATTGCCAGAGGTAAACCAACTAGCTATATTTAAAAACAAATTACCTAACTAAATGCTCGAGTAAAATTCTTAAATAATTACGCGAAGCACTCTTACAACCAAAACAGATTGCCTTTTAAAGCGTAGGTGTAGTAGAAATATTTCAGCCAACATCGTAGCTTGATTAACAGCTTTGGTGGCAGGCTATAGGTTTAATGGAGTAATCCAAAACGTCCGAACAAATGAAGATTGACAGTGGGTGAATCGCTATTAACGGAGGGTTGAACCAGCCCTACACTCAGTGCCCAAAATACTGGCTTAGAGCCTCAGTACACGTTACCATTTTGGCTAAGATATTATGGTTATTTTTATTGATTGCATCATTTTCATCACACTATTATTATCCTACTTATATATCTACCATTTATTGTTACATATTATACAAATATATTATAACATAAGTCAGAGTATGCTTGCATGATTCGCATCACATGGCGTTAATCCCTTGAGCTTATAAGCCGGTGTAATAATATTGTGCAACTGATGGGATACGGGACAAAGACCAACTCAATGTGGAATATGAAACAAAGACAAGCTGACATTCATTGTTCGAGTACAACACCAAATGACTGTCACAGAATAGTGAACGCACTACTCGACATAACACGTGCACATTGACCACCAAACATGCAGTAGAGCAAGCCAGTTTATTGTTAAACGTCAGGATTAAATCACGATAGTGTCAATTAAAAGGTTTGTTATATTTAGGGGTAAAAATAGGATATTACCTGGTAAATAATAGGTTATGGCGCAAAAGTTTAATACTTTTCGATATTAGATAAATTATGATACAACATAGTTCTTCTACAGAAACAGATTCATTACATACTTTTAAAGGATTTTAATATCTGGTAAAAGTGTACATTTGATCCCAATGAAGACATAAGTGTGATAACCAATGATACAGAATAAACCGTTGAACATTGTTCTACTACACAAAACAGACTAGTTATAAAATTTAAAAAACTTTAAAAATCTAAAAAATCTAAATTTGATACCAATGAAAGAATGCGTGACAGGATATGGCAGTTACCCCTTACGGACTGAAATGTTTTTGGTTATTTCATGATTGACATCACACATACTAGTACGAAGTTTACTTCTAATGCCAACAAACATGTTTATGCTCTCTCTTCTTTCCGTCAGTCCAAAAGTTTGAAAGCAGCATGGACGAAATCAACAATTTCGAGATTCTGATTACCGCATAAGCCCTTACCTCGCCTGTAATTCTATATCTTTATCCTTCAATCTCTACCTTAATTTCATTAGATCAATTATTTCAAGAACATCTCAGGCTTAAAACAAAACAATTTAACAAAGGCTTGATCCCTTTGAATCTTATTCTACTTTAATAAGCGTATTTAATTAAACATAATAACTATTAATTACCTGTGTTGTTTGTGTTTTACGGCTTGGCTCTTGAGCTGATTGCAAATATCTGTTTTGTGATTTAAACAAAGACTTTAGATATCGCACGGAGCTTAGAAACGTCCTTAATTAATAATAACAGCAATCCTATATTATTCGGTCCAAAAATGAAGTAGGCCCTAGGTAAAATAAATCTACAAGTGATACAACTCCATACAATGTCTTACAGGTTGAACGCGAATAAAAAAACTGTGTCTTACACATTAATACCAAACACCACTGACGAGTTTCACAACTATTTAATAATACCTTCCAAATGAAGCAAAATTTTGTTGCAAATGTAGTTCTATTTATAACATAACGTAAGCTTGTCCATTTAATATTTTATAACACACCTTATACGAATTAGTTCTCTTATGGCTTCCTTTAGTTGACAGATAATGTGTTTCTTTCCTTCTTTTCTTATTTTAATAACAACATTCTTGAGTGTGGCCCCACAAGTCACAACATGTCCACAATTTGTGTTTAAAAGTTAGAAGTTAAACACATTGTTAGAAAACTTCCCTCCTGTAACAAGGGCGTATATCTATTTTCTTTTTTAACTGGATACATCTTAGGAGAAAACTTTCTCTCAGCACCAAGCTCTCATCGCGATGTTGTTAGTTCTGTGGTATGCTCGTTGCCCAATTGCAAGGACCCACAGGGAGCCTGCTGCAATAGTATTCGTCCGACTCCACTCGAGCTCTTCTCAATAAATAGCTCTAGTTTTATAAAATAAGGTCCACTTCGACAAGTAAAGATTACTTTATAGGTTAGGGTGTTATAATAATAATAAATAAAAAAAAATAATAATTATTATAATAATAATAATAATAATAATAATAATAATAATAATAATATTTTTTTATTTTTTTATTTTATTAGCAACAAAGTTTTCTTTACAGTATTAATAATTACAATTTTATTCGATTGCCCACAAAGCTTTGATAAGCTTGTCTGTGGGTTATATTCTTATGACAATAATTATAACATACTAAAGTTACATGCTAGATACGGAATGCAGATTCCATGGCAAATTCCTAGATAATGTTTAACAATATAAATTATAAAGACTTATTAAACAATTCAAATTTGAATAACAAAACACAAATTAAAATGAACAGTGACATACAAAAAGAACTCTGGAAAAAAAGGAAAAGGAAAATAATATAACAAATTCTACATTAAATTGGACAAAGAAACTCTTTCACTCTTTTCTTGACTTGGCTCAACCTATTCAATTCTTTTAATTCCGGCGGCAAGAGATTAAAACTCTGCGGCACACTAACCTGCAGAGATCGCTCACCATATTTGTTTGCTGTCAAAGGAACTCTGTAGTCATTTGCGGCTTGCGCTCTTGTATATATGGTATGGTCAATTTTAATTTTGTGTTCATCATTATAATAAAATTAAGTTATTAACTTATATATAAACATAACATTTACGGGAACAAATCAGATATTTTGAATAACTCGTTTGACGAACAATGATCTGTTATATGATTGGGTAGAATTGTTTTTAATATATAATAATATAATATAATATAAATATAATATATAATAATAATAATAATAATAATAATAATAATAATAATAATAATAATAATAATAATAATAATAATAATAATAATAATAATAATTCAATTCAATTCAATTCAATTTATTTGATTAAACACACACAATACATTTAACAATATCAAACAAGCAAGTTGCCTTCATGAGCAGACTGCTCGTGTGAAGGACTGCTTCACATATTAACATTACTAGGGAAACGCCAAAGTCGTTGTTAAACGAGTGAGTGAGCACCATGTGTATAGTACCCGGTATCATTCCCCATACTGGGCTAGATCCAGCCTTGGGTATATGGGAGGAAATGGGATGTTCCCGGGTACTCAACACTTGGCTCACTCACTCATTTAACAACGACTTTGGCGTTTCCCTAGTTATTTAAATTGAACATTCAAAATGCGAATCGTGTTCGAAACGTACTAGCGTGAAACATTAACAAACTTCCAAGATAAAACAAAATCACCTGATTTTTATTTCCCATTTAACACCCCTCAAAAATATTATGTGGGTGTAAAAATATAAAAAAGTTCATACTAACGGGTATCGAACCCCAACCCACAGTGCGGTAGGCTAAATGCTTACTAGTAGGCCATGCCATGCCACGCAGATTTCGTCCCGCTAGCTGCTACTAAACAAATGCTATCGATATTTTTAAAAATCACATTTTTATTTATTGTAGGCTTAAACCGCAATGGATCTAGCTGATTTTGTTAACAGTTCTCAATAAACTCGTACCGGATGTCTGTTTAAAATTTCAGCGCAATCTGTTCAGCGGTTCGGCTGATTTTCGACGTACAGACAGACAGACAGAATCACAGAATGAGGGCCGTTTGAGTTGAATGGAGACACTCGGTCGCTCCGCTCCCTCGTTTAATAATTGTGCCAGCCGCCACGGTAAATATTAATGAACTATACATCCTTAAAACCTTGACAAAATAATTAACCAATTAACTAAATAAATAAAATTAAAAATACAATGTATAATTAAAAATTCATGATAATAAGTTTTAAATGTAACCAATTCAATAATACATTTCAATAAAACAACGAACAAGTAGGCCTACATAGATAATCTTAATATTAAAGGTAAAAGCAATTTTAAAATGGAAAATAATTCACCTCTCTTTTACTGCATTTTCTGCAAGTTTTTTAAAATGAACATATTTCATACATGGTTTAAACTCTGGAATCTTGCATAAAATAGAATTGAACAGATATGGGCCTTTATATGATAACTGGTTACGTGTATTTGTTAATCTAAAGTCAGGTACGGTTAAACGTAGCACTGATGAATTTCTAGTATTGACAGCACTATTCACAAAGTCATGGTTACTAAGATTATTAAAAACATATAAAACAGTTCTATAAAAATACAGTTGTGGCAATGGAAGAATGTCGTGCTCTATATAAACAAAGTCAGTTGACTGAAGCCGCTGAAGATTAAATATGGTTCTCATGATATAGTTTTGAGCAGTGATCAGTGATGTTAGTTTATAATCAAATGTTCCCCCCCAATGAATGATACCAAATAAAATAATAATAATAATAATAATAATAATAATAATAATAATAATAATAATAATAATAATAATAATAATAATAATAATAATAATAATAATAATATATGAATATATGTTTTTTAAGCATAAGCCCGCTGTAATTAAATTAAGTTTGCCCCGACTGGGTGTTTCCCCAGTCGGGGCAAACTTTTTCGACAACAGCTATGAATCAATAATAATAATAATAATAATAAACATCTTTGAGTATTGGAAGTCAGCTAATGGCGGCAGATTTGTAAAATATTGTACCATATACAGTCTACAATATAATTCTCTAAACTCAAGACGTTTTCTAAACAGTGTGAGTCGTCTAGACACAAGTGAGTTACTCGAAAAAATAAGACATAATATGTTGTACAAACTCTTTGCCAAATGCTCTTCAAATCATCTTGATTTAACACTATTATCGACATTGTTTGGCGTGTAGCCCAATTTTGCAGACAAGTGCATAATTAAATGGCGCTGGATGTTACTTTTATTAAAGTATTGAATTGAATTTAAATGCGAAAATCTTGAAGAATATACTTTCAAAATTAACGAGTTTTTACCAATTCAAAAAGCGGTTTTGTCCATTCCAATCCTGAACTTTTCCCCACTAACTCGACCAATCACAGTCACTCCACAAGAAAACAAATGATATTAATTATTTCTATTACACATTCATTGTATTAAGTCATCTATCTGTGCGGTGTACTGTCAACAATGCAACACACAAATGAAAAATTCCAAATCATAAAAAAGTATGTTGTAGAGAAAAGGTTTTATAGCTTTGATTAATTCATCAACCCCTCCACTTAATGAGGTATGCTTTACATTGAAGTATCTGCTGTTTTCATCTGTACGTTTTCTTAAAATTTTAACATTTGTATTTGTATTCTTAATGTTTCTAGGTCCTGTGTGTATGTAAAGCTTGTATATGTCTACTAGTGAATAAACATAAATATAATTATAAAGAATCTAATGACAGCTTCAACCCTTCATGAATTTATTCCGCTAAGACTAGCAGCACGGCGAATAAAGTCGGCTCATGTTAATGCCCTCTTTTTCTCCTCGTAATCGTATTTAAAACATCCCTCTCTTTCAGTCATTTCATCGGAATATGCTTAGTGAAAGCCCCCCTTGGCCTGCCATTCTTACCCCTTCGAAATATATTCTTTTAGTCAGTCTCGCTGAGGGAATGATTTCACTTCCCAATGCGTATCTAGGGCTGTTTCCGATTTGTTTGTTTTTATTAAGTGTAGGTATTAAAGGATAACTTTGAATGGCATTACGCTCCGTCGAAGAATTAATTTGAGTGGCACATCAGATTTTTTATTTGACTTTATTAAAGGGGATATTACTCACAAAAATATTATTTTACCATAGATTTGTATTATTATTTCATAACACGAATACACAATTAACACTTAAAGAGTGCACACAACTGACTAAAAATTATTTTCAAGTTGTATCCGTCTCCCTACGTCAGTGAGTGACCACAGGGATTTGGTAAAATTTACAAAAATTGCTTTAACCTGCTAATTGTTTGGTTTCGCTTACACACGAAAGTGTAACTACAATTTAAATTTTTTAATACTAAGTCAAAACTGGCTTGAGTAAAGATGGCATCCTTATTTTAGACTAACTTTATTTATACACACTTTTGTCTTAGCATCTTCTTGCAAATGTAACATGAAAAACTGAACTGCACGATCATACGTTGTGAAATTTTTATTCAGGTCTAACAGATATATTTTTGTGGCTATATTTCTTCTTTAATGGCCACCGTTTTCAAAATCATATTCATCCGTATATGATTTATAATCTTCGACTCGTAAAAATATGTAACATAACTACCACAATTCATATCAGAATACAACACTGGTTTTTCGACGAGTTTGTATACGAAACTATGAAATTGTTAAAAAAACAACATTGTTTCTCAATTTTATTAATCGGTATCCGTAGGTGTAATTGATTTTATGTAAATCAATAAAGATGTTATAAAGTCAACATCTCGGTAGCTTAGGGGAAAAGCACTAAACCGGCAATCGGGAAACCGGGGTTTGATACCCCGCTGAGATGATTTTTTTAATTTTTGGATTGATTTACATAAATATAACATTGTCTTCGAACTTATGTCACATTTACAAAAACTTTCACAATTAGATTAAATATATTTAGGTTAGAGACTCGCAGTTACAGTTCGTTATATTAGATAACGTTCTCGCGAAACAAAACCCAATACTAAACAGAAGCTCACCTAGGCCACCCGCACACATATTATTTAATAAACAGCGTATTACGACAAAATTTATGTGATATTAGCTGATGGATCCTCTTTTTGCCCTCTTTTGTAAAATAAATTTTACCTGAATATGATATACGGAAAAGAATTAAGTAAATGACAAAACATGAAACGCTAGCAAATTAATTAATATTTAGCAATTGTGTGTAACAACACAATTAGTTAAATAAAATCAAATCTGCGGTATGCAACTTCAAAAGAACGTCAATCCTGCACATGTATAAATCAAACACAAGTATAAACTCAGGTATAAAATGTTACAAGTAAGTGTCAAAGTTGATTTATGTTGATGGCTTCAGTTTTCCATCACCAGTTTAATTATATCTTGTGTATGCCTGACGTGAGTAACCTGAATCGTATTGTCGTGAATCTAGGTTACGAACACGGGGCTTCCGATGTAGAACTAATACGGGAGCCGAGGCTGCGGTACAAATTTGTAGCTCAGGTCAAGCTTTTCTCTATTTGGAATCAGTTAACTGTGACAGAGTAACTAGCATTTCAACTCTAGCATTCATACGTATGTGTAACATTGCACTTGTGCAGTATACACATCAGCTTACCTGGTCTGCCCTCTTCATAGGTGGCTAAATTGGTAATTATGGGTATGTATATATAACTTATTAGTTGGGATGTGAAATCTGTGAACGCGCATTGCAGCCGCTACGCTCATCACGGCACGGCATCTATGTTTGTCTCCTCGTTATGATAAAACAAAACATGATCCAAAGGGTTCCGTTCCATACGATACCAAGTGCGAGCTTTAAGTATCAACCCCATTATTTGCCCTTTAATTGGAAAACAAAACATTTAGTCAGGATATAAGGTGAATGGTATCGAACCAGGGACGTCGCAATAATTGTGTTTCTTGTAGGCGATACGTGTTCCTCTATTGGTAGCGTATCCCTGTTAAAACACAATCGATCTATGTAGAACTCAAGATATTATCAAACTCACTTATATAGGGCCAAACGTAAGAGAAATAAGTTTAATATGTTTTGTCGACCACTACGAGTCAAACATAGAATAATACAAATATGACTGGAGATTCAAGATAAACCGTAAACAGTAATAGGTCACAAAACAAATAGCAATATTATTATTATTATTATTATTATTATTATTATTATTATTATTATTATTATTATTATTATTATTATTATTATTATTATTATTATTATTATTATTATTATTATTATTATTATTATTATTATTATTATTATATCTTGTGCATTTCAGTTATTTAAGTTAAAAATGGTGTTACCTTTCAAACTTTTACGGTCTGTGTACATTGCTATAGCTGAATCTATTATTTCATATGGTTTGTTGGCCTGGGGCTCTGCTTCGCTCTCTCACGTGAATTTAATATCAAACCTTCAAAATGCAATGATTAAAACAATTACACCATGCTTTTTACAAAACAATGTGAACTACAATAGTATAGCCATGAAGTTTAAATTTTGTAATGTACTACCTTTATCATACCTGTACATGTATAAATTCATTTTAAAATTTTACTTTAATAGAATGTATAATGTTCCGTACGATGGTAGGGGGGTCACGAGGTGGAGAACAAGAGGAAATTACATTTTACCACAGTTTAACAACAAATATGGAAAAAGAACAATTTTTAATTAACACCTGCAATATTTAATAGCCTTCCCGTTCATCTACGAAATTTAGATAAAATATCAGCCATAAAATCAGAAATTAAAGGTCATTATCTTGAAACTATGCGCATAGATGACGTCAGTTGCTGACCACTACCCCTACCATGGCGCAACATTTTATAATTGTTTGAGTTCAGTTAAATTGAGTATTATTGTATTGTTATTGTAATAACTCACACTTATCGCAGATATTTCATGTATTTTTGTATTTATTTAAACCACAGACAAGCCTTTTCATAAGGCTTTGTGGAAAGAAGCTTATTCCATTTTGTACATGATGTTATAAATAAATTGAAAAACAAAACATTATTATTATTATTATTTTTATTGTTATTATTATTATTATTATTATTATTATTTTTATTATTATTATTATTATTATTATTATTATTATTATTATTATTATTATTATTCAAGTGTTTGTATTGTATCCTCGATCATTAATTTAGTTCAGATGAGCCTGGTGTGTGTGGGTTCGTTGTCGAAATACAGTTTGATCATGTGGTGTGTTTTAATATTGCCTACACATCATACACTTAATAATATGTAAGATGTGGGTGAGCCATTTTTTAGAACCGGGAATTACGTTTTAATTCCAGTTTTAACCAGTACACTTAGTTAATACTGGTATTATTAGTAAGCCCCTAGCAATGTCGTCGAGGGTTAAGGTCGTGAAAAGCAAGCCTGCTGTGGTTTATTTGTAAAAAACTTCTTTGGAATGAAATGTCATACTTTTAGAAGTTCCGACCAGTCATCCTCTAAAAACTAATATTAAACAAAATGCTTTCAAAACTTTATAGATTTTTCATTAAGGAGTTATCTGAACTATTTCATACTTTCAGCTGATCGATTTATTCCATTAACGTAATAAAAATATCCAATTATGAAAAATAGTAACGATGGCAATGGCCGGTTTCCCGTCGACATACCCAGGTCAAGATAATTTACTGCTTTCATGGTAAACCCTGCTATATGAAAGTGGCGAGATCTAAATGTAATGGCAAGAGATTTCCCGACGTTCGCTGCTTTTTCCATCTGTTCTACGTGTGACGAGTCTCCTGAATAGCGTCGACTGGAACAACGTCGACCACCTTGTGTGTAGTGTACTTTCTTTGTTCGTCCTAACCTTTCGTTGTGCAAGGCCTTTGCAAACGAGGTGGTCGACGTTATTCCAGTCGACGCTATTCAGCGTCTCCGCTCCGGCTGGACTTAGACGTGTTCGGTACTGTTGTAGGGTACACGCCGGTTTCACCATGTGTGACCGGTAACTTTTATTGGATATTGCTTTACGTCTCATATTTATGCAACTTGGCTAATCGAGACGAAGGGAGGGACGTAAGGGATGACGCGGGGGAACAAGGGGTGGACAAAGCCTGTGCTGGTCAGAACCAGCCACAAGCGTATGGGGAGGGCAGGGGTTCCCCCACGTCGTGGTCGTCTCCGTCTGTGTATCAAGGTCATTAAGTTATACCGGTAGTTGGGATGAAATACTCGTGGACTCAATCTCAGCGTTCATTTATGAACGAGGAAAAACATAAATCAACCCGGGTGTTCAGTCAGGACTGCTGGAATCAGGAAGCCACCGACTTACTCCTGATTCAGAGTCCCGCGATTAAGCTACGTGGTAGGCCTACCTTTGTCCTTACGATCCTACCTGGGGGATCGTGATTCAAACATTACGACAAATATCATATTATGAGTTGAACTGAAACAAAACAAGCATTGTTCAGCTATACTTCCCTGTGGTCACGTAACTAGCACATTAAGTTAAGAGCATCGTTATATACGGAGAGCGGGCGATATGGCCTCGCCTCCTATTCGCAGCAGATGTTTATGTAATTGCTAGCATACAACGTCTTACGACGTCAATAAATTTAATTGGCTCGTCTCTTATATAATGTTCTATTGCTCGTCATTTAGGATACGGAGCCCTGATGGTCTGGCGTCTTGCACTGGACAATAAAATGTTGCTCATGTCATCAAGGTCTGTTATATAACGATGTTTGCATATGACGTTACCGCTTCCCTCCCCGCCTCCTTGGGAGTCACGTTGCGCACCTCACGTATTTTTATCAGTTTGCATTTATTCGCTAAAATCTCATTTTCATATATTTTTCACTAAATGTGTCTTATTTAATCATGTATCTAGCAGTCATTGTATTGCATCTATCCGTATCCTCGTTAAAACTTCCACTTATAAGTGTTATGTCGTTTAGGATTTCGTGTTATCTAATTGCCAATTAATCTGTGATCGTACATGAACCGAACGAAGAAATCGCGAACTTTGGCCGTGAGGTCATCGGATTCATACACGCCACATGCAATCCTTTCTAAAAGGTTTACTGAAGTTTTCTTCATTGCTTCATGCATTCATTCATGCATGCATTCATGCTTGAATAGAGTACTCTCCTTGGACATACCCATCAAATTATCTTCACACAAGGTTTATGGTAAGTCACCTAGGTAGTGAAATTAATGGCCCCTAGGCAGTTTGATCGCGATAAATTAAATTAAATTTAGTCACTGAAACTAAGCGTAGCCATTTTGATTTTTCATTGGCGTCTTAGAAAAGGATTTTCAAGCAAGTTAGCTCAAGGGGACTAAGTGTCTCACACCAACCAAAACTTCGATAACGTAGGAAACCTTATATGTCACTGTCACTAGTCCATTATGTAGCTTGATTAGTGTAAGACGGGATGAACCGTACGGGCCTATATCCCCCAGAGGAAGGAGTTGCAGTTTGAGCGCCTTGGATAAGGTTAGATATTATAATCCCATTTGAAGCAGATTGTTGTGGTTGATATTAAGCTTGCCTTTGAGCTGTTATGTATGACTTGTGACAAGTCGTATTTGACCTAACAATGCCCGAGGCCATTTCGAATTAACCAGGTTTGCTACAATATCATGACTATGTATTTAAGCACCGCCATGGTATAGGATACATCATTAAGGCTAGATTAATTCACTTGGTGCTCGATTGATTAAGAAGTGAGATTTGTTTAAAACAGTATTGAGATACTTTTCCCTTATGCCACGAAACAATTAGCGACAGTAGATAATGTGTGTCAATCGTGGGGTTAATTGTGGCCCCAGTCAAACAGAAGATCGAAATAGTTTTTGTTCTGAACGATGGTTGCCTCTTTGGCGTATAGATTGGTGTTGTAACTGTTACCAAAAGTTTGCATTTGAGGAAAGGATGCTCAATTTTTGAACACTGTTAATTTGTATTAACTTACATTGTCACATGACAAACAAATCAGCTTTTCAAGTTAGAATGCACATCTTCGGTGAAACACCGTAATTAGCGCAATGTATTGCTTATTTAATAAGCACAAGGTATTTTTGAGATAATGTTTTAAGTTGTATTCCAGAGTTCATCCGATAAGTAATCTGAATCAGACAAATTCTCCAAAATTAATATCGTCTAGCAATCCAAGTGAACCAGATCCACTACAAAAAGTAATCCAAGTGTCAGAAACTCATCCAGCTTTAAGACTTGGATTTGCGCGGTATTTATATAATAAGATGGCATCTGAAATCCATAAAATTAATATAAATTAAAATTAGGAATTACATTCATGTAACTGAGTAAGACTGGCAAGAATGCTCTTCCTGAGCTATTCATATTTTGTAATGTATGGATTCTTCTTTATTTTCAGGTTATGTGTTAATTTTAATACCTCATTGTTAAGTTCGACTAGGTATGTCAAGGGTAGCATGTGGCAGAGGAAAACATTATTATTTAATTTAAACTGTTTAATATAATGGAAATGGAATATTCGTCCTCCATGTTCTCAACTGTTGCAATCAAAGTGTTCAATTAAACTCAAGTCATCCGATGCATCTTGACGCCACAGCAGGCTGTCTGAGATTACTTATGAGATGAGATTATTCTGAAACGTAAGATTAACATCTACTACTTGCCCTAAAGATGGCCAGTAACGATTTGTTTTAACAGCATGTCATTGCGACTGTTAACCAGATAAGCAATTAATAGTAAATGGTTGAGTAGCAATGTGCATTTCATGTCCTAGACTTTGAAATGAGCATTACCTTGATCTATTCAGCATCCGGTAAAGAGCTCGTAAACCTGGCGTGCGCGAATTACCACTTAAACCCTGCATGTCGGCTGGTCCATCAGTCAGAGCTGGTGTTCGAACCTACTTCTTGTAAGCACTAACATACGAACAGGTAAATAATAAAACATCGCTTAGCTGGTTTAGTGTTGCGACGAGCAAACGTTTACTTTATGACGGATGGGTAGTAATTTATCAGTTGCAGTTTGCCAGCAATCTTGATATTTTCAAGTTATCAAACGCGTGTATTCCTATTTTTTTTCAATGAAGAGCTAGACGAGTTTATTGGGATAATATTCATGTAAACATATATTTTTTGATTAAATACAATTCAGAAATTACAAAATCCATCCCGATCGGGGTTCAAACCCGAGTCTCCCACATACCGGGCAGGGGCCTTAGCCAACGAGACCACCGAGACGAGAGAAAGAGTTGGCTCAGGCGTCTGCCCGGAATGTGAGAGACCGGGTTCGAACCCCCATCGGGATGGATTTTTTAATTTCTTAATTGTATTAAATATTAACAATTCCACCTACGGGAATGTTTCCCGACTATCCAAATCGAGAAGTCTATTTTTTAGTTGTACTAACGATAACGTATCAAGTCAGTTCCCATTCATGTGAAATATTTACATATCTCTCTTCAACTGTTATTGTTTTTATTATTATTATTATTATTATTATTATTATTATTATTATTATTATTATTATTATTATTATTATTATTATTATTATTATTTTATTATTATTATTATTATTATTATTATTGATTCATAGCAGTTGTCGAAAAAGTTTGCCCCGACTGGGGTTCGAACCCAGAACCTCCGGCTTAACGTGCCATAGCTCTACACAGTTGTATTAATTGGTAGAGCTATGGCACGTTAAGCCGGAGGTTCTGGGTTCGAACCCCAGTCGGGGCAAACTTTTTCGACAACTGCTATGAATCAATAACTATGTCCTTAAAGCGGGCTTATGCTTAAAAACCATATATTCATTATTATTATTATTATTATTATTATTATTATTATTATTATTATTATTATTATTATTATTATTATTATTATTATTATTATTATTATTATTATTATTATTATTATTATTATTCGTATATCTTCATCACAATCAACCTCAAAGCAAAAATAATAAAATCAAGTTTTCTAATTGCATTAAAACACTTGATAGTGATTTAAACTTTATTCGAGATTTGTGACGTTCCGCCTAATTAGTGTAATTGTGTCTTGAAAGGCGACATCCTTATATTTTTCTCTTTCACGAGGAAGTTATTTCGATTTTCTTTAAATGGTGCAGATACTCAAGTTGTAAACAACCTAATTTATGACTTATGATTTTCATGTAAATGGACGTGCGTTTCCTAGAATTTCTATTGATGTATTCTCGGAAATATGCTGTCGTTCAAATAACGTTTTTAGTGTGTCATGACGAAGATGTTTCTAAGAAACGTGATAACTGGAACTCTTGATTAAAGGGGTATTTAACCGCTAAACTCAAAAAATATATTTCATTCAGGCTAACTAGTAATGAATTTAGCAATTAACAGAAAAATTATTGGGGCCACCATGACCTCACAACAAATTGTCAAACATGACATTTTTCGAGATAGGTCCCATCGGCAAAAATCTCCCATAAGAAATAACATGGGGACGATCTTTATGCCCCGTGACCTTGGAGGATTTTGATCCAAAAAAATATTGGCCATTATTGACGTACTCTACAGCCTTTTCTGTAAATTCTCTATATTTTATTTTGTTATTTGGGCAAGTAGTTCGGTCAAAATATGCTGATTACCAAGATGGGGTGTGATTTTGGAATGCACATTTTTGTGTGTTTGAGGGTATATTTGGGCACAGTTTCAAGACACGATGTTATAAAGGGGCATTTTAGATTGGCACTATGCTCTAGTATCTATGTGGACCAAAAAAGAAGCAGGTTAAAGCCGATTTTAGAAATTTCCCAAAACACCAATTTTTGTAAATTTCTGGATAAAAAAATTCAAAAATTCGTGTTAAATCACAGTAACAAGATTTAATTTTTTAAACTGTCATTTAAGTGTAGTATTGTGCTATAGATCACGTGGTAAAAAATAATTTTTTGGGTTTTTAGCCCCTTTAAGACTAGTAGTATCTTTGCGTAAACGCATGTTTATCTAACTTCACCTGATACTATACGTGGATGAGTTTTAAAACTTAAAACAAACTTTATTGTAATATTATTTTTCAGACATTGTGAAAAAAGCATTCTATTATCGCATTCCCAGGTACACGGATATCCACTTTGGCTTATTGGCCAAGTGTGCTTTAGACCTTAGGATGTATCAGAAAGAATCTACAATAGCGTTTTAAATAATTTAATTCCAGAGTTTTTCTTATAAAAAGCAACATATTTGAAGAATTTCAACTAAATCCACCTATGAGCGAATAAGATATGTTGACGCCGTCCCTTCTTTCACACACTCGTTCGGCTGGAGCTCTCGTCGAACTCGGCACCGAGTATACGCGGAAACTTTGCTAACGACCATTCTGCGACCACATGGCCGTATACGAATAAGCCAATCAGAAGCTATGCGCCGTGATACCATTGAGCTAAATTTATCCCCAATAAAGGTAATAACGGTGATGATATTGAAGATTCTCAAAGATGGTTGTTTCATTCCTTTTATACGAAATTTTCAGTTGGGAAACTGGACGTGGTGATTTAATCAAGAAGTTGCCAGTTAAATTCATCTCTAGAGAAAGTTTGTCTGGAAAGGGTGAGCAGAACTCTAGTACGACCCCTACTTCTAGTTCTGCCTCTACCTTGATGAGGCGATTTATGTGAAACGCACTCCCCTTACTCACAGATAATATTAGCCTATGTTTAAAGTAAAATATTAAGCCATGTATCTCATCCCCCAGCAATATATACATTATTTTAGTGCACTCTATATCAACGGGGAAACAAGAAGTGGATGCATCGTCTTAGCTAAGATTATTTCACAAGTACGAGAAGTATTTTAGCTATTCGCGACGTGGCGAACATACACTTATTTTACCACAACAATCCATAACAATGTTTGCTATTTAACTATTTCTGTGGGAACATCTCCTAAAAAGGCATTTAATTCACTATCTACTAGATGCAACTTCTGTATATTGGAACATATGGTTATAGTGTTATGAGGTAGGAAAGTCGTGCTTATTGATGGAAAGAAGTAAAACTAAACGAGCGAGGGTTGGAGGGGGAGTGAAGAGGTAGGAGACATATTTATTCAAATGGCCAAGATAGCAAGTATTGAGAAAAATACATAAAAATAATTCGACATACGATAGACATCAATTCTAATTGGGTGATAAAAACGCGGGTAAGATCTTTCTTATACTGGAATGTTTCATAATCAATTGTTATGTTAGTTGCAACATTGTGCACGTCATATAGAAGATTCTACGGGCTGTACGCTCTTATTTTACGTTTAAAATTGATACTTGTATTTTGGTATGAAGGTCTAGGTTGGTATGACGTTGTACTTAGGGACTTTATCAATTTTAACTATCTGGTTGTATGACATGTGTAGTATATGTGAGATTGTAGTCTGATTCAAGAAAGCATCAAGAACACTTAGCTAATGTTTATCAAATAAAGAGTAAGTATTTCTAGACTTTTGATTAGAAGTTGCCGTTATAAAATCAAAAAGTTTGTTCAGCATCTTCAATATACATTTGGCCATTGCACTACCAAACTTAAAATTAATACCACTCCTTAAGGCTATTCCACCGCGTTTTTCTATTTTCCAAAATATGCTACTAAGTTAAAATATAGTGAATGGCTTTGAAACATGGCTATTTTAGAAAATCAAAATTATTTTTTCCAAATTTTTCTGATCCGGTACACGGCCAATATAGCCACCTCAAAATAATTTCAAACTTCAATTCGCCAGGGCACACCATTCAACGTAGGGTGTTGTGCTTTTGTGACATTAATTTTCAACTGTTTTTCTTTGGACTGACTGAGAGAAAACAGATTTATTTTAACAATTGTCTTTCCTGCGAATTTTTTCGTTTGGCGGTACAAATCGGTAAAAAATACCGCCAAACGAAAAAATTCGCTGGAAAGACAATTGTTAAAATAAATCTGTTTTCTCTCAGTCAGTCCATAGAAAAACAGTTAAAAATTAATGTCACAAAAGCACAACACCGTACGTTGAATGGTGTGCCCTGGCGAATTGAAGTTTGAAATTATTTTGAGGTGGCTATATTGGCCGTGTACCGGATCAGAAAAATCTGGAAAAAATAATTTTGATTTTCTAAAATAGCCATGTTTCAAAGCCATTCACTATATTTTGACTTAGTAGCATATTTTGGAAAATAGAAAAACGCGGTGGAATAGCCTTAATTAAATTATTCACGTTTAGTGAATGCTATAAGGAGAAGCGTACACTGAAGAAATCTTGTGTGCATATCTCATATAAGACGTGTGCAGTCTAAATATTCTTCCATTGAAACGAGTCAGTTGCTTTACAGCTAGATGTACATGTTCAACATTTGTGCAACTCCGCATTACCCTTAATAACATACAATCGCAAAATAAAATAACAAAATCGTTTATGGACACAGGTACCATGCATGGATTGGTAATGCGTGCCCTTATGTATTGGATTCCAGTACCAGCTATTTCGACGATGTAATTTGGTAACAAAAACACGGATACCCAATATATGAAGGCAAGCCTACTATAAAAAACGGAACGATTCTTCCAACTATCTTTGGTGGAGGTGCCAGGTTGATAGATAGCTATAATTTAAGTAGGACTTCCTCCCCCCCCCCCTTGCTCAAGGGAAATGCCAACGAAACACGTGTGTCAATCGGAGGTCATGTTCGGTTTTTATCGTGCGACCTGACACGCACAGACGGACGGACAGATGGACAGAGTTTGTCCAATCCTGTGTTTTCCATCCAACGCAATAATAAGTTATCAGTCACACTAAAACATATTACAAAGTAATGTTGGAGAGCACGTGAATTATTTTGAATGGAGGATACTACTAAACAAAACTTAGCTCGCCGTGTTAAATTGTGTCTGTTTCCATTGTACTGGGCGAGTACTTGCGCTGAATATTTATATGAGTTTGCTTTATCACATCACGTCATGAACATTGATTTAAGGAACTTAGCGCCAGAACAATTACCAGGTGTATTATGATGGTTCTAAAAGAACTGTCGGCCCCTTTACTTGGGTATATACTTTGTATGCAGCATTTACAACGTTTAGTTAATAAATTTGTATATAAACTTTCCCACTCATTTATATTAGTTCGATGTATGTATTTAAACAATCATTTCGCACTAAACTGTTCTCAAGTAAACGTATCATTCTCCATAGGTTTATTGTTCACTATTGCTCCTTTCATCCGAGTTTGTACAAGAAATCATTGCATCAAATGTATCTGAAAACCTAATAATTTATCAGTTTTGGTTCAAACTTGACGAGTTTAAAGGGAATTATCATGTGAATACCAAAACACATTTATTAATTGCATTATAGTAACTAAACGGGCGTGTACAAAATTTGATGTGAAATTTTAAATCATTGTATTTAATCGATCAATTGTATTTAAATCGGTATAAGAAAGAAACACCTTGTAGGTTTATTACCTAACCTGACTATCTTCAGCAATACTGTTAAGAAATTAGCGGTGATAACATTACTACAGTAATAGCGAAATACTGAATGTGGACCTTCAGACATATATGAGATAACTGTAACAAAAGACTGGTGATTATGGCAATGGCGAGTGGAAATGCTTTTACAGCGACTAGATGAAGAAAAATACCTCTATCTTCATCGTTTTGAAAATGAGCTCCACACATACTCGTTATGTGAAGATAGGAAAAAGTAATACAATCTGCTATATAAACTGCACAACATGAACAAGGGAAACTGTGAATAAACTGTATGATGGGTCACTTTAAATAAAAGTACAGTATTTTTATAGACACATTTGCCATTTTGTCTTATCATTTTACAATTTGCATGAGATGTACCTCATTCTTTCTCATCTATATTAACTCTGAAATATTTCATACTTCCAGAGAAAATGCAAGCAAGATCTGTAGTTATAATTTCTTGATTTCTTTTGGTTTGAGTAAGAGCCTGTCTAGGCCTATACTATTTTCCCTTTTTGTTTTGTTCTTTGGTCCTGACTTTCTAGGGTTTAATTCCCGAATCGAGCTGTGGTTGCTTACTTGAAGTGTCGTTTTGAAAAGGTATAAATACTATACCGAAATTCGTACATAAAAACGGTCAGCTGACTAACACTGAAAATATGTTTTCCACTTATTGGTAAACAATACAAAATAGAGGTTTATTTACTCATTCTCTGTTGGCATTCGTTTTTATTTATATTCACTTGAGACCGATATTTCAATGACCAAATAAATATTTACTCTCTTTATTAAATTAATAATACAATCCACAGAATAGTCCACAATTGGCTTTGCAATATTCATGCTTCAATTGAAATGTTGCTATTATGCCCCAAATAATTTAGTATTCGGTGGTTAAATATTTTGTCGTTAGCGTGTCTGGCCCGTATGTACGATCTCATCCTTATTATTCATCTTACTGATAGTTCCAACAGTTGCCAATCGCTCACCGCAATGAATGCCTAGACCTGAACAATGTATAGTAACCTTATTCTTAATTCCCAGGCATCACAAACTTATGGGGATATGGTCATGATTCTTCAGAAATCTTATCCCCTGACATTTAATTTCTTCAAGTGCAGGAAGATGTATAATGGTTTAATTTTGCAATCTTCTTAGATGCCTCTTTCAGACCTGATTTCAATTTCAAGACCTCTTTATTGAAGTCACTTCATATGACTGCGAAGTGCCAGCCAAAATATTGCGTTATCTCATCAAATTATCCTAATCATATTTTATTAGTGACAATTAGTAAATTCCGCATAATGTTTTCACAGATTTTCAAAATGTTATTCATTTTTGATTAGATATAAGCGAGTTTCTTGTTGCTCGAATCTCTTTGTTTTTAATTAAAAATTAACATTATTTTGTTTGTATCAATTTATTAATGGCGTTAATAACGTCAAGTGTTTCAAGGGTATAGAAAGTAAAAGGCCTTATTGCAAATGACAATGTAACATTATCATCCACGTTAATTTCAAGCTTCCTGGCAGCTCATTGTTTCAAACTTTCTCTGTAATATCCGCGTGTAGCTTCTCACAATATTATTTAATTAAACAGAAGAAATATGCGTATAACACATTGTAAACGTAAGAGCTGCTTCAAGTTGCCGAGCGATCACGGTTCGCACTCGTCCGCGTGGTACACGATTTGAAAATGTTTCACTTGGTTGGTGACAGCTGAATACACACAGTATGTGGCTGACATGCTAACATCTATTTCAAACTCTCATTTGTGTATACACGCACACGCAAACACGCACGAGCAAAACATGTCTTGCTTTCATTTAGCTTTTACTGTTTTGTGTCTGCTCTTATTTCATTCGACACAATTCAAAGAGCATAGGCTATATAGTAGGGATGTTGGTTGTGTGTATGAGCCTTAAATCTTAGAAATAAATATCTGAACATTTTAATCCCTTCATACGAATGACAATCACTGTTAACCCTCATAATAAAAAAATAACACTTCGTTTCATGTTGATTCACATAGAATCGTTACAGAGTCTTACTTTTATAAGTGTCCTGTTTCTGTTGGATACAACCCATTTGATACAATTACGCTGATTTTATCTGATACTTGTCATGATAATTGATAATTAAAGCCGATGTTTAATAAATGTGTTACGCTTCCTTCAGTTTTCTAGCGGCTTTCACTTTACTATCACACTATGTGTGAAGGTATTTTCTTAAATTTGTCTTTTTAGATTGTTTGTTCTCTTTAAATAATTCCATTGTGATTTTGAAACCTTTTTATATTTGTTCCAGTATCAATACTCAATTCTTAATAGAGAAAATAGAGTACAGAAATGTTCATTTGCAACGCAATAACTAAAGCACCATTCATACAGTAACTGTTTATTTTAAACATTCACTTAAAATCAACCTGGGATCAACCAATCAAACATACACACACGTTCTTACTTTATCCAAACATATTATTTATACTTATTCGTATATCCTCATGTCGTTCTAGTTACAATAATATTAAAGTATAAAACAACTCTTGGCATTTATAAGTTAAGTCACATCACAAAACAATAATGGACACGCGGACTGAATACATAAGTGTACACATAACATCATCAACCATAAGTCTGTGTATCTACTACCCCCAACTCTTTTTTTTTAAATTTTGATAGAAAATGTACATTACTGCGCTATGTATCGATGATAAAAAAGAACTATCTTGTCCGCTAAACCTGCTGTATTACTAACAGTACTGTAGAGAAATCTTCATCACTAAACGCCTGGGCCCCTCGGTGAGCAAGTGTCGACATGCACTACACTAGCAACTAACCCCTAGTCGCATGCATTAGTTGGCTGCTAGAGTGGCAAATAGACCGGCCGAAAACAAGTCTATTAACACAAGTCACTGGATTATTAACGAGACACGATGCCAGATGCCCGACTAACTAGTCCAATATCCAACACTAACCGGAACAGAAGCGTTTCGTGTGACAATCGATTCAGATAAATGAACGTTGTAACACAGACAATTAGAATTCTTCAAAGGGTTGGTTTAAAAATTGACAAATTAAATTGTGCTTATTACATTCTATATCAATTTTTTCTGTCACCTTGAAATCACGTATCTTTTATACTTGGTTTGGTTTTGTAAAAGTAAATATTCCTATGCCACCAATGCCTGTACATCACATTAGTGGGGCATATTGTAGATTGGTTTATAAATAGATAAATAAACATTTTCAAGAAGTGTTTTAAAGTATCTTTTTTATTTTCAGGTGTTCATATTATGTTGAAAAGGTCAACAGGAAAGTATACTTCGGCATTAGAATCTTAATCTGGGTCAAGGCAAGAACTCATTTTTAAATCCGATTGAAATTAGATGTTTTTTTATTATTTGCTACATTTACATGCATAATTGTGTATGAAACAATCCATGATTTTACCATTTTATTAATGTATACAAGTTTTTTTAGTTCTTTGGTGGAGGTGCCGGGTTGGAAGAAGGAACATATTTTTACTATGTTGGATTCATAATTTTACTATAAAAATTGTATTGATACTGTTTTAATTATTTGTGCATATAGTTGATAGATTATTATTATAGAATAATTATTTGACATTCATTTATTTATTTATTTATTAATTTAACGTCTATCCTATTCAGTTATAAAAACTGATTTACAAAGGAGGACAACTAAATAAATCTAATTACATAGATGCAGACACAACAATGAACTTTGAAATAGTAATATTACAACAATGCATTAAATACTCAACAAATTTGATAACAAATAAAAAGGATATTAAATGCAATTTATGAATGAATCGAATAATATATAATAAAAAGGGGGTGGGTAATGAAAAGAAAAGAAAAAAGAAAAGAAAAAGAAAAGAAAAGAAAAAAGAAAAAATGAAAGGAAAAAAAAAAAAAAAAGAAGAAAAAAAACATTAAAAAAGAAAAACGAAAAGAAAAAACTGATTTATTAGACGATCCCACTCAAACGAATATGAGGTTTGCCAAAAATCAGGAACAGCAAATCAGGGAGTAATCAATCTTTCGCGGAAGAAACCACCAAACGCGAATTATTTGAGAACGTGTAACCGTAGCGCCCCTTATTACAAAATATTCTCTTCCAGTTGCCACACATAGGTGTATTCAGTTCGTACTTGATTTTAAAACTAGTCGTTGAAGAATTTGTTTCTTGCATGTTGATATATTATAATAATAAACCCGTATAAATATTAATTTAGATACGCAATTAACTGTTAATTGCTGTTAGTTCAATTTGTTATGCTCTTCATTGTCATTTGAAATTTGTTTTTGTTTAGCGTTATTGGAATAATTTTATGTTCTTTATTATAAATAATTTCAAAATTGTGGGATAAATTGATTAATATTTTAATCCACCACTGTGATTTTAACACTGATATTATTAAATACGTCAGCTATGTATTAATTATGCACAACAGTGTTACAAGTTGATAACTTAGTCATTATGATCTATTGCAATCTAAATTTGTCTACTATTTCACTCATTGGAGAAAAATATTTCTTTGTGAGCTGTTTAGAAAAACGTATATATACGTAACATGAAGTAGAAATGAATAATATAACTTTTAGAAATGAAAATCGATTGGGAGACGAACGTTATTAGATTTCTAAATGAGAATATGGAAGAAAAGAACCATTCCCCTTTACCTTTATAAACGCGTTTGTGAGCAATAAGTGACTGTTAAGATTGTTGTATTACCAGAACACACCCTCACGCCTTGAACATCCTGTGTGATTTGACATGGCTGCAAACAGATCCAATTTATTCTCAATAGTCACCTTTCAGAAAATCCAATCATCTCTCTAGGTTCGCTGTGTACGCTGTTTATAAATATATTTTCTATCTCGTTCCCGACATTATACGCCAAGAAAATCTGCCTCCATAACACACTAAAACCAGATTGATACGTTTTTATTAAATTATGGCTATTTAACATATAAAACCTACACTTTTTCTCATTCACTTATAAGTTATTTGAACTGTTAAGCAACACGAGATTTTATTAGTTCATCTGTTCGTTCACTAGTTCATTTATTGTTATTATATATATAAATTTCGTTCAATAACTGATTCACACGACAGTTTTTGAAAATCAACTGTATCATACCAAGGCCTCCGTTATACTTGATCAGGCCTGGACACAGAAATCATTACGCCGTCATGACTGTCGTTGTTATATTATACCCACTGGATGTTGTCAATCATACACGAAGCGTAATTTAAAAAATAATTGTGATTTAAATTAAATATCTTGGATGTGGTGAGAAAAATACTTGTAAAGATATTTAGATTGAGAGATATTTACAACGATAACATTTTTTAACAAATTCTGTTTATAACCTGATTTATGGAATAATCAAAACGCACAGGTACGGGAGAACCCGAACAGGCAGGGAAGCTACTTGAACAACAGATCGTGGCGCAAGAAGTACACTACCCAAACAAGGTTCGCCTCCTGTGTCAGCATTGGGACATATTTTTCAGAATTTCTGGGGTCCAGCCACTCCCCCTCTCCCCCAGGGTCACCAACAACACTGTATCATCCTTTGTGAAGGTCAATGACAGCAAAATAACGCACGCCAACCGGACGTCTGTTCGGTTTTTATCTGAGACGTGACTCACGCACAGACGGACGCACAGAAAAGTAATCTTACATAGGAGCTTAACTTAAGATACAAAGATTTGAATGCTGTACACTTTTTATATTGAGAAAATTAATCATTTAACGTGTTTTTTAATTCGGTCCTTTTATTTCATCCCTAAGAATTCATTTCAGAATACGAGTTTATATGAACAATGTAGCTAAGTAAGTTATTGTTAAAAACAAATAACGTTTTAAATGTCTTCGCGAAACAGAGAAAATAAGCTTTTCATCTCTCCTACAAAATTAAATGAAAATACAAGGTAAAAAACTGATGTTCATGAATAAATTATATCATCAAACAAGACAGGATATGCAAATAAGGACTGTTTCAAGTTATACGAAATGAGTTTTAACTTTCTAGTTTCTAACTGTATAAACTTATTATGCTGTGAATATTTTGTAGTGAAATTAATTTTGAAATGCTAATTGATGTATTATAACGTTAATAATACTCCATTTTGATGTGCAATCATATTTTTCCAATAGTGATTTATCGGCATTAAATACAATGAAGAATGTCAAGTGTAAATGTTAAGTGGTTTGGTTGAAATATACATATACGGTCCATTATCAGGTGAATAAAAAATACTGTGGTATTTCCTAGCAATAACGAAATGAAATTTTAATAACAAGGCTTCATTAATCTCTTTGCAATGTTATACGTCTGATGATGATCCTTCTTTATTGGGACTATAGCCTGGAAAAAACACGATGATTATGCACTTATGTCCCACTTGACAGTAAGCACCGTTGACTGAGATAAAGAGACGGGTACTCACATCCAGTGATGTGAATAGCAACGAAATTAAGCATGTTTGATGTTTTGAAACAAACGCTCACATTTGTATACATTCTTCTAATTAGCACGAAGTCTATCTGGTACAAGTGTTTTTTTTCTTGTAGGGTGGTATGCTGTAGAACATACATCTCATGACCGGATGTACATCTAATCAGGTTACAAGCTTTGTAGGATAATATACAACGATATTGGAATATTACGGGAAGGACACACAATTGCTGGTTTCCGGAATTTACTGAATTACTGTTAAAACGAACGGTTTCTATTTTGAATTCAAAATAGTTCTATTCCAATCAACAACAATTAAAACTTTAAATACAACAGTTTAATTTGATATGAGTTTGTTTTAAATAATTATTAACTTTTAAAAACATGTTAAGTATTTTTTCTGGATGAATTTGTATGAATTGACTTTATAAATAACTTTTAGTGATGTATTGACAGTCCTACTCACGGTTCAATTAACCAATAAGTAATCTATTTAGCATCATGGAAAAAAAATTCCGCTATAATTATTTCTTATGGTAGGAGTCGCTCGAGTCAGCAGTTATCTGGCGTGATAACATTGCGGCAAGTTTATCGGTGGAGCAAGAGTAAATCAACACCACTAGACATAATCCATGGGTAAATAAAGTTGTCAACTTCCTCTTACGTAAGTTGGACCCATTGAAAAAGCCCCTCGTAAAGTGTAGGATGTCAAAGTTAGATGAAACGTGTCCTCCGTCGCTGCAAGTAAGTTCGAGGCTTAGACGATGAGACGGTTGTGTGTTTAGTTTTAGACCTGAGCTCAGAGATAAAACAACCGTAGCCATTAAACTCTTACAATTGACCACAGGACAAAAATGGCTGCTATTCACGACTCGTTGTTTTTTACCCACGTTTTTCTCCTTAAAAAGACGCTTCAAGCTGTAAAGTAGCCAGAGTGGTTATGTTAATTATGAAAAACACATTCCTGTACTACGCACATTCTCAAACGATTAAATATTATGTGTGGAAAGAAAGTTGTTCTTGAGGATTATAGATACCCCACTATGCATTTTAATGGTGGGTTTATAAGTAATTTATTTACCAAACCTGACTTGTAAAAAAAGGAAAAATATGGACGACACCGCAAAAGTAAACATTGAAACTCACTGAAGAATAGTTTTGACTAATTTCAGTAACAAATTGTTCTATGGTATAACAGTATCATATGAAGAATCATACAACAATAATATAATACATTATAGTGATCAATTAAATGCACAAAATACATATTTAACTATTCAAACATCAGTTATTAAATAAGGATCAAAATTGTTATGCTCGAATTTTAACTGCATAGCGACATTCCTAACCTTTTTCGGTAATATGCTGTTTCTTTAGCCATTTCAATTGAACCATTGAGAAGTTGGACTTGGAGCCGAGAAGTAACGTTTTGTACACAATTTTGAATGGGTAAAGGGTAAAGGCCTATTAAACGCTAAGGATAGATTAAAGTTGAGTGTAGTTTGTAATCATCTTGTGACTCTCACTACCCTTCCTATAAGATACATGGAATAATCAGGTCTGCCTTAGATGTTTTATTGTTTTGATTTTGTTTTCCCACACAGTTAAAGACACAGGATTCTTGTTTATGATCAAAGACTCATCTTAAAAACATCTTAAACAATCTAGGCATCCATTTACTCCCTAACCGTTACACGCAGTAGTTAAGAGGCGAGCTGTGGCTGGCGCGGAGACGAGTTTAAGCGTTCAGCTTTCTGGTTTTCCCGAGCAAATGGTTAATATCATCGGTATCGTATTTCACACGAACTTTAACAAAGAATCAACCTATGAGATTCAGTAAGCATATTTCTAAATGAATTCATTGTTTTTTAATAAAAAAAATATCGCGAAATCTCCGTAATGTACGCAATTTTGGTGAACTTCGGGAATTTATTCCAAGTGTACATATATTTTTAACGGATTTTGCTTACTAGATATCAACGTTTATCTTTAAATCAATGTTAACGCGCAGGTTAATTTGGTTTTATCGTAAGATAAACGGTTTGATGGGAAATTTCAGAATTGAAATCAATGTTTTGAATTTCCCATTTTTTCACGTTTTGGACTTATGTCTCGCAATAGATCTTTAAGGCTTATTTTTTTGCAACCAAGTGCGGATATCAATAAAAAGTTCTTCATTAGCATTCATGCAAAATTTGGTAATGATATTACCAAACCGTTCAGCAGAAATCATCAACACCTGAGTGCGCGCATTTGAGTTGGGCCAAGCTCAGCGCTCTTCATTGTAAACGAGGAACTTTCCTATACAAACTTTAAACAATCAGGGCTATTTTTGGTCAAAATTGTCTCAAGTTTTGAGCAGTATTTGAAATCGGGAACCATACATTGCCAAACATAAATGATAAATAGCTGTTTTTCGTTGTTCCTCTACTTTAAGAAATAATGCTTATGATCATTGTAAGAACTCGCCTTGAACACATACGAGATACTGATTTACTAATGGCTGCATTGAGAGATGGAGGTAAAACATTTGTTTCTTCCCACATAAGAAAGAAATGGAAATTGATAGTAATTTGTCAACATCTCGTGACCATTCTTTTGAACCGATATAACACCATTTTCTACACAGCGAGATTTTTTCGCAGTTTATCCTTTCTAGGCTTCACACTAAGCTAAAAGACCTAAACTTGAAGATTTAGTTTCTACTTTGTCAACAAATGTGGCCCATATACTATCTTAAGAAGAATCAATTATTCAAATTCATGGTTTTCACGGTCCAGAATAATGTCATCATCGTGATATAATCGTGCGTGACATTGCGTCAAAAGGAGGGTTGGTAAATACCCGAAATTTCGAGTCGAGCTCGAGTATAAAATTATATTTTTGGTGGAGGTGCCGGGTAGCCAAGTATAAAGTCGTCCGGACTGTAGACATAGTGGAGGTGCTGGATCTTTAAACGCGAGTGTGAAAACGTAAAAATCGTTATGCATTTTGGCTGTCCGTTACCAAACCTTAAAAACCTTAATAACTATCCCAGGAATTTGATATACATTTTGTAATATATTGAAAAAATTGTGATTTTGTACTTTGTTCGTCAAAAATAACAAAATAATCGACATAACATCATCAATGATTGTATGATATATAATAGCCCAGCCATAATAACTTTTGTACTTCATCATGCAAATTCTGTATATAGAGATTACAGTATAATTTAAAAACGATTAGATGATACTGAATCTTCCCTATTGGAGCCTACACACACTCAAGATTAAATACAATGTATATTGTGAATATTATTAGTATAGTCGAAGAGGAATAGTGTTATTAAACAAAAAATCACTCAGACTCGAATTGGATTCGGTGCTCGAGTTATTTTTAGTCCTCGGACTCGGCTCGAATTAAAAACTGAGGACTCGCACACCTTTAGTGAAAAGTAAAATAAAAACAAGTTTGACACGGCAAAATGTCGATCAAATCATCATGTTCATGTCAAGAAAAAAGATGATGATGATGATGAACTCAGAACTTGTGAACGCATTGATTGCGTTAGTAATTCTAGTGGTTGTTTTTTAATACTAGCATTTTCTATTTTATGAAGTATTTTCATAAACACAACAAAACAATTATGATTGTTACACTTTAATACACTTTGTATGTAAAATATTCCTGACTGCTATTGCTGGTTTACTAGGTGAGAATTGTACAACCGGCTTCCGTCTTAAAAAGCACAGCCAAACTAGCCGTTCGAAGTAAAACATTCTTGTGGACGTCAGTATGTGTTCCATATCTTACTACTTTCTTAAAGCTTAAATCTTACTCCTTAAAGTTTCTTGTGCACCAACCTTAGACCGTTAGAGCGCAAAGGAGTGATATTTGTGATCATCTCGGGACCCTCCCTACTATCTAGTTATGCTAGTTTGCCTGAAGTTGGGAAGTAATGCCCAAGGGCTTTTTCAATCGGACTCAATCTTAGCATTCAAGTTTGAACTGAGGGTAGCTTTGGAACACATCTTTTCCCCTATTATACGTCTACTTTGGTAGAACTCTAACACTCAGTTTGAGAAATTCCACCCTGTATAATATTATATACATTATATGTATATCGATTTATCATGTGGAATCATAAAGTAAAACACTGGTTGTTTTCTATGCATTCTGACGCACGTAATATGAATTTATTTTAGTTTCGTATTTATTCTATGACTATGGATGTCTTCAGGAGAACGGCTTTATAATGTTGATATTTTTTTAGGCGAATGACTTCTCAAAAATTGTCGAATGTTTTGATATAATTTTTCAAATGTCTTCTTAATTACTTAAAACATCATTACCGAGTTAATATTATTAAGTTACTTTTAAATTACGTTAAATATGTAACATCAATACATCACATGACGATGATACATAGCTGAAAATCTGAACTCATTTCCAAATCTAACGCTGACCCTATTCCTTGCCCTTATATCTCCCTGATAACCCGTCTATAGAACCGCGATCACCCATGTGTAGCATAATTACTCCACAATGGCGCACTGCTTTTAGATTGTGAAAGCAGGTACAATGGTTTACTTAGCAGTCCGCAGATGTAATCCGCTGGGACGTGGGATCCCGAGAATTAGCACCGATTACTGCTTGTTCAAGTTTCCTCATTCCGGAGGTAACCGCGAACCGTTCGCCAATCCCATCACCTGCGGGTCTAGAACCTAAGCTACGCTCTCTCTGGCTTTAAACTGCATTCGAGAATAAAACTAAAAGATCAAATTGGATGATAATCAGACTTGATCCGTTTAAAACAATTTGGTCATCTTTGTTTGAATGCACCTCCCATGTTGGGGGGTTTACTGCTTTGTGGCTTGGCCAATCAAGACGACGATTGGTGAGGGTGATTGGGTTTAATCTGTGGAAGTGGATCCTGCCTATGCTTATGTAATGTTAACTGATATCGTAATATATCCTGTTATAGACCAAGGATGTTACGAGTTTTACTTCAAACAAAGTTTTGGGCAACGCTAAGTGCGGCCCAGTGTTACTTTTTAATTACCTCGATCCACATCCCCCCAAAAAATATTCAATGTGCCAAAAAAGCTACCTTTTTTGGCTTAGGGTTTGTTTTATAACCGGTACCCACTTCATTTGTCATACGATTTTCAAATATACATTTTTGACCAGTGACTATAGTCCTAAAATCGAAAATACAAATTTTTAAAAATATTTACCCTTTGGGTGAATGTGTAGCGAGTAAATCAGGGGTGCACTTAGCATTGCCCCAAAGTTTGTTAGAAAAAATCTAAAAAGTCTCCTTGGTCTATAAGATGAGAATTACGATACAAGATATCATGGCGGAATCTTCCGCAGACTCTTAATGGTCAGAGTTTAGTCTGGCAATAAAAAATGTCGGCCGAACCCGAGAAATTTTACACTTTGTGACCTGAGGTAAACCTTGACATAACATGTTTTTATTGATGTTTTGGCTGTCAAGATTTTGTGATGGGATTTTGGTTTGAATATAAAAATATGTTTCCACGCTGTTGCTCGTGAAACGTTTATGTAATGCAGATTATCTTCATGTGCTGTTTTTACGTCTGGTAAGAAAGTCTGTGGTCCAGTATGGGCGTAGAAAAATATTATAACTGTGTGATTGCAAAGAATGTACGCGAATCATTATCGTTGACGTGGAATATTTGTAGAAGCTTATAACTATAGAGCAGAAAAATTAAGATTAAATTAATAAGCAGTCTAGCCAAATTTCCCTAAATAAGAAACTTTCTATAAGTTAAGAACCGAAAAGAGAAAGCAGTATTTCAGTCTTTCTACTTCCCTTGAAAAAAAAGAAGTTTAAGTTCCTCTTAAGGGGGAGGTGTAGATGAGTACCAATGTTTTAAACCTGTTTGTCGTGATGACGTTTTTAAATATCCAAGTTATCAAATATCATGCTTAGGGAAGTGGAGAATTCTTCAGCTCTTGTCCATATCAAAATGAGGAGCAATATTATTATTTGATTGGAATCAACAACGCCACAAATCCCGGCAAACCACTCAAATCAGGTACTGTTTCATACATTCCCTCTCAAACGACACGAGTTAATTCATTTAAAACGCAGGTTTGCAACGGAGCTTTCACTCTCCATGTGTAAATAATATTATGACCACACATTCATTTGATATAATTCGTGCAAAAGATAATTTGGCCCTCAAATTATGAACTAAAATATGAAACTATTAAAAGTAGAAACGAAAAATGAAAAAAAAGCAGGTGATTGAATTGTTGTGTAAACATCCTTTAGCTGGAATTTGCACAGATTTTGAAGTTTACAGTAATTTTGGAAGTATGTATCGATATTAGTTCCTTCATAAAGATGTAATAAATTGACATAGTGTTTATATCTGTTGATGCATGGGCATTTACGAACGTTTGCCCAGTAGCACAATGAAACATGCTCACATGATGTGTGTACGTTTCCAAAAAAACATTTTAAGATTAACTTTTTAATTCAAAAGTAAAAATAACTATTTGTCAAAATTATAACATTTTAATCATAAACTTGTGTAGAATAAGTCATATTTACTCTTGTTCCAACTGGTTACTTATTATATTTCAATTCTTGATCAAATCATAAACATTGATTGTTCTAGAATTTACAGTCATATCTTTTTACTCTTTAAAAATTCTCACAAACCATATGTTTAACTTCTTTAACCTTGCCCTTTGATTACTTATCTTCCAAATCAGTAAATAAAAGACATTTGTGGCCAAATTTCTTTACAACATTTTTAGACGGGAGTTGATTACATTTTTGTCACTTTTACTTCACGTATGGATGGTCTGAATATTTTCACAAAGCCGTTAATTATTAGTACTTATACATAATTATATAAGCCCTATAATCCCAGGCACTAGAATTAAAATGATAATTTTATAAATTATAGACTTTCCTCAGCATTCTTAAACATAGCGTTGATACTTTCGTGTAATACCTACTGAAAACTTAAGCAAGTGATTTAATATTCATTCGATCATTGAAAATTGATAAATTTTAACATATGCCAATAAATCCTTTGTAAATAGTAAATTATGTAAAAATTAGTTTAAAAAAACTATATTGTCTCAGGATTAAATATAATAAAAATACATAAACTTGTTATCAATTACTGTGCACGACTAAAACAATTGAGACGCCAGTTTTACGTCGTATGCTAGCGATGAGAACATTCTAGCCTGTGTTCGGCTGTTACGTCTCGATGCCCCCCCCCCCACCCCCCACCCAGTCAGTCTATACGTCAAATTAGGTTTTAATGAATTTATTTTTCAAGGATTAATTTTAATCCATGCTCTTTGAAATTAAAACTTTTTATGCACTGCTAAGGATACGAGCAGTGGAATTAATCCCAGTGAAAAAGAACCTTTCATTAAAAGTTTCTCTAATAAGCTGATCTATTGTGTAGACGCACGAATGATTACTGGTTGGCATACTAAGCTCCTGCTAGAACACATAGCTTCGTACACCACAGTACGTTAGAGACGGTTCGTTACGGCATCACCTTGGCAAGTAAAAAGACTAAATAAACTTTTCTCGGGAAACTGTCTGGCCTTGGTAAGTTTAGGACACCCTGTAACTCTCATCAAAGGAACATAATGAAACGTAGGGGCTTTAGACAACATCATCTGACTTGGTAGTTTAGGGGTTCTCAACCTCAACATTTATATTTTAGGAAACATCTCATATCATAATACAAATCTACAATTAATTATTTTGTGCAAGTGATTTTAAATAATTAATTGAAGGTTTTGGCACCTCTGTACTGTAAAAATTAGTGGTTTGGCAAATTTACTAAAATGGCTTTAACCTGCTAATATTTTGTGTCATATAAGCACTAAATCACAATAATTATATAAAATTGCTCTTTAACATTTTGTGTGTTAAAACTATGCCTACATATACACTTAAAACGCGCCCAAAATATGCACCTGTAACTAAGACTTCTCTTCGCAATCAGTTGACAGAAACAAGTGCCTTAACTACAAACATCAAACTTGTTTATGTACAAGAAAGACGGTCGCGTTCGCTTAGCCGGTTCCCATTTGAACACCGAAGTTAAGCAACCTCGGGCGTGGTCACGGGGAAAGTGGGTGAACGCTTTGCCCTGAAACACACTTATACTGCTGGCTAGAGCAGATGGAGGGTTCGTAAAAGGTAGTGTAACGGCTTCGTTCTCCTCGACGTCTGCTCTGCAGTCCGGGTAAGTGGAGAAACCTATATGACTGTCAAGATTACACCGTCCTTTTGGACGAGACGTAAAGTGGTTGGTCCCCTTGGTTCTTTTCAACAGGAGTAGGCTATGTGCCGATACCGGGTTTTCCCTCCTCCCTTCTTCATCATCATGCATCGTTGTTAATCATCAGTTGTTATACTAGTCACTCTAAAATGGCGAAAAATGCTGTATGTGGCCAATTCATAAATGTATTTAAAAAATCCCTTTAGGTCACTGGACTAAAGGAAGTAGAGAAGTTCTTACACGACTTAGTTTGAAATTTTCTCACAAGTGACGATGAAATAAGTTTTCTTGGTTGGTAAATTAGTTCCTTATTTAAGTCTCTAAATGTCATGTATTTTAAAGTGTTTACGGATGAATCCCCCGGGCAGAGTGAGTGACGTACTGACCTTGACAGATGAAGGACGTGGGGGACTCCCCGGGGTGGACGCGACACAGGATGACAACCACTCTAGGCTTCTTGCCGTCTGTCGGCTTCAGATTGCTTGGATTGGTTATTGTCAACAGGTCCAGACGACGTTGTTGCTAGAAAGAAAAACGAAAATCAATGTCGCCAGCCGTCTGCTTAGGGCACTTTTAGTGCAGCCGATCAAAAAAAATAGTAAAGGTTTAGTAATGAAATTGCTCAACCATTTCTATTTCGAATAAGCAATATCCTGTTTTACTGTCCAATACATTCGTAAATTCCTCCGAACCCGCCAGACGAATGCACATGTTGTTATTAGTTAACTTTAAACGATAGCAAGTTTCCCAAGAAGAGAGGAAACAATATAGATGGAGGTAATATAGTTCTGAATATCGCTTCACACTATATTGGATGCGAGGTCTGGGCGGGGAATATAGGGACATGGTTGGAAGTATATCACGATTATCATCCGCCTCCTGTTGTCGAATAAGCTTTTGTTGGAAGTCATGCACACACTGCGGAGCTGCAAGGGTCTATGGTGTTCACTGTTACTAAAATGGGAATGATGATGGTGATTTACAAGCTCAATAACCGGTGACATCGCATCGCCGTTTCCATTCGGAACTGCAAATTACGGCATGCACGGTAGCGCCGTTCGATCGAGCTACTCGCCGAGATGAATCGTCCCTACGTTCATGCTGCCTGAGCCTGCATAGATAGCTAGAAAACAACAAAACACGATCTAATCTTACACACGCGTGTAAACCTGATTGAATCACGTGGGAGGTATTGTTTTGGATCGAGTTTTGAAATGGAAAGGTCAACTAGTAAAACGAAATAGCTACCTACCTCATATTGATTCTACGGTCCTGTTAATCATTTCAGTTCGGTAGCAGCTTATCAGAATGTGTCATAGGGCGATATGGATGGAGTTTTACAATGTATGTGTATGTAGATTTAAAGCTTTCGAGCATTGACGATAAGTCATAACGGTGTTGTGCTTTTGACAAATACTTTCATGCAAATAATCGATGTTTATTTAAGTTCGTCATAACTAACGCAAACAATTTGTCATGAATTGGAGACAAATAACACACTTGTTCGTGGAAAATCCGGCACCCCAGTGTCAGAATAATACTTTATGTGCTGGAATTCACTGGGCTTCGGCTCGGCAATAACCAATAAAGGAACAATTTATAATAATTCTACCGCGCGTAGGACAAATAACGTCTAGACTTATTCTATTTTAAATTACAATTTTAACTTGTATGTTTATTTTTGTCTGCAAATTAAATTTCCAATAAAAATTAAATTTCGTTAACGGATTTTCTTCAACTAACAAAAAAGCTTTCAAATTTCAAATGCACGCAAAATAGAAACTTATTTGTAAAGCTTATTTGCACACAGCAATTCCTACTACGTGGTGTGATTTCGTTATAGAAATGAAATTTAAATTTGGAACGTGATATGCACACTTACCCTTTAAACATGTACATGAGGCGAAATCGAATTTAAAATCATGAGCGTATCTCCGTAAAAGACAAGACACCAAAGTGTCTACTCAATGAATTTTGCTTCAATACTGACACGCAAAGGCGATATTTTTTAAGTCGCCTTATACCCGTGAGAGCAAACACCTGCTTTATAGTAGAACATTTTAAGAAACAACAATAAAACTGTGCGACGAATTATGAATATTAGTCTCTAACAATAAAAACAACAACTAAAACTATATTAAAAATATTATAGGTACGTTTATAACTAAATAAATCAGTATTAATAATTGTTAAATAATAAATATAATAATCTTTTATGAATTTTCCCGCAGTGGTTATACACATTGTGGCATATTAGAAGGATATTTGTTCGTGATGGTTGAACCTTCAGCGTGCCTTTTAAAAGTTTATGATATTTATATTTCACCAACTAAACTCTGTAAGCCGGGGAAAATATAGATGTGTTATTTTTAAGTTGGCCGTTGTTGGACGTTCGCAATATCTCGCTACAATCTGACAAGCTGTTAGAACATTGCTTCCAATTAAATATGTGCCAAGATATTGTATTACCTGAACAGGTTTCGTGACCCTACTTGGGATTTCTGAAGTCATTAACTAGAAAATGAATTTAACACCCGTCTATTTATAATAAGTAATTAATTGATATAGCCTAGCAAAAAATAATTATGGCTAGAAAATGCAAGCATGCAAGCATTTATTATTTTATTATTAAAATTAAGTCAGTACATTACATTTAAATTGCGACAGTCATAAGAGTATAGGTCGACTGCTCTCAAAAACAGAGTTTGACCGAGAGCAGTTTCCCATAGGTGTATTATACTGCTATACATAATGTCACTAGCGTAAGTGGTATGAATACAAATTATTTGATATAGTAATAAACACATGTTTTATAATATGGTTTACATTTAGATAACGATAATAGAAAAACGTTAAAAATTAAAGGAATAACATTAATTTGTTGATAACAATTTGTTTCAAGAATACAGGTTAATGATTAAAATAAACAAAATAAGAATTATCAATATGACTACCTAGGTCGAGATAAGTACTAGGTAGCATTTAGTAGGCTGAGCAGAACCTGAGTAAAATAATTTATTTAATTTGTGGTCACAATTTTTTTCGAAGTCAATATATAAAAGAACAGGACCGATAAATCAAGAACGAAGACAGTCGAAACTTAATATTTCTTGGCGCGTGCTTCCTCCCTAACAGGTGGCTGAAATACTAATACCGCCTGTTTGCCAGTAGCTTACTGCATCGTTCATATTGAATCCTCTAATAAAGACAGACTAAGCTAATATTTGTAGAAGGATCGCATTGCACCAGGCTAGAAAAGTTAATCAAATAGTAACATTCACAAACACAAAATACAAATTTCAGAAGCATACAATTCACACAAAAAGAATATACGGCAATTTAGTACAAACCACATATTGTATGGATATCCTTTCTAAGAAATGTTTTTTGATATTGAAAAACGTAGCTAAATGTGAATTGTTGCGCACGGATTTCCTCTCGTTGATAATATATGAGGCTCTCTGGCTTACCTCACCACTGAGACCGGTAATGCATTCAAATACGTATGCAAAGCACACCAAGTTTGAATACAACACTGGAAGGCGTAAAATGTTCGGGATTTGCCTTGAGAACAAAACACCTACATTCTTCATCCCTGCATTCAGCTATCTCACGTAGGCCTTGAGTATATCAACTTAAATTGTTATTTCAAGGGAGTGGAACAAAACCTACCACCAGGAATTGTTCTTTAATTCAATCCGAGAATGCATGCTATGTATAGAATTCCTGTTAATGCTGGAAAGAACTATTTGTGTGTGCTAGAAATGTTGTGGATTACGCTTCCGATTTTAAGAGCAAATATGGCGTTTTTGGCAAACTGCCATGCTCATATAAGACTATCATAGATTAATCTAAATAATGGTTGTGTTGATGATAATTAAATACATCCGTAATCAATAAGGATGTCAATCGGCTAGTTATCCCCAACTCAATAGATATTTTATCGTCTCGATAATCGTTATGTCGAACAAAAAATCGGTACTAACATTTTAAAGCCATCAGTAATCGATGAAAATGTCGATACTTATCGTCAATATATACGATTGTTTGTCAGTCGACCAATTTTTGATCATCATTAATATCCATCGTCAAAACAAACAAAAATCAAACAAAACTCGCCCATTTCTTTACATTTAACTTCAAGTTTATTTACCGACGCCAATTGAGAGTGAGTGCTGATTAATGAAGAACGGGAAACATCAGTAAATAACCTTCTACTGATATAACAACAATGTGATTAATTATTCTTCACGCTCCAACCACAATTCTAATAAAACGCTGCCCAGCACATTCTACTACATACCATGATGTGCAGTTATTTAATGGTATAAACGCAGGCCTAAAATTCTTAACTCAGAGGTTTTTTGGATGTTTTTATATGGTGAAATCTGCAAACTTACAATGATGCTATCGAAATCATTTTGGTAGTAAACAGGAGTTTTAATTACAATAATCAAGGGGAAAACTGAACATTTACATAAGGGTTAGAACATATTTCAATGTTATTTATTTTGTATTAATTGATTCAATTACTTATCTATAGTAAACACATTGGAAAAGTGTCATAAATAGAAGAAATCGTCCTCTTAACCTCCTGAATTAGTTTCGAGGCTAGAGGTATTCTTTCGCTTCGAGGGACAGAGGTCACCCAACTGTCTCGTCTCACAAAGCCCTGTGTTGATCAACTTCGATCTTCGGTTAATGAGGAATATCGTTAGCTTCCATAGCTGCATCATGAAAGAAACCATAGTTTGTATTTAATGGCTACGTTCATTACCGTTAGAAAACAACGACTTTGTGTATGTGTAAAAGTAGAATTAGTTAGGTAATTTTCCGTGGTGAGTTCCTCGTCTTCACTCCGGCGCTTTCTTTAATTTAGCTACGATCCGAGAGCATGTGACGTCGAGGCGGGAATACCCGGCCAGATGTTCAGACCTTCAGACTTTTAATTAAAAGCACACACTCCTATCGATGAATGTTGATGTTCTTGATAGTCCATTTCATCAGACAAACAGACTGAAAAACTACGTGACTTGCGCTTTAGAGTGCGTGTGCGTGTGCGTGTGCGTGTAGGTACACCACTTATCTGAACGCATTCATTTTAGTCTTGTTTTAACTATCAAGTTTCAGTTTTGGTGGAGGTGCCGGGTCTCTCCTTTTCTCAATCTTCATAATATCTATTCAGAAAAACAAATTTGTATCTTCTATAACATAAATAAATAAATAAATTCGTATTAAGAGTCCACAAACTCACGTCATTAAACTGATTTTCAGTAGGGGACATTAAACCAAAGCGACCAAGCCAATATGGTAGGCCCCGACGCAATCGACGAGTGAGCGATAACAAACCAAAGATCGTTTTTTTTTTTTTTGGATGAGCGTAGCGAGCGAAGCGAAGATTCCATTTCACAACACTGGAGAAAAAAATCCGGAATGTTTTTTTTTTCTTTCTTTCTTTCTTTTTCTTTTTTTGTATTTTTGTTGTTTGTTAACACGATTCCGGCTAAACCGATACTCCGATTGCGATGAAATTTTATGGAGGCCTTCGAAATCTCTGAACTTAGAACTGCCAACGTTTTTGAGCGCAATCGGGAAAATTTTTTCTTATAAAAAAACGCAATTTTATGATTTTTTTCGATTTTGGATGAGCGTAGCGAGCGAGAGCGAAGCGAAGATTCCATTTCACTACACTGGAGAAAAAAATCCGGAATGTTTTTTTTTTTTTTTCTTTCTTTTTTTTTTTGTATTTTTGTGTGTTTGTCACACGATTCCGGCTAAACCGATACTCCAATTGCGATGAAATTTTATGGAGGCCTTCGAAATCTCTGAACTTAGAACTGCCACGTTTTTGAGCGCAATCGGGAAATTTTTTCTCATAAAAAACGCAATTTTACGATTTTTTTCGATTTAAAAAAAAATTCTTCGACTTATAACACCTACATCTTTATCCGATTGTAATGATTTTTTTAACAGAACCTCAATTTTTTGAATAAAGATATTCGCGTGAAGTTTGAGCGTAATCGAAAAATTATTTCTCATGAAAATCGAAATTTTACGGTTTTTTTTCTTTTTTCAAACAATTCTTTGATTATAACACCTACATGCTTTATCTTTGTAATGATTTTTTCAGGAACCTTAATTTCATGAATTTATATATCGTGTTAAATTTGAGCGCAATCGAATAATTATTTCTTATAAAATTGCAATTTTACGATTTTTTTCCTTTTAAATTATGATTATTAAAAATTAAGTAACTTTTTTAATTAATTTAATTAAAAAAATAAAGTTAATTTTTTATTTAAATTTAATTTAATTAAAAAAATTCTCAACTAAGTAATGATTTTTTCACAGAACAACAGAAAATCCGCATAACACAGGGCAGCTCAATGCACCAATGACGCTCATCCAACAACGCGGCGGGACTTAAGCGTTTTCCTAGTTAATAAGAAATATAGCAATCAGTGATATGGACAGTGCGAACACCCGTGGATCAACGCCAGAATCAACAAGAAAGATTCAGAACAACTTTGAATTTATTATGTGTCTCGTTGCTAGAACGGCTCTAAAGTCACCGTTTACTATCATAGGCATGTCGTACCATGCGTGTTCGTGTGCGTGTGTGTGTGCGTGTAGTTACACCACTGATCTGAACGCATCCATTTAAGTAATGTTTTAACAATCAGGTCTCATTAAAGTTCAACATTCATTCGGACTATTAAGTTATGTTTTTCAAAGGATATATTAACGCAATAAATGTCATCCGACATTAAAATTATTAATTTAAAAAATAACACAATATTTCTACTGCTTTTCAGCAGCCATTGACAAGTTTGGGGTGCACTTGTTAATTGTTGCAGAAAAAAGTCGATTTTTTAATTTTTTATTATAAAATTGATTTCCTATTATATCCTTTAAAAACATCACTGAATAATCCAAATGAATGTTATCATGGTAACCGATTTCAAAGAAAGTGTTTTAAATAATAACTTTTCAGTTTTGGTGGAGGCGCCGGGTCCTGCTCTCCTTTTTCACAATCTTGATTACTATATCTATTCAGAAAACCAACATTATATCTACTAGAACATCACAGGCATGTCGTACCATGCGTGTACGTGTGCGTTACTTTTATTGTGAACGAGGGTTATTTTAATTTTAAAAGTGACTCGCAAATTGTAGGCTATGTTGGCTATTAAAGATATGTCCTAGGTATTGTTCATCACACAAATTAGGTTTGCATTAGGCATGTGTTTGCTCTCACTATGTTGGTATAGTAATGTACACACATACAAATGGCTTGACATGCACATGTTAACAGTTCTGAGTCTACAGCAACGTCCAAACACTGTGTCCGGACACAAGGTGTTAAATCGAGACGACTCACGTAGCAATAATTGTTATTAGAAAAAACTTTCGTTGTAAAGTAATATCAGTTTAACATCAATATCAGTTTTGCGTTCAGTCTGTACTGGTCTGAACGAATGGGTTACACAACGAATCCAACGACGTGTTTGGACTTATTCATGGTTATATGGTTTGTAGACGCAGATTTGTAGACATCACCTCTACAATTCATCAACGATGTAAACTAAATATTACCGGTCTGCAAATAGGAGATTTTAGTTATTATTTCTTAATTTGTGTTTCGTATTATCTATACCCCGCGTGGGTGTTTCTAGACAAACAACAACCGAAATATAGTTTTAAAATACTAATTACATGAATACAGTTAACACATTATTCTTGCATCACTATCAGTACTTTACAATTCCTAAAATAGCGAGTTTCGATTAAAAGTAAACTAAACACTTTCTTTCTCAATGAAAAATTGGCTAACGGGAGTTTTGAGCCAACTATCAAACTCAAGTCTAATCCACAGTACATTTACTTGTTGAAGTGAGATCTAGACTTAACACAATACCTATAGAAGAAACAAAATCAATATTTTTTACCACTATGTACCCATTTCCTCTGCATATCATGCCGTAAAGATGTGCGAAAATAGTGAGTTGAACTATAAAATTTTGAATATATGATCAAATAACTTTTCATTTGCGAACAAATAGTGCAATGCGTTTTATTTACTGTGTTGGGGAATAACGCCCCACCCCCACCCCAGGGTCCTCGACTTCTCACAGTGATCTCGCCTTCCATTGCGACTAGGCAGTATCGGCAGTTAAAGTATGATAACATGTACCTTTCCCATCCATAAAAACTCTCTTGATATACGTGGGTACTAAAATGCCGCGATCCAGCCTCACTGCCGGCGGGAAAGAAAAACATTGCTTCACCCTCGGTATTGTTAGCTCAATTTGTATTCTATTCTTTACGAATCTTGTGTTATAGCTATGTCTGTCTGCATAGACTTACTGGTTAATAATTGTGAATACTATGAGAAACAGGCTCTGTAATTCTTACAGGAGCTTAGATTTGTATCACCTGTCTCATATTATGTGTTTTCTCAATTCAATACAACTAGATAAACGAAATGATGAAACATTTGTAATCATAAAACGTTGTAGATGTTGAAGATAATTATAGAGTACTTACTCCTACCCCCATCAGCATTATTATCTAAATTTGTTCTTTATAAATTTGTTTGTAAATTGTGTGTATTATATTGTATTATTTACCAGAGTAAGCCATTAACCATTTGAACTAATCATTAAAGATTCATCTTAAATCAACGGGTCTGACGAGTTTGAATGGCAACACACGTAATCTTATATCTTATCCTGAAGAAATGGAAGAATATGTTTTCAGGATGGGAGAACATTTCGGTTCTCTTTTTGGTTTTTGTCACCAACAATATTCATTTACACGATAAAGGGACTTTAATTGATTTTATATGTTTTAAAATTCTTCACAACGAGACAGTTTGATGCCACGATGAGCAACGTTTGGCACTTATTTATTATCATTTAATTTGTGTTTATAGTTAACGGCGTATACTTAAATTAAAAGGTTTATTACAATTAAAGTAGCAATAACAATTATTATTCAGCCATAACAGTAAACAGAGTAGATTATACAGAACAATAGATACTAATTAAATGAAGCCCACATGGACTATCATTCATTAGCAGCTATACACAAACAACAACAGAACGGCCATAAATAAATCAAGCTACGATAAAGGTAAATCACAGGGTAAATCTAGAAACACAAAACAACCATTGAAACAACAAGAACGAATACAACAACAGCAATCAATACCATTGACAAGATAAGTAAAACATCCATAAAGAGAGGGAGGCCTCGCAAGCACTAGTGTTATGCATGTATTCAGTTCAGCAAACCGCTTCAACTAGAGGCTCTGGTTAGGGATGTCACTGGTTCGATATCAGACAATGAAAAAGGTTATTTACAAGGTTTTTCTTAGTTTTAAGCAAAATATCATGGGATTGGGATTGCGCCTTACTAAATGGCATTGCACACTCTTTCTTAGCTCCCCGCCACGCTGGGGAAAGTACTTACTGCAGGGAACCCTGAAAAATGTTCTGTGTGATCACCAACAAAATTATTGATGTAATCAATAATAAATAATTTCACACCCCATTTTTCAACATTAATTCGGGTAATAAGTGAACAAAATAAAATACTTTTAATACATATAAACTTCATTGGCGGCACAATAACAATATTGAAATTGATATTTTTCATTTTCTAATAGACTGTGTTAGTATCGTAAATGTAGTTTGAAAACACCTGTAACACGTGTGAATTGCGATCGAGCTGCCCTGCGCCCAGTTGATTGCAACCAACAGCCAGGCAGCCAGGCAGCCAGGAGCGTAATGGAGGGCAGACCTGGCTCTCAGCCACAACAATACTATTTCATTTTAATGTACCGAGTTAACAATTACTTCACCGGGGCTAGGGGGTGAAACGAAGCCAACCGCTATATCGACCCTTGCTTGGCGTACTCACAAGCGAACATGCAAGGTATAGATCGTAACTCCAAATAGAAACTCGAAGCTAAATTCTCTCACACACACAACTTTTTCAATAAATTCGCAAATACCAAGACTCGCTTATCAATTATTACACAGCATATATCTGATAACCTTGTTTCTGTTATATTTTAGAGTGCAAAAGCGCAGATTTTCAAACTCGGTATTCGGAAGAGCATTGGCACAGGCAGACCTCATTACTACTAATTGGACTAGTTATATCACCTAGATCAAATGTTGGCAACGGATAACATAGAAGTATAAAGCGTGATATTCTGTCGCATGTGGTACTTACGTATGGCGCACTAGAGAAGGAAACTTGCATTTTAATTACACAAAAGGGTTTAGCCGAAGTAATGAACGCTTGTAAAATATTTCCGAAAGTTTGTCTCTGTGGCTTTGCTCTTTTTAGTATTTTCCGTGCAGATGGCGCTGAGTATAAGAATCTTGTTTGGGAAACTAATATGACGATGCTATATTTCGTCAAAGAGGACACTTAGGACGCTAACATTGGCAAATGTATTCTGACATTTGATCAATAGAAAGTATCGTAGGCTTCCAGACATCCATAAGTCATCTCTGACAGCTCGGGTTCTTATGTCATATTGTTGAAATTTATGAAGCTACTTGATTGTCATTATTTGTAATTTAAAAAACGGAAACGATTTGTACTAGAAATAAATTTCATGTTATAGGAAAGGGAGTTTTGAAAACCACTGACAAATGTTATCAATTGATCAATCTTTACAGAGTAATACACGGGAACTTTGTTCGTGTCGAAACACCATAGTGAAGCCATCACCTTAAAATACAATAATAAAATGCTTAATAAATTGAATTATAACATTATTTGAGTTAGGAAATAATTACAATGGCGTATGCGTGAAAATCGAACATAAATTTATGTCTTCTTTGTTTCAATAGACATTGGCGTTAATTAATTTGTAGTATTATATTATTACTTTTGTATTGACTCCAAAATATTGCAATCGTTAAGTGTTGAATATTATTTTATTTAAAAAAGTTATTTATTCATTACTTTATTAGTACATAAATATCACAATTTCTTCTCCATATATTATACAAGTCCTCTGAGCATGGTCCTTGATTGTGGAATGTTGGAATGTTGATTAAGTCTAATTAAATTTCGTTGATTATTTATAACATAACGTTGATGAATTCCTAAGAAAAAGATTTAAATTCACTACTAGCAGTAACGAGCAACGCTTTCCTGTATACATCACTTTTGTCCGTTCGTCCGTCAATCCGCCAGTGTCACGTCTTACAGTACAAACCGAACTTAACACCTAATCGACATGAGTATTTTGTTTATATACATGATACGGAATGTTTTCAGTAACACTGATGGTTAGGGGAACGGTGCTGATATTCTTGAACGCGGCAACACTACCAAAATAAATCAAAGCTAGACTAATATTCTTTGATTAAATATCCTTCAATGACAATGGTTTTATTGAGTTAATGCACTCCCTCGTTTGGATGGGTATCCTTTCCTCGTGTTATTGGAATCATCATCTAATAGTCTTCTCATATTTTTATTTGTTGTCGTCAGCAGTGAGTCATTGGATGAGCGAAGCGAGCGAAGCGAAGATTCCATTTCACTACACTGGAGAAAAAAATCCGGAATGTTTTTTTTTCCTTTTCTTTTTTTTTGTATTTTTGTCTGTCTGTTAACACGATTCCGGCTAAACCGATACTCCGATTGCGATGAAATTTTATGGAAGTATTTGAAGTCTCTGAACTTAGAACTGCCACGTTTTTGAGCGCAATCGGAAAATTATTTCTCATGAAAATTGCAATTTTACGATTTTTTTCGATTTTTTAAAAATTTCTTCGACTTATAACACCTACATGCTTTGCCCGATTGTAATGTTTTTTTCACAGAACCTTAATTTTATGAATTGATATGTTCATGTGAAATTTGAGCGTTATCAAAAAATTATTTTTTACAAAACTCGCAATTTTACGATTTTTTTCGATTTTTTAAATTTCTTCGACTTATAACACCTACATGCTTTATCCATTGTAATGATTTTTTCACATAACCTTAATTTTATGAATAAATATATTCGTGTGAAATTTGAGCGTAATCTAAAAATTATTTCTCATGAAAATCTCTATTTTACGCTTTTTTTCGTTTAAAAAAATTACGCTCATCCAACAACGCGCCTGAAAAATCCTTTGCGAAGCTTCCTAGTAATCATAATGCACAAGATTCAGAATAATTATCAAAGGTATCAGTTATATATTCTTTCTTACATTCTTATAACTAAACATGTAGTGTTCAACTCTTTATTCATACAATTACAATTTAATCCTTCTACTTACAAAAATTCAGTCACTTGTAGACATGGCATAGATTTATTTACGAGGAGTCTGTGTGGCAACCTATTAAATAACATCGCTTCCTGTTTTGCGTACTCCTTTTCTTGTGAACGTCCAGATTATGTGAAACTATTTCAGTTATAGTTAACAATGCGCCATGATCTAGTCAAATATATAAATACATCCATCTCTATACTTTTAAAATAAACATTCTGGTAACAAAATTGTATAAGGAAGCGAATAAATGCGTGTATTTTGAAGTCAGAACTTAAGGATTTAAGTACTAGAATGTATAAGCAGCCCTGCGTCTATTCGATATTATTAACGTCAACAATAAGAGGTGTTTTAAAGGTTCAATTCAATTTTACGATATATATATTTTACGCGTTGATCGATAAAATGTAGAAATTACTCACCGGAGAATTTAAAAAAATATTACATGCATTTTCAACCCAGGTGAAAAAATAAATAATGTTTTAACGTCATAAAACGGTAAGAATAGGATTAACAAAAAACCTAAGCACGATAATATAATATTATAAGTGAACCAACAATCTAGCTATTGTTAAATTTCTCGGTAGCTTAGGGGTAAAGCACACGACCGGCAAATGGGAGACTAGGATTCGATACCCGGCTTAGACGGATGTTTTCAAATTCTTGATTGATTTCCATGTAAAACATTACACTCACGGGCGTGTTTTTCGATTCAGGTTAAGTTAAATCTCTTTTTTCATAAATACATTGTCTATGACAAATTTGTTTATTAGCCCACAATGAGACAATTAAGTGTCTCGCTGGAGGGGACTTTTGCTGTGTGATTGTACAATTTGTTTTGGACGGAGGGCCTATGTGCAGATTGCAAACAATACCATGTTATAAATCATAACTAAAAGTAATCTATCAATCGTGTAAATACGGTAACATGAAATCGAGAAATTAACATAATGTAGTTAATTAATAGGAATTCGCTTTAATTGTTTTAATCAGTAATTGTGTGCTGTTTACTAAATTGCAGTCGCAAATTGTAATACAATTTGGTAAATCAAGTATGTGTAATCATTGTGTTAACTGTAGGCTATACTGCTTGTCATAGGCTAAATAGTAGATCTACTCGAGTTAAATAACGTTCAGATACCACTTATTGAATTGTTGTCTAGTATAGCTAAAGCCTTGACTTTACTCTCTTCTGATCCTGTAATTACCATCCTTGCAAAACTACTGAAAGTTTTTGAAACTCATAATCATAATTTTGTCATCTAACAATCATGTGAATTGTCCCACCCTAAATTATCAACGTGTAAATCGCACTCACCAGTCCATCTGGATGGATATTAGTGTTTTCCAATACTGGTATACCAACATACTTCTATTAAGAGTAAGTCGGTGTTGGAAATGAAAGCAAAGAAATGAAAATCAGTTATACAACTGAGTGGGTAGACTCTAAATACAATTTATTTATTTATTAATTAATTAATTAATTTATTTATTTATAACCTAATATTTATCTTAATGCACTCGTCATAGGTCATATAGATTTATTGGTCATAGGTATTTTGAATTTCATGAACGGATACAAAATTAACCGAGGCAAAACTAAGTACGAATGCAAAATACAAACTATATTTTTTTTTTGTGAAATCACATTACCTCTAGAGTTTCGCCAGTCAGGTTAAACTATACAAGAATAATACATAAAACATGAGGTATTACGTATTTGTCTGTTGAAATATTAACACTAGTCACAAGAAATCTGGGGTTGGTAGACATTACAGTCGTAAACTTCATTTAAAGCCGGTTTAGGACAACTGCGTTCCGAGATTAGCCTTGGTATGAAAGAACGCTTTTTAATAGGGTCGTATATAAATCCCCTCCCTTCATTTAGCTGAGAGCTGCCCACATCAAACGCCATGATAATGCAATAAAACGCGAACCGACGTTTATTTCTATATTTGCAAACAAAGGCTCTAGAAACCTATGTAGTGATGGAGTAAACTACGCTTAACATCATGCTGATTTGCGCGAGGACTGAGGAGCGATGGGGATCCCCGGTACAGGCTTTCTAAAGGCCAGAGATACATAAACCACGGGGGAAAACACCATTTTGGAGATCACACTCGTTTAAATTGTTCCGTGATTTAAACGGACACTCCCATGCCAATTGAAAAACAGTCAACAGAAACGTGTGATGTAAGCTGGCTTCTTTGAACAATGGCGTCGCTTTGTGTTTTGCTAAATGAGGCTTCGTCGGCCACGTCCGACGCAGATCAGCTCTAGCCCAAGCCCAACTAGGAGTGATAATAATATTGTCAGCGCGGTCGTCTCGGGCGGTAGAGGAAGGAGAATAGGGCAAGGTAATCCAACCAAGAGCCCTCGGGGATCAGAGGGGGGGGGGAGACTACTCACAACACATAGCCAGCCAAGGTGGGGCTAAGCCCAAGACAAACAAACAAAATCCGTACAGGGAGGAATATTTTCAAATCAAGTTTATTATTTATACAGAGCAATAGGGAAAGTAATGGTTTTGATTTGATTAAGACTGCAAAAGTGGAGGTAGAGGAGATTTTAATGGGATTTTCTTTAACTTGAAGCTCAATCTACGGAGTGTATAGGAAAGCGTGAAGTGGAATTACGGCGTCTTTGTGCGATGTTGATTGTATTTTACATAAATCAATTTAAAAAAAAAATCTTTTCTTCAAAAATAAAATCTACGTCGGTCACATTATACGGTTTGTAACGTTGCCATTGCCAAAACTGTCTTTGAACGTAACTTGTTCATACACTCCAACGTTTCTGAATTTTTAAATAAAATGGTGTATTTTATTTTAAAACCACATCGACACATTGACTAGCTAAGCCATGGCCCATGTTGTCAGATAGTAAGACGTCTGATATGAAACCAAACTAAAAAGCCAAAAGACGCAGCTAACACTAGGAAGAGAGAATAGACGTGACCAGAAAGTTAAGCTGCACTTTAGCGCCTATTCAAATCCTGTAAAAACTACCCCTAGAGCGCTTCGGGGTGGGAGGAAATAAATAACTCAAATCCATGTATTGGACATGAGCCGTGGTCTTGCTACGCTCTGCACGTCGAGTGTGGAGTCAATGCCATGAGGAGAAACTGCAGGGAATCAATCTCACACGAACAATGTAAATTAGGGTGGACTTCCGAGTGTGTGGTGTGGTAGAGGAAGCTACTTACTGCAAGCTTTTCACCTTCTTTAGAGGAAATAGGACACATTGACAGAGAGTTGTCAAGAAAACATACATTGACAGCCCTATAGTCGTAGATAATAATTATTTTGTGTGATCAGCCAGAAATAAATTTATATATTTTATTTATTTATTTATTTATTTATTTATTTATTTATTTATTTATTTATTTATTTATTTATTTATTTATTGATTTATTTATTTATTTATTTATCTATGTATTTATTTATTTAATTATTTATTTATCAATAGTACATACATGAAAATTGCAACAAGTAAAAGATATATTCTAGTTAGCTGCCCTCAAAAACATAGTTTGAACGAGAGCAGTTCCTAGAGGTAATTGTACAGTAGATTTAATGATTGTTTTAGTAATCAAACCACTATTTCTTAAGTAATGCTATTTCTTACAACTATAGTAATTATTAAAAGTATAATGTCACACGAATAATTAATTTTAGACAACAAAATTAATCAATTCTCATCAATCAATTTTAAAAATTATTTAATTTAAATAATGTGTGTCTGTAGAGCTTGCAATTTTAATTTTCGTTACGACTGTGCAATGTTTCACACTATCATGGTGCCAGTCGGTCGAGTGATCAGAAATTTGCCTAAAACGCATGTCTCATATAAACTCTCTTAAATAATGGAGAACCCTTCAGAAGAAATAATTAACTAGATAAATGCTCGACAATTAACTGTAGACTTAATGTATATTAGGGAGATCAGCTCCCCTTTAGTTATTTTTCTGTCCGTCCGTCCGTCTGTGCGTGTGTCACGTCTCACGATAAAACCGAACACGACGTCCGATTGACAAACGTTTCTGTGGTTTTCATTGACCTTCAACGGGGATGATACAGAATGTTTTTAGTGACCCTGTAGGTGAAGGGAGGGGGTTCTAAGTCAGCCAAAATAAACATACAAATACCCGGCACCTCCACCAACAACGAGATTTGAAAAATGGGAAGGAATGTATTATTTTACTTTTGTTGGATGAGCGTAGCGAGCGTAGCGAGCGAAGCGAAGATTCCATTTCACTACACTGGAGAAAAAAATCCGGAATGTTTTTTTTTTTTTCTTTCTTTCTTTTTTTTGTATTTTTGTGTGTTTGTTAACACGATTCCGGCTAAACCGATACTCCGATTGCGATGAAATTTTATGGAGGCCTTCGAAATCTCTGAACTTAGAACTGCCACGTTTTTGAGCGCAATCGGGAAATTTTTTCTCATAAAAAACGCAATTTTACGATTTTTTTCGATTTTTAAAAAATTTCTTCGACTTATTACACCTACATGCTGTATCCGATTGTAATGATTTTTTCACACAACCTAAATTTTATGAATTAAGATATTCGTGTGAAATTTGAGCATAATCGAAAAATTATTTCTCATGAAAATCGTAATTTTACGGGTTTTTTCTTTTTTTAAACAATTCTTTGACTTATAACACCTACATGCTTTATCCTATTGTAATGATTTTTTTACAGAACCTTCATTTCATGAATTAATATATTCGTGTTAAATTTGAGCGCAATCGAATAATTATTTCTTATGAAAATTGCAATTTTACGATTTTTTTCTTTTAAAAAAATTACGATTAATTAAAAAATTAAGTTAATTTTTTATTTAATTTAGTTTAATTAAAAAAAATAAGCTAATTTTTTATTTAATTTAATTTAATTAAAAAAAATCTTCGACTAAGTAATGAATTTTTCACAGAACAACAGAAAATCCGCGTAACACATGGCAGCTCAATGCACCATATACGCTCATCCAACAACGCGGCGGGACTTAAGCGTTTTCCTAGTATTCTTCTTCGACGATCTATTGCCAAGTAACTTCGCTCCCTTTTTGGGTACTCCCCTTTGCCCGTGCTTGTACGATGTATGAATGTCTCTATAGAGGATAGATTTAAACCGGTAAAGTCACAAGCCTCATCTTCTACCATCAACCTATGATTATACGAGAGAGCAAGGAATATGCGCATTCAAATAATACATTTTACAAGTCACATTCACACAGCAAGTCTCGCAAGTCCCACATGTGATAAAATAAAAACATTTGGTAACGGCATGGGGGAGTATTCCAATACAATTCAAGAAAACAATGTTTATAGCTGCTGGGGCTCTTGGTGATATTATGTACATTCTGAGAAGTGGATCGGGTTGAGATGAGTGTAGTGAAGTTCGAAGAAAACTTGTTCAAAACTTTTCTCAAGAGGTAACATTGACCGGGGGGGGGGGGGGGTTGTTTTTATATTTTCACTCATGGGAATAATGTTACAATATCTTTTTAAAAACCTTTTTGTCTTGAACATTATTTAATATGCGTTGGTCTACGAAAGCATTGGAAACGATCATGGGTACGAGAATACGCAAACTAGGGAGCGTAGCTTCGTGTTATTAAAGCACCCAGCGTTCAACTCCCCTTGGTGGGGGTGCCGGGAGAGATCCACGTTCCCCACCTCCTGACCTCGAGTGCCATGAAAAACATTCTTTAACATCCTGGTTGAAAGACAAAGCTAACAAAAAAACGCAAGCATTGAAGGTCATGTTCATTTTTGATCAGGAGATGCGACATTGGCACAGACAAACGGACGGGCAGACAGCTTCGCACCCTTATGTTTAAAATCTACCTTGTATCCCACACTACACAAGAAAGATTTTTCTACAAAACGAGCTTTCCAGCATATTTTAATGCCAACAAGATCAAAACTCACAATTTGTTGATATAAGTGTTAGTGAACTTGTGAGAAGATTGGACGGAAGATAGGAAGCAAATTCCACACCACAGACGTTTTTAATTTTTTTGTATTTGTCACGGAAGCGAAAAAACGGGTGCATACTGCGGACCCGGCGCCTCCACCAAAATACTAGGAAAGTATAAACACTCGCTGCTCTGACACTTGCGACGACCTAGGGGGCTGAAATATGATAGAACACTGTATCTTTCTTTTTTTAAAACTAGAAGGCCGTAAGTCAGGACGTTCCCGAGTGGCTTGTGGTAGACAAAATATGATTTTGAAATATTTTTAACAAAATTAAGGATTTTGGACATTGTAAAGAAATACAAAATTCACCACATCCGTGAATTTTTCCTGGCTGATTAACATAATATATTATTGACAATCTACGACTGTAGGGCTGTCCATGTATGCTTTATTGACAACAAAGCAAAGTATCATATACGTCGGTTGTTCCTGACCGGGCGAATAGCTATTTGAAAACTGCCAAATGAGTCCTATTCCCTCTTTAAAAATGTATCTCATTATTACACTTTTATCATTCAAGAAACACACTTCATAGTAATTTAAGCTATGTTTATTTTACGTATCTAACTAAGCATATGTATAACAGAATGGATGTTAAAGGGAGAATTCAATTTAAAAATGATTTAATAAAATAAAGAACTGCATTCGGCATACACCGATCAAATGCTAATTTTGTTAGCGTATGGGAAATCGCTTTCGATGGAAATCGTTATGATGAGCAAGCCTGTGTTATTTATTTATCGGGAAAATCGAAATGTTAGGTCGTAAAAAGAATTTACTGCTCAAAAGCATTTAACTTCTAAATCAATGTGAGGGGTTTGCTCACATATACAAGAGCGGTGCGCTTTATTGCGTTAAACAATCCAAATAATGTTTGTTCTATGGTGACAAATAGCAGATAAATAATATTGAATTATTACTCGCAATTCATTGTAGTGTGTTTGTTGAACTAAAATGTAAAATATTGTTTAAATCATTATAAAGGCAATTTATATTTTATCTCGAGTTGAAATATTTAAATGCTTTATTGCGCACTTTCAAATCATAGGCAAATCTAAACCTTGTACTAAACTGCTATTTAAGACGTCGACTACAAGCAGGACAAATTTTTCTCTTCGGTGATAGAGATTGAAAACCTACTCACACAAGTGCTAGGAAGAATTTGATTCGTTCTTATTTTCTTAGGAAACTTTCCCAAGGTCGTCTTGCCTATCTTCATGCATCAAGTGCCAATAATATCCAAACGTCATTTTAGCACTCAATACCAGCAGAAGAATTTTGACTGAGTTAGCTAACTTCAGTCGGGATTGCAGAATTGACCGCAACGCACCGAACTTTATCACCATATTTAAGTGTTTATCTATCTCGTAGTTATTATCCATGCGTTATTTTACTCGTCAAATCGAGTTTGAAGCCAGTCTTATTTTAAATATCTCTGACAAGATGGTGCGGAGAGAGACTGTGCATTGTACTGGTGCAATCAATTATGATTGATTGATTATTGCTTAACGTCTCATATTTATGCACTTTGGCTAATCGAGAAGATGAGTGGTGATAGATGAGGATGAAGTATGAACAGAAGGGAGGAGGGGAAACCCGGTACCGGCACGTAACCTACTCCTTTCGAAAAGTACCAAGGGGACCAACGGCTTAACGTCCCATCCGACAGGACGGTGTAACTTTGACAGTCATATAGGTTCCTCCACTAACCCGGACTGCCGAGCAGACGTAAAGGAGAACGAAGCCGTTACACTAGCTTTCGAACCCTCCATCTGCTCTAACCAGCGGTATACGTGAGTTTCAGGGTAGAGCGGTCACCCACTCTACCCATGACCACGCCCGATTCTGCTTAACTTCGGTGTTCGAGTGGGCAATCAATTATGTGTGATCCCTTTCACACCTTCTACTCATCTGATATAGTTCAATAGTTTACCTCGCAAATTCACTTTTATTATACTGCTAAATTCTTGCACAAAACGCCTCGAACCCCCTGCCATACACTACCCCTCCCCTTCATACTCCTTCACTAACACCTGCACCAGCGATGCCTGTGGCTGAGTTTATAGAACAACTCCAATACCCAGTTCTTAGTGTGGGCTTATTCAACTTGTTTATAAGTTTACTTCTGATAATTATCATTCGCCTCAATATTTCTCAGAATGTAGACAAATGATGTTTCACCTTTGCTGTTGTATAAGATGGATTAATGCCTTGGGTTGTTTGTATATTTAAAAATAACCAAGAATGAATAAGCATTTGATGAAAAGTAATGTTAAATGTGTCTTTCATATAACTCACTCACGAGTCACTATAGCTATGAAGGTTTAATAAATATTTAAAACTGACGAATAAGAATATGTTACGACCTATTTGTGTATATCATAGCGTTACCAAATAATTTGCAAATAAGTGAAGAATTCTTCAATTGCAACAGCGTTGCAGATTCAGACAGACATATTGAGAAATGCCAAGGAATAGCGTCACTGTCTGAGTGTCCAGCGAACGCTACGCCACTGTCTAAGGGTATGTCGACGCTTCGACTCTGTGTGAGGGTTCTGCCGACGCTACGCCACTGTCCAAGGGTCTTGCCGACGCTACGCCACTGTCAGAGGGTTCTGCCAACGCTACGCCACTGACTGAGAGACACTCTGACGCGACGCCACTGTCTGAGGGTTCTACCGACACTACGCCAATGTCTGAAAGACGCTTTGAAGCGACGCTCTGAAGCGACGCTCTGAAGCGACGCCACTGTCTGAGGGTTCTGTCGACGCTACGCCACTGTCTAAGGTGCCTGCCGACGCTACGCCACTGTCTGAGGGTTCTGCCGACGCTACGCCACTGTCTGAGGGTCTGCCGACGCTACGCCACTGTCTGAGAGACGCTCTGACGCTACGCCACTGTCTGAGAGAAGTCGACGCCACGCATTTCAAATGACGCGGCTGTGCCACACGTCAGACCACGTCTTGGAATCGCTGGAATGCAATATTCTGTTAAGAGGCGACAGAGAATTTCTAGTGGAGAATTCAGTTCTGTTTTCCTCCCAATACCATTCCTCTAATAATTCCTTTTTCTTCTTTCATTCTCTACTTCGTCTTCTTTATACACACTTTCATCACCGTTGGGTCTATCTGCGTGTCTTACTCCCAACTGAATAGCTAGTTGTTTTCTTATGCTATAGCAAAAGAACAACGGGGCTGTGTAAACTTGAAACGTCGTGCAGCGAGCTTCAGCGCTCGAAATCCCCTGACATTATTTGTTTAGACCTTTTACATATTGATGCTGTCTGCTTTTCTATCATACAATTGTATTTCCATTTCAAATTGGTTTCAACAGCTCAAAATAGAGTATTTGGAATTGGGCGACTGTAAAATCGTGGGTTGAATGACTATCTTTGCTATCAAATAATGCAATCAATCGCTGTGCACTGTGCAGGCATGAAGCTAACGCACATTACACTGTTTGGGGAGTATGCATCACAATACGATGACAAAATATCCTAATAGACTATTCAGAATATTCAACAATATCAGTGATTAAACACTATTCTACTTTGCGATAACAATTCCATTTTCGTCCCTCCAAATAGTGAAATGATAATAAAGTTAGCCTTAGTCCCATGTTTTCAAAGACTTCAACTGCAATAGAATTATTCGGTTTAATCAAATGTCACTATTTTAATACACCTACATACCCTAAATAAAATCGCTTTTGCAATAAAATATAAAATCAATATTTTAATAAAGGAAAAGAAAAAGAAGATTGAAATAAAAGATCCTGGAACGATTTTTTTTAAATATAGGCCTAGTGTACTATTTGTTCTAGAATTGTATTCTAGACAGGTTACGCCGTCACGTTTATAACATATTTATTATGTTTATGTAACGACATTACACATAACAGTTCTACTCTGGATAATTTCCCACGTCATCTGTTAAGAACCGTAGCAAATATTAAAAACGGGTATTCTTTGAAAAAAGTTTATCGTGACCATAATAATAAATACAATTTTGTAGGAACAGGTCTGTTTTCTTACTTTTCGGTCGGTCTCTTGTTTAAAGGGCTCTATAATTTCGTTTTAGGAGGATAATACATTTTTACTTCGAGGCTAGAATTAAAATCTATCATCATCATCATCGTCATCATCATCGTCATCGTCGTCGTCGTCGTCGTCGTCGTCGTCGTCGTCGTCGTCTCGTCGTCGGGTGGCAGTTGAATTTCGAAAATGAGAAACTTTATTATTTTTAAGTTTGAAGATAATTTTGATAACAATTTTATAATTGAGAAAATAACACGTAGCACAGAATATTAACTGTTTATCAGTTGATATAAGAAACATAGGCGTAAAAGGTACACACCAAGGCTGGTTTATGTACTAATTCCCACTACGTCGGAACTAAACTAAACAAGATTGCAAGTTTTGGTGGAGGTGCCGGGTCATGTGATCAAATGTTAAATCATCCGTCTCTACTTGTTTTAACTCACTCATTGAAGATGCAAGATACAACCGTGCATTCTTGTTCTCTTTCAGCTCAGAATAATGCTGAGTGTTTTAGCTAGCAAAGCTCCTCTTTCAGCCAAATCATTATACACACATTATGCACAATAACAATTGAAACACTACCTTTGAGCACACTGCATTTGCCATTTATAACATTCTACTACGCGACTACTAGCCAAATCATTATACACACATTATGCACAATTACAATTGAAACACTACCTTTGCGCACACTGCATTTGCCATTTATAGAATTCTACTACGCGACTACTAGCCAAATCTTTATACACACATTATGCACAATAACAATTGAAACACTACCTTCGAGCACACTGCATTTGCCATTTATAGAATTTTACTACGCGACTACTAGCCAAATCTTTATCACACATTATGCACAATAACAATGAAACACTACCTTCGAGCACACTGCATTTGCCATTTATAGAATTCTACTACGCGACTACTAGCCAAATCTTTATACACACATTATGCACAATAACAATTGAAACACTACCTTTGAGCACACTGCATTTGCCATTTATAGAATTCTACTACGCGACTACTAGCCAAATCTTTATACACACATTATGCACAATAACAATTGAAACACTACCTTTGAGCACACTGCATTTGCCATTTATAGAATTCTACTACGCGACTACTAGCCAAATCTTTATACACACATTATGCACAATAACAATTGAAACACTACCTTCGAGCACACTGCATTTGCCATTTATAGAATTCTACTACGCGACTACTAGCCAAATCTTTATACACACATTATGCACAAAAACAATTGAAACACTACCTTCGAGCACACTGCATTTGCCATTTATAGAATTCTACTACGCGACTACTAGCCAAATCTTTATACACACATTATGCACAATAACAATTGAAACACTACCTTTGAGCACACTGCATTTGCCATTTATAGAATTCTACTACGCGACTACTAGCCAAATCTTTATACACACATTATGCACAATAACAATTGAAACACTACCTTCGAGCACACTGCATTTGCCATTTATAGAATTCTACTAAGCGACTACTAGCCAAATCTTTATACACACATTATGCACAATAACAATTGAAACACTACCTTCGAGCACACTGCATTTGCCATTTATAGAATTCTACTACGCAACTACTAGCCAAATCTTTATACACACATTATGCACAATAACAATTGAAACACTACCTTCGAGCACACTGCATTTGCCATTTATAGAATTCTACTACGCGACTACTAGCCAAATCTTTATACACACATTATGCACAATAACAATGCAAACACTACCTTCGAGCACACTGCATCTGCCAGTTATACAATTCTACTACGCGACTAAATATTTGAAACGCATGTCATTCTGTGACCAAATTGTTAAAAAAAATTGCAAAATTTGCCTTTACCAGAGTTATATTAATTATGAGTATAGGTACTAATAATTTTTAGAGTGGAAGGTCAGTTATCAAGTGATTTACTCACTAATCATTAGTCAAGTTCCATCATTGGTAATAGATACCTAGATAAATAGAAAAGTGACATCTTACTTTATTATCAGAAGTTCCAGTTATTTAGAAAATTCGAGGTAAAAAGTTTTCATTCGCTTTCCGAACATTGTTAAATTTTCTATTTTACGCGCTTTTGTGATAAGGCCAGAACTCTTATTAATGGCAATGCTAATGCATACAATTGAATACAATAATTGAAACATCTTCTGGTGCAAAAATAATTTCGTCATAAAATAGAAAACACTATTACTTGCGTGTTTTGTAACAAAAGTTTGCAGCCATAAGAAAACTAAGATATTTCTTGAAAAACCTTTATGTTAATATCTTAGGCTTTGTGACGACCAAAAGTTTTAAATATTACTTTCTAAGGATGCTTTTATAATTATAAAACCTCGTTTAGGCAGTAACGCCCACCCATTTTAAACTTAACTTATTATTTTATACTTGTATAATTTAAGATTTTAAAATGTTTTAGTTCACCCCAAGAAAAGAACGTACATGATATAAAATTGAACTTACCAGATGTTATAGGTACTTTTTACACAAATATTTTCTCCCGAGTTCGGAAAATCCCAGAATCATGAAGCGAACACTCAGCCATCAGATACGATGTGACAAAGTCCTCTTGTTATGTTTCCACTTTATGCACATAAACCCTCCATTTATGTTATTAAGAATTAAGCTGTCATTGAATGGATTCGCGGGGAGAAAACCGGATACAAGAAATCCGATACGAAATTGTCAAATTAAAAAATAGATACTTGCTACTTAAAAGTAAAGATAACAATTCCTTAAAGAAGACAAGTTCTTGTAAGAACATGTGACGGGTCGCGACAAGAAATTGCAATTAATATAAGTATTCTTTCAATTAAGCGCTTCCTTACTTGAAGGGTTTACCAAGCGGTTTAAGAAGCCTAAAAATAAACAATGCAAAACGTCAATCTTGCTGTCAAGTAACTAAAGTTTTGTGAAAAGTTGTTTTTAAATAATAAAGTTTGCGATTTTCTTTTCTCCCTCGTTTATCAGCATCATTCGTCAAAGTGGGTAATTAAGTTGAGGGAAGCTATTGCCAAATAAAACCATGGCGGTGTGTGATCTTATTTCAATCTTATTCCACCTTTAAACCACATTCTTATTAATATAGTTCGTGGTATTGCATGGGCCAAGAGGAAAATATAACCCTACGTAATGCTTCGTTCATGAATATGCAAACAGTGTTGGGAAATATTTAAATGTTATTGCTATAAAGGTACAGTATGAGCAACTGTTAAGAAGGTACGACGTTTCGTCCACATTTCTACTTTATGTACAGACAAACACGCCTGCAGAATACACAAGCGTCTGTCGTAAGTTTGCACTTATTTATTATATGAAATATTCCTCTTGATTTTATTCTTATTTTCCGAAGCTAAAAATCAGTTAACAAACGACTTCCTAATGATTAAATCACATTCCTTTATAGCTAAGCTAGACACAAACAATAATTAAAAAAATAAGTTTTAAAGTAATTATTCATATTTCACAAATTGCTATTAAACAAATAATCAAATATTATGTGGTATAAATATGAAGAATGAATGTGTAAAATGCATAATGTAGACTCAAAAGTAATATTCTCAAGTTTTTAAGTATACCAACAATTATAATTATTGTAATATATAATATTATTATTATTATATAATTATTGTAATTATAATTGTATAATACTTTTTCATTTTATTGTTTAGAAATGGTATTCAATGTGAAATAGGTTTGATTAAAGACAAGGTCAAGCTGGCGGTACACCCGCCTATAAAATACAAACTTGTTGTTGCCTTCATATCCACCGTTTGTGTTCACTAATTGGCAGAGAGCTATTTAAAAAATGAAGTCAACACGTATCACTTTATGAAGGATGTCAATAACGACACATTAAAAACATACACAAGGCATGAATAATAGATATCAATCAACTGTTACACATGGGCTATAAAAAGAATGCTCTGTTAGTTTGTGATAAAAACAATATGATCTAAATGTTACGTACAATTATTAGAGAATATAACAATTGTGCTAAATATTATTAAATACATATTGAGAAGGTTAATTTAACGTACAACACGTCGTTAGTACTTGAAAACGTACATGGTTGTATGTCTTTGAAGAATCATATTGCACTTTTAATATGAATTTACTTCGTTCTTGTAAGCCTACATCTCAGTTGTGAATGTGAAAGACTATGGTAGTTGTCGTGTACTAGGGCGACCAACTCTTTCAATAAACCCACTCCGCAATATATCTTGCTTATGAAATTGTCTTCTGGTTGACCTTGAGCGACCAGGTCCCATGCAATTTTCTCGTTGCGATGTGCATACAATGAGATCTGCACAACAATCTGAAGAGGAAGCAGCCACCCACATAATACAATCAATCCGAGGCAGTGAACCCCGCTTTGTGGAATGCCCGCCTTTAGAGAAACTTCGGTATTGAGTTGTGTAAACTATAACAGTTTTTTACTGCTGATGTAGCAGAAAGGCAAACTAATAAAGAAGAAACTCGTAACAAAAGGAGGGGGAGGGGGGGGGATGAACGCCCCTACCCAATTTCTTGGTGCGTTTCCGTCCTCCCATTTCGTGTCGCTGATGCGTTTGCGTTCCACAGCAGCCATTTCGCTACAAGCAATAAGATCGACACTAAATATTACTTGTATTGAGCTTAAAGGATAAGACAGCAACTGCTTGATCCCGTTATTTATTTATTCTTGGGGTACTTGTCGCGTCGCAATATCGCGCTAGCCGATAGCTCCAATCAAGCCCGTCCTGATGCTCCCAGTTGAGTTCGCCTCTAGAGCAGATATTGTTTCATCACGGCTGCCTCGTCCCTGGGGTAGCGGAGATGAAGACCTGGAGATGTCGGCAACAATATGTTCCAAGCATCTGCCCTCAGAACACTCGAATAGCCGACACCAGCGCGCAGAATATTATTATTAGTTCTATCGATTGAGCCATCAATCTTAGGAAATGAAATAATGTTAAAATGTCGGTGGAGGGGTAGAAGGGTGAGTGTTATCTTCCGTTCCATCTTAGTTTTACACCCCACTTTTGAGCATCTCCACACCCATCTCTCAATAAAACGCTTAGATACCCAGTTGAGAAGCAAAATAAATTAGGAGCTATGCGCGGGTATAATGGCTTCAGCTGTAATGGAAATGGCAAGAAAATCTTTATCAAATTGTAATTTATAGTCTCCACTATTATGAGAGCTACGGCACTTCTCTAATGAGCATGTCATTGGAGGGTAAGGGATCAAAATCATTTTCCTATAATGTGCTTTGAATAATCCGTTAGGCTCCGGGATCTGGGGTCGTTGTACGAATAATTCCTTTCGCATCACCACGGAAAAAATGGATGTAGGGGAATAAAGGGAAAGTAAAGTGGAAGTCTTTGTCTTGGTTGTAATGGACTGCGGGAGGCCACTGCCAAGTCAACGCAATAGGACTCATGAACACAGAGCAAGCTATACGCGGTGACCGATTTCCTCCTACTAGAAGACATTACATGAGATAGTTCAGATTTATATCTAGTCGCGGACTGTTGCAGCAATCCTTCCCTAGTTTTGCTACCAAGTGGCTTCATTTATGCAAATGTGTGTTAACTGCGAAAATGCTGGAAGTTAAATTGAGCTGAAATAAGATTAAAACGAAAACTTTTCAATCCGGAAGAAAAAGTTCTGTAAAAGACAAGAGTGTTGTCAAAATAATAGTTGTTAATTAAAATGAACCTCAAGATATAATCTTTTATAATGATCACATTTCAAAGTTCTTTAATTAATCAATTTACGATAATTTGCTTAATTAGTTTCATGAATTAATTCCGCTTTAATAAACTAAAGACAAGGCATACATACATCTCCTATTAGCTTCATAAAAAGACAACGCAATTCTAGGTCTAATCTGATCACTAAGTTATATTTCAAGTTGTATGCACAGCACAGCACACGCTACGCAGAAGTTGTATCGGTGTTCACAATGACGGTTTAGCTTCGAGAGAGAATTTAGTCAATCGATAGAACGGATACCCTCAGTAAATCCGTTGATTCCATTAGAATTACACTAAGCGCTTGTTATACATAGGTTCTGCTAGGACGCATTACTAAGCACATAACACTGACTTAGTGTACACACACAACGTTATTAATAGAGCCATTTTTATTTATTAATTTTAAAAGGATTTGCGTTGTATAGCGCGCTCCAAATAAGCTTGTGCTTTTTCTGACAAAGAGTGCAAGCAACTCAAGGGGAAACGTGTTTTACTATTCTTTTGTAAATACAAGACTCACTCCAGTGTGTTTGAATCGTGGTCGCGCAAAAAAATAATTTTTATATTGAATATCCCTTGACACACCTTAAAATCATGTATAACTCAAAACGAAATTATTTTTCGCTTGTTCAAACATTAATTCACAGTCAAATAGATGAGACGAGATCAGATGGGACGGGATTCGGTTCTTTTCACTGACCGTAGACAATGAGGATGGAATATTGAGTAATGGTGGTCACACTGGCATGTAAAATAATAAACCTCGTAGTGGTGAAGGTGCAAAGTCGTGTTCGCTGGAAGGAGACTCGCTAAAACTCTAGGAATACCGTAAGCAAATCAGAAATATCACGGAATTCGTGTTAAATTGGCTGCACTGCGAGGCAGATGGTAATCTAAAAAAAATTGCAAAAAGTAAGTACGTGCTTTCACAAAGTGTAATCATTACCTCTAGTGCACGCTCATGATACTATGATTTCAAACCTAGAAGAGAAAGCATTTCCATAGATAAAACTCGTGTATAACATAAATCAACTATAGCGGAAATGAAATATAAGAAATGGAAAGTATTTTTTAACAGAAGTAACGAAGAAAACAACCGATTAGCTTTGCGCACAGCTATTCGATATTGTCTCTACAATTGATTAATATGAAATCATTGGGAAGCTCATGGGGTAGCTCAAGAACCGCTCGAGGAACGCTCGGAATCTGACTGAATTAATAATAATAATAATAATAATAATAATAATAATAATAATAATAATAATAATAATAATAATAATAATAATAATAATAATAATAATAATAATAATCAAAACTCATTTCCAACAACGTCAGGTTGAGTGGTGTTCTTCACACCGATATCTAGGGCACGAAACAATTTTTTGCCGAGATTGCCGGGCTCAACATTTCTTCATCATCAACATTTTCTTCGTCATCTTATTCTCCAACAATTTTCCTCACTCTTTCATGTCGTTTCTTTGTCTTTTGGTGTCATCACCTGGTTCCACGATTCACCTCGCTCTACAACGTCTCCTTCGATAAATCTTCCCCATCTTTCTCTCGGTATTCCTACTTTTCGTTTACCTTCCTCTCCTGCTTCGAAGTCTCTTCTTGGGATCCTATCCATTTCTCTCCTCTTTATATGCCCAAACCATCTTACACACTTCCCTTTCTAATTTAAACCTCAATTAAACTCAGTTCATTTAAAACATATTAAACCTAAAATATCTAGTTATTTCTTAAATAAAGCTCTAAAGATTTTAATATGTTGGTAATGTAGTACGACTTTATTCGAAAGCTAAAAGCAAACAAAACACGTTTTACGGTTTTGTGTAAGTTAAAATGGTTCCAAATATTTTTAAATTTATCGGTAGAAGTACCCAATTATCATGGCAATAACAAAATTCTAACCACTGCAAAACATTGGATTGAAAATAATTCCGAACAAAAATGTTTGAAATTGAGGTGGCAAAGGTAAGGGCAAAGATGAGTTTTCCTAAATCTCTCAGTAAAAACCCACATTTTCACTTTCACACGTGAAAACACTTTCGATGTTCGTTACTTTGAAATCGAAAAGTATAGGCTTTTCCCCCTCTTCACCCCCCAACCCAACATCTCATTGTAAGGGGAGGATGAACGCGGCGTAGTGAGACGTGATATTATTCGACGATTTTTGTTCTTAACTCATCAACGCAAATGAAGAAGAAAGGTATGAACGGGATCTTATAAAGTAAAGAAAGCTCTGTTGACTTTTTCATCATCTTACGGTGTTTCATTTACCTATTAATAAGAATGTGATACATTTCTAAAGAATATTTCGTGTAAATTGTTTGCTGTATTGTGTGAAACTGGTGTCTGTTAGAATTTGAAAATCCAGCGTTCAAGAAAAAAATACTGGTTTAAGCACGTTTCCATTGACTTTACTTTGCCGATAAGATACTATATTGACGTATCCAACATGTTATTCCGAACTGAATTATGCATACATACTCAATCCTAGTTATCATCAGTATCATTATCCCACACGAATAAATACCTCGTGCACCTCAACCGCAACAAGCCCAATTAACAGAATCCCTCTTAATCGGTCTGTTGATTAACAATCGCCTGCCAGTGCTAATTAGGAATCCGGTGCTTGAGAAAAGCAACGCGTTGCGGTGTAGTAGTGACCTGTGCGGTCATCCGCCAGGGGTCGGCTGCTGTGTTTACATGTCAGGCGATAAACAATATAGAGGCAGGTGGAAGCCGCAGGAACTCTGTTACGTATTAAATGTGACCGGCTATATCCTTTTCATTGCTTCTTTGTTTCTTACGTGCGGTCCCTAGAGATGAAGACATGGCGTCGGAAGGGGAGGGGGACGCTTCATCTCCCTGTAGGATAAAACTGACCCTTACCCCAGCCTATACTAAATGTAATCATTATAGAAATATTACTTTTGTATTCTTTGAACGAAAGATATAAAGATTATGGTGCCGAATGAATTTGTGTAAAAAAATACCTAAACATGAAACAAAAGTGTGTTCACAACTATCATCAGAAACCTAATATGTACATACAAATTCCTACATATTTTGATTGTGGTTGTATAAGACGGTGGCTGTTATTAACGAAATGATTTTAAATTATCAATAGCAAATAATCAATCTCTTATGTCTAGCATTAGATTATGTGTGTATAATTGTATGAAAATCTTAGCATTTATTTGCCATTGTCTTAGACTGAATGATAAAACAATACTTTTTTGATCCTTTTTCTTGGTTTTATCTGTATCAGAATAAATTATTCAGATGAACGATACCAATATATAAATTACATAGATTAAATAATGTCGATTTCATCACTAACAGCACTGTTGAAAACAGTGGTTTTCAGTGGTTAACCATTACTAGAAAATGAAACTTTCAGATATAACACATCGAAAAAATAGCTCTACACCCGCACAATTACACATAAGCATAAAATGAGTGCCGGCTAAAACAGCTTCAGCTCAGTGATTAGTGATTAGTGTCACACTGCATTACACGTGCATGGGATGAAATGCGTGTGCATCATTAGTGCCAGACCAAGGCACTTTTTAGTTGTATGCCTATCATTTTAACATGAGCTTAATCATAGGGAGGATCGGGCTAATATTATTAACCGGAATCATATTATACCTTTGAGGCATTGACGGAATCAGCCATCCATTTTAATGCGGCTGTAGGTATAAGCCTGCACACGTAGCATGCGATGTGCAATAACTAAGCCTCTACAAATACATCGTGTGGCAAATAACTAACGCGACGCATCATGCAAGCACGTGCACTAATATCGCACACAGCCACAGAATCACGCTTCAAGTAGTGTTAGTACTGTAACATGCAGATTCGAGCGATTTCTCTTGCCATTGCAGAAGTTCAAAATTCCACAATTCATGCACTGAAGTCCTAAGAAAGTAGTATTAAAACTTTCCGATTTTCCAGTTTAATTAGCTTTTACATTTTCTATAAAAACTTTAATTTCAGCGGTCTTATCTAATATTAATTCCAGCAATGTTATATATTCGAAGATAAACTAAGAAAACGCTAAAGTGCCGCCGCGTTGATGGATGAGCTTTTTTTGTAAGTTATTTGTTTGCGTAGGATCACTTTTCCTTTGCAAGTGCTTTTTGAATGCATTGTAGGTGATTGTTGTCAAGTTTCTATTGTTACTTGTTAATTGTTATTATAAACCTCAAAAAACTCATATTAAAACCTTTATTTCTATCGATTCTGGCTAACTTTTTCAACTTTTTCTTTCAAAAGGTACTACATCACCATAACTTTAATGTCCATGTGAAATCTGAACGTTGTAGCCTCACCCGTTTGGTCAGAATCGGCCCAAATGTGACGACAATATCGCACTAAAAATCGAAAAACTTAAATTAAAACCTTTATTTCTATGGATTCTGGCTAACTTTTTCAACTTTTTCTTTCAAAAGGTACTACATCATCATAACCGTAATGTCCATGTGAAATATGAACGTTGTAGCCTTACCCGTTTGGTCAGAATTGGTCCAAATGTCACGAAAATATCGCACTAAAAATCGAAAAAAATCGTAAAAGTACGATATTTATGAGTAATATTTCTTCGATTGTACCCAAAAACGTGGCAAGTCTAAGTTCAGAGAAAATGAAGGTCCCCTTAACGTGCGAAAAAACAGACCGAAAAACAAACAAAAAAACAAAAAAAAAAACACCCGAGCTTAATTTTTTGGGGGGTCAGTGAAATTATTGAAGTCTTCACTTCGCTAGCTACGCTCGCTACGCTCATCCAATAAGAACATTGGCTCGTATTGATAAAATAACATGGTTAAATACTGCCAGATAATAGTTTTGCGTACAACGCCGTCTTATTGGCTTGTTGATTTATCGAGTTCGAGTATTTGCATTGTTTAATATTTTTTGCCAAATTTCGGAGTTTGGCAGTTATTTAATCATGTATTGATGGTTTAGCCCCTCTGAGTGCAACGGGGGTATCGTAAAGACATAGCAGACATGTGGCATGCAGGCACCAGGCCGGGGGCCCAAAAACAATATTACGAAGTACATCCTCACTTTAACGTCCTTTAGCGTATTGTATCTCCGCACGCCACTGCTGGGGATATAATATATTTTTCCATTTTAAGCACAAAAAATTACCTCTGTTCATCACGCATCGTTGTGTTATAATATTCTTTTCATTTACTTATTTTCCCTTTTATATGTCCTAATATTCCATTTTATCTTAACATTCATATAATAATTACACATACCTAATTATTTGATAATCGGTAATTTTTTTAAAGTTCTTATGTATCTACCAGGTACTTTACTAAATATCTTGACCTAGATACTTTTTGAAAAATGTATCTTTACCTGTATCTAGATCCGTTTGAGCCAAAGTATCTTTACCTATACCTATATACTTTTAAAAAGTATCTTATCCAGCACTGGTTATGTGTGAATATATTATGGAATAATTCCCCTTTTATAAATTTTTAACGAGAAGAATTTCTAATTTAGCTGGACTCTTTCAACCACATTAATTTAAGCCAATACGTATAATACTAATACAACAATAAGGGTTGACTAATAGATCGTCGAACTCTCTTAAGAGAGTAGCAACTCAATCGGTTTGACAACAAAGGATACGATAAGTAGATTTTAATTACAGGCATAAGATTTCATATTAATGTGTGTATGATTATTTTGACAGGTCTTTCTTGAAATTTGTAAATAAATAAAAACAGTAATAATAATAATAATAATAATAATAATAATAATAATAATAATAATAATAATAATAATAATAATAATAATAATAATAATAATAATAATAATAATAATAATAATAATAATAATAATAATAATAATAATAATAATAATAATAATAATTAACAATGATTAATAATAGAACAAGTAGTTGACAATGGTAATGTGACCATATTGTGGAATGAGCTAATAATCACTGATAGAAAGGTTCTTCACAACAAACCAGACATTGTTGTTAAAAACAAAGCGACTCAAAAATGTTTGATCATCGATGTAGCTATTCCATCAGACCGCAACATAGTCCTAAAGGAAGCAGAAAAACGCACAAGATATCGAGACCTTCAAATAGAAATTCAACGAATGTGGAATGTCCGTTGTAAGATTGTTCCCATTATTATTGGAGCTTGTGGGACAATTGGAAGAAGTTTTGAAGAGAACCTCCAACATATCTCTGGCAATCACTGGACTCCAGAGCTTCAAAAGGCAGCATTATTAGGAACCGCCCACATACTACGCAAAGTTTTAGTGTAAAAAAAATTTGTTTCTGTTATTTCTTGTATGTATTGTATTTTGTTAATGCCATGTATATTTAATTTTTATGTAATAGGGGTTTCACCTTAGAGATGTGGTTCATCTCTGGTGAAAGTTCTTAAATACCCATTATGTAATGTTCATATTGGTGAATAAAAGAAATAATAATAATAATAATAATAATAATAATAATAATAATAATAATAATAATAATAATAATAATAATAATAATACTACTTGCATGCTTTTAATTATTATTACCACAATTCAGCGTTAATTAAATTGTCATATTTTACAATGTTCTCATAATCGTGCATGTATTTGTTGTAAATATTTTAGTGTATACCAACAATCCAGACTAGTTTAGGTGCACATCAGTGCCATGTGGAACCAACGCAAGTGGCTTCGAATAACCCAAATATAGTAAATAGTTTGTGTGTATATCCTTTAATATTTTAAGTTGTATAACAAACAACAATTATATGTTTGCATTTTGAATGGTGTATTATCTAACTGTTGATTGGTAGGGGAATTAAAATTCACGTTTATTTAAAATAAAATTTCAAATCTACAAATCTCATTGTTTATATTTATGGCACTGCCATATAAAGTTTAGTCATGTATTTATATAAACAAACAAAGCTCCTACAATGACCATAACCAATATGGTCTTACCCCTAAGTTGTCTGTAGCAAGCTCTGAAGTGTTTGACGTCGCAACGCACTGAAATGAGTTGTTTCTTACCACTGTGTTGGTCAGCAGTTCCCGCTGGAAGTGTGGCATCTGGCGACGATCCAGCAGGTCCAGGTGGGCTTGACATCTCGAGTAGGAATACGGGAAACTAAAGGCAAATTGGTAGACATCTTCCTCCCGGTCAAAGCCGAAGGCAAAGGACAGGATGTAGTGGTTCTGATGTTCGGGGGACTTGTAGTAGTAGACATGCTTATTAGGCATTCGTTGCCTGGAAAGAAAACAGCTTGTTATGTCAGCTAGGGGAGCGAGCGATCACAAGTAATATTCTGCACAGGAACTAGACTTGGTTTTCGGCCAACTAAATGTTAATGTGCTGTCTTAATTGAGATTAATGTATGAACTTATTTCGATATACATGTACGCCCACCCCCCGCCTTTATTATTACCACACAAACAATTCTGCTTTCAATATGTTGTATGTCAGCCTAGAAACAATAAATAGGATTACAAAGAACACATGTTTCCAATATACACAATGCCAGTATAAAAAGTATTTTAATACAAATAATTTGACATTTCACTATAAAAACACATGGTTTTGAGTTGACCGTTTGGTTTTCATAAAATATGACATGTCTAACATTGAAATTATAATAAAATGACAAAAATTATTGAATGTTATATAACCTGTTATGTTATATTTTATTTCTCGTTATAAGATATGTTTTAAATGATATTATGATAATATGTATAGATTCGTTTGATAGTATTAGAAAGTTATTTTTATGTTACGTACTTAACACTATATAGGCGATATTAAAACAAAAAATCGGAATAGTATTCAAGTCGTGTCAATACTGAAAATGAATTTTACAATTTGGTTTTCGATTTCATTTTCTGGTCTACATTCTACATTCATATCACGTAGAATATACCCCCCACCCCCCAAAACTGTATTGCTTATTGCATAGGGATCTCCTTCCCCCTCCCTCTCCCCGCTAACAGTTCTAATCATCGAGAAACTTTCCCCCTCCCCTTGCTAACCATCCTATTAGCCTCTGTCTGTCTGTCATCCCCAACCATCAAGAAACAGCAAACACGAAATTACATCAGCTTAAAATATATGCCAAACTTTACACATTATAGAAATTGAAGGCACCTTATAATTCTGGGATATTATCTGAGCAAGGGAACAATATATGTTTATATATTCAAGCCTGTTTTCCTCTAGTTCCATGATGTTATGTTATTCTTACGTGCCCACAAACATAGTTATATGTTTAATAACGTGGTAGGTAGGACTGTGGTGTTTAAAGTTATTTGAACGAAAACAAATTCGTGTCAGCATGAAATGTTTATTGAATTGGGTGACGACTCTCAATAACAACGTAGTCAGAAATAGAAACTTATTATTGTGACACAAGATTCGTAACTGAATTGGAAATAAAGCTTCCCTTCTACGATTTCTTTCTCTTGCTCATGATCTAGGGCGACGGTCGTCGCCCGGCAGACAAGGGCATGCGACTGCTTAGGCGACACGAACTCCAGCCCTGTATACAGCTACCAGAGTTGGGGGGTTTTCAGCTATCTGCACACGCCGCCCCGAAAGAGTTACAATCTTGAAACTCGGTATATAACCTGGTATGTGGTCCATGACATACCAAAAAAAAATCAACCCGATCCGACAACTCGTTCTGTGTTAAAAAAGGCTCTCAACATCGTCAAATTCCTTTCGGCTGGCTGGTGGCTGGGTGGGTGGGTGGCTGGCTGGTGGCTGGCTGGCTAGCTAGTTCTCCGCGGAGATTAATTTAGCCTACAGAGAAAACGGTAAATCTTAGAACTATGAAACTTGGACCACACTTAGATGTACTTTAGACGCAGTGACGTTTGCTTTCAAAACCAAAATCGGGTAACAGGGACCGGAGAAAATCAAAATTTGGATGATAATCAAAACGCGTAATTTCCAAGGCGTGGTAATTTGTACAAACTTGAAATTAAACATGCTATTAACCATTATAAATATCTTGCGTCCAAAACATAAGGGGCTAAATTTGGGGATGACCATGGGCCCAAAAATGACAAAAAACATATCTGAACTTTAAGAAATGAATCATTCAAAGAAAACGCTACAACTGAGATGTTTCAAACTGGAATACATTTTGATATCTCTCATTCTTTATCACTTTTGAATATGGAAAGAAAAATTGGGTAACGGGTACCGGAGAAAATCAAAATTATCAAAAGTAGGTAATTCCGTACTCTTATGAATAATACGCTATACTGAGAAAACGGTTCATCTTAGAACTTTGAAACTTGGGCCACACTCAGATGTACCTCATATAACCAAAACCGGGCAATTGGGACCGGGGAAAATCAAAATCAAAATCAAAACGCGTAATTACTCAGGTGTAGTAATTTGTACAAGCTTGAAATTAAACATGCTCTTAACCATTATAAATATCTAGTGCCTTAAAACACAAGGGGTATCTTTGGGGGGGGGGGGGGCCGTGGGCCCAAAAATGTCAAAAAACAACTTTGAACTTAACAAATTTAATCATTCAAAGTCCATCATTCACACCATGATAGCAAACGAACAACAAAAAGATGTAATATCCAACCAAATACAAAAATTTGTAAAAAAAAAAAAAACGGCAGCCAAGCTCTCCTTCAAAAGTCTTCGGCTGTGAATGCTGTGAGATATAGAAGTTGAGCCAAGCTTTTTATTCTTTCTCCCTAGTTTCGCTTTGAAAATAAGTAAGATCATTTCGCCTGTTGACGAGCGCCAAGCAAACGATTTTTGTGGTAAAAAAGTAAAATTTTTAAACTCGAAATCATAAAAAAATGGCTTGGCCATTGAATTTGGTTCATGCCAAGAATCTTACATACACGTAGCTGCCTTACAAGAATTTAGTGTCTTAGAGCATATTTACATAAAATTGCGCTAAAACTCAAAGTCTATTAATATTTTCATCCAGAAATGTGACATAAAACGTTTAAAAACCAATCAAGTCTTGAAAACAAAGCAGATGATTACAATAAACATTCGTAATAATTAATTTAAAACAAACGTAATTATTTCTAAAGGTGACAATTGCAATGTTTATTCACGGTACATCGACAAATTACGTGTGGTACATTTTAAAGAAATAATAACCACCGTGATTATAAGTGAAAATTACCAAAAATAAGCACAATAATGACATAATTTTATAATTTATATTTTAATATTGTTCCGGGCCAATAAGCTCTTTTTGAAGAGTAAGCACATTGTCTTTACAAATTTAGTACATTCTTGAGGTGAGTTTTAATTTCAATTTATTCAGAAAAAAAGAAATTGGTACTTCAAACGCTTTAATAAACATTGAAATGTTATGCTATTATTTAAATGGATTGGGTAGCCATGCATCTACACAGTTCATTTACATATAATTAAGACGCCGTATTTCTCAGTTTTAATAAATTACATTAAATACAGTAGTCAAAAACGTTTCGCACAATGTAAAATGGTCTATGACTGTATGTGTGTCAAATAAATAAAAACATGCATTAAATTCTAAATTTTTCAGGGTTTGATTTACAGTGGGATAGTGGGATTGAGTATCAATTTATCAATTTTCATTTTCAGACTTTTCTCATAATGGGAAATTTGTAATTTCCACACATTAACGAAGATCAATGATCTAATCTATGACCTTCTTAACAACTGTGAAGCTACGTATAAATATATCTTTAATTTTTTCAAAGAGTTTACAATAAGAATATCATATTTTTTCTCTCCACTTGCTAGCCATGCACTCGGTATTTTGGCCCAACCTTCTATATATCAGTTTCATGATCAAGCAGGGACCATGTTTAGCGCTCTATGGTTCCCTGCTGGCTCAATTAAGAACCTAGGGCAGTTTTTTTTTATCGCAGTTATAGAAAGTTATTCGAATTCTTATTCTAGTAGGATATTTTATCAGATTTTATTCTTTGTAAATTTATAACTTAGAATTTAAGATGTCGCATTAAAGTAAGATTTGATTTCTCTGAATGATAATCCCTTCACAAACCCTTTACCGTCCAGTTAGTCACCCGAAGATGAACGTGATTTTGACCTTGGGAAGGAATCAGCCGAAAACAAGATCTTATATAACGTTTAGAACCAGCTACCAGAGTTAATTCGCTTGTGCAACATTCTATTTAAACAACAAATCAAATTTGAAAGGAATTACGTTCTCTTGTTCTTGTTGCCAGCCGTAAGAATATTGCAACCCTGTAATAATTCCAGTGGTAGCCCGGTGAGCTTAGGGCCGTCGGTCGAGCTTCTTCCCTTGGGTATTAAGATGAAATGAAGTGGACAGACGAGAAATGCAATTTCCCGTCGAACAATCGACAATCTGGCGAGATCAAACCCAAACCAATATCAACTATATAAACATCAACATATTGGCTGAGGTTGGCACAAAATTTACCTTGAGGGTCTCGACAATAAAAATGAGCGTTACATATTCCAACTCGAGTGAATTTTTATTAGCAAATTGAGCAGAAAATTCTCCTTTTTTTGACAAGAGGTAACCGAAGAATAGGAAATAAAAGTCTGAGTTGATTTTCTACTTTGAATAGGGATTCTGGAACTTTTAAATATACACGCTTCTTTAATTTTCCGACCTGGAGAGGAGGAAATAAAAGAGTACAAAGGACAAAGTTAAAGTTATGAAAATAAATTTAGGAAATGGAATTCGCTTACTAACCGAATTGGCGAGTACAAAACCTCAAATCAAGAAAAAGGGCCTTTGAAATATTTCGTGTCGCTTTTATCATTATAAATTAGCTCAGTGTTATGAAAATGACCATTTATTTATCAACCCCTCCGAATTCTCAACATTGCAACTTTATATCAATGCGTTACAAAGATTGTAAAGTGACAGAATAAGTAAACTTCGAATTGCTTATTATTGTACCAACCAATTTGATGTACATAATTATATAATTTTGTTAAGATTTTACTGATTTTACTTATATTCAACATTAAAATAAATAACATTTGTTTATTCTAATATGATTCTGAATCTATTGTCATTGTAGCTCATACTGGTTAGGTGGAAGAGCGATCACTGTTCGAACCTCGCCATTTTGTAAATGTAATTAATGAATTATTATTATTGTTATATAAAAATAAAGTTCAATTATTATTTATATTATTATTAAATTGCAAATACAAATCTAATTTTACTCTTTATAAGACATTGAATACAATTCAGAACTTAAAAAAAGCCATCCTGATCGGGGTTCGAACCTGAGTCTACCACACTCCAGGTAGGCGCCTTAGCCAACTAGACCACTGAGACGGTAACTATTAAACTTCTGAATTGTAGTTGCATTATAGATTTATAAGATATTATAGGAATAATTTGTTTATCCTGTCCAGGGACAATTCATGGTAATTCGAGAGTTTTAATATTTTACGTTCGTTTATGCAGGCGAGTGTACGCCGAATGCAAACAAACTGAATCCTTGCTCGTCTAGCTGTTCAAGCCACCCTTTGTAGAAAATGCATCCGGCTTTGTGGATAATCAAACGTACGTTTCAAATAGACTGTACGGAAGTGCATTGTCTTGCAAGTGGTCTGTGATTTCCTCATTGAGATTTAGTGATTAACACACAAAGTAGCCAAGTCAGTATTTACTATGCAGTTGATTGAACGCTTGAGGGTGTGTAACCGTGCTCAAGACCTGTATCTAACTCATACTGACCTTACTTTGTTACTAATATCTGGCTGTGCTTTGTGAAGAAATGGCAAATAAACCCATTGTGAAACATCTTGATTAATTCGTAAATACCATTTGATTTGCTCTTTGCAACTGTACAGAGTGACAATTTCTCGATCAAATTAAACAGGAAACACTCCCGTAGGTGTAATTGTTAAATGTAAATCAATCCAGAAAAAAAATATTTCTGGATTGATTTCCATTTACTAATTAACGACTATCTTACTTGAAGTTTGTGTATCACATAATGGTCTATTTTATCAGGCCTCTCCTCTGATGGAACTGTTACTTTTAGACAGACCAAATTCGGCATAATGTGATCATATATTATGAACTGTGTTTTTTTTAAAAAATGAATACAATTATTTTCTACGCAAAAGTTTGACATTGTAATTTGCCAGGAGAGTCCTAGTCACCATTGATTTGCACTTTCAATGGTATCTCATTTAATGTTTAAGAGATGAAAAATGTAAAGAACAAAATTATTTTTAAATAAATCAAACAAAACATAATGCGATCAGTGTCGCTTATTGGTATCCGCAATATTTCGAAGTTTTTTTAAGATGGTCAAATCGTCTCAGGTTACAGACGATTCTTTGGAGCGATCTCCAGTATCCAATCCTTTGGATGCTATTAACAGCCATTTTCATATTATTTCCCTTTGATATATAACGTGTGTTTCGTTCAAAATATTCTAATGCCTTCCTAACGTTTCCCCCAACATGCGTGCTTTATTTAGATAATCATGTCTATGAAAAGCATAAACACCTCAGTTATGAATATTATCGACCAATATAGGGAGCCCACGCTTTACGCACTAGTCTTTAATTTGGGAGGTTGTCAGTTCGATGCCAGACACTAGCAATCCTATTCGAGGTATTTTACTAGGTTTTCAACAGTCCATAGATGGTGAGATTCAGTCATATTACATAATTACTTATTATTTTATTATATTATTATATATTTACTCACAAATAGTCTTCCTCGTTTTACCGTTCCTAGTCATCACCTGCAGAGTGGCAATTCATCTCTTGGACAGATTCATGCAAAGAAATATATAGGCTAAATATGTAATAATTGTTGAAGAAATGTTACGATTGCCTGTTAGCAGATATTTTAAAATCATTAGTAATGTTCACTTCAAAGGTTCAGCATTTAGAATGAAATTAATTTTGTTTGAATCTTTAGCGATAATTTGGTTTAAGAGCTTAATACTCTTAGTTCGCTAAGAACGTAACAACTCCTTTACGAATCTTTCGCAGTAAGGAAGATTTGTACATTGAATTCTTTTGTCAATGATTTTGAATGGGTAGAATCTTCATTAATTTGAGAACGTTCCTTTGGTGTCATCAAGTCATCTCACAATATTGAGGCACGCTATTCAAAAGGAATCGACTTAAGGAAATTGGAATTTCTATAACTCCTTTTGAACTGGTTCATCAACATTTGCTTGCCAATAATTTAATTTACCTTGAAAGTTCGCAGTAGTCACCGGAAATAAGAACACACTTCTTTTTAGGAGAACTTTTCATGCAAAAGCGATTAAGGTAATGCAATTACATCAAGGTTCGAATATGAACACACCACTTCTATGTACATGTAGTACTTGGAGTAATAGCTAATTTGTTTTAGGATAAACGAGTTTAACTTCTTCATCTTACAGAAAATGTTTGCACTCGTCGTTAACCGTCCTCCAACAGTAGATACGACCCCACACCACATGTGCAGTGTGAATGATACACACTGCCAACAGATCAAATTACATCAGGTTACTAATGTTTGATTTTGCATAGATCTTGTTATAAATTACGTAAGTGGCACCTTCATTCTTAAAGAAATATGTAGTGTTATAAAATTGTTCACTGCTGATTTATAATTATATAATTATGTTTTATTTTACAGGTAGGCCTATACGTTTTCCGACAATCCCACGCCCACGTCCGCGCCGTTTGAAGGTAACGTTCAAGGTTTGAATCAAGCATTAAATTTATATCATTTATATATTATCATCCTTTATCCATATAAATCCACTCGTAAGCTTCTACATGGGTTGCCTTGGCAAATTGTTTTTGGAAATATCACGTTTAAACATCGACTGGGAATTTAAGTAGGCCTATTAGCTATTTTAGTTTTGACGCTTACATGTTGCCTTCTGAAATCCTCATTACTTACATTACGTAGACATTTTATATTACAATACTTTTGGTTGAAGGTATTAACACTTTTTTTTATAAGATAATCCTACCATATTTATAGAAAATGGAAATTTTGCAAATCACAGGTAAACTGTTTTTCTTAATAGTTGGTTATTGGAGCAAGAGGTTCTTGGTCTCAAAATGAGCAAACTTTGACAGCACCTATTGTTATCAAACAACGACACTTAAAGCCGTCTTGAAAGGTTTAATTTTAATTTGTACATTACACATAAAACTTTACTTAAAAAAATATGAGTCGTCTTTGTGTTAACAACTATTTAGTATTCATGATTTTTTAAATCTAGAAAATAAACGATATGGCAAATCTGACACGACGACACGACAAATGTTAGTTATTAATTACACTTTTAGCCTGCAATTTTCTTACTTGAACCTCGTCAAGTAATTTAAATACGGTTTGTAATATATTATAGTACGTTTAAACTTCCCTTGGAATTTTATCGGTGGATAATATGCTCCTTGATCCTCCACATTAAGCGCTCTGTATAGAATCCAAGGTGAAATAGAACGCAGTATCTTCAGGACGTGCATTTCTATAGACTCAAGAACAAAGCAAAAGTACGTGCTTTATGAAAATCTTATTCAAATCTTGTGTGTAACTTTATAATGTGACCTCTGGGCTAATATCCCCCCCCCCACCCCCTCCGCTAGACTCCACCGCTAAGTTCATCGAGGAAGGTCTTTAACTCTTCCTCACACGTGCTGACAAAAGTGAGTGCCATAGCACGTAGAACTTCACTTTGGAGATCGTCGGTTCGTTTCCCGCTCACTCTAAATGCTTCAAGGTTTCCCTCATACATACACACAGCGCTTCTTAGATTAAGTTCTTAAAAGTTTCATTTCAGGTTCCTTTCCATACTACAGAGTGCAGATGATTCTTTTTTCGATAAATCTGCATGAACCAAATTATGAGAGGGAACCTGTAATATACCAGCACGCTCACGAGAATGCCAACATAGGGAGCGAAGGATACCATTGATATTAGAGAAAGTAACGTTTTGTGTAGAGATGCTACAAAGCATTATTTTTTCACTTAAATTAAGAATTGTCAGTACAACGTTTGACCTCTCATTGGTGGAGGTTCCGGGTAAATAGATATTTCCTATTTTGATGCCGTCAGTCACGCCCTATGGCCTACAGGGTCACCAAAATCATTCTGCATAATCCTTGTTCAAGGACAATGTCAACAAAACTATCCCATGTCATCGGAGGTTAACAATGAACTCAGTTTTCTTTAATAACGAAGCACTGATCGCGGCATGCGTGCTATCTTCAGGTAGCTAAGTTAACTTATGGTTTAGAAATGCGGTGAAACAGTTTTGCTAATTAGTATTTATTTTATTAATTAGTCTAGCTTTAGAACTAGTAACATCATATGCATTAGCAGTAAAGTAATATGGTTTAAACTTATAAATTACATTATATTGCACTTGTAGGACTGTGGTTCCATCGTAAATAAATACTAAATTAGTATTACTGTCATGAAATCCTTAATCAGGAGTTAAACCTATAACAGCGTTAATTCGAGTGCAGTTCGTTCGTACAGGCTAAATCCTATCAGCGACAGTTTGGTTGTGTGAAAGTACCGTGTAAATACCCAGCCTGCCAGCCAGTCGGCCAGCCCCCATACTTTTATCAGTATCACACTATTGATTATCCGCTTTCTGGAATACAACTAATGACCCATGTCTTGCAATGGAAATAAACCAGTGAACTCGGCCTTAGGATATATTACTCCGGGGTTACTGCCAAACACTGATGGAACATTCAACATTATCCCGGGTGCTTGAGGGTACAGCCACGGGCATAACTTTCAGGCGGAGTAGCAAGGAGAAGAGTTGGGTGATGTTGACACCACGTAGGTGTTGGCATTTATGCTTGTTTTGGCGAGTTAATCGCGTGGCAAATTTGATACTTTGTTCATGAGATTGCTTCATTGTTTGAGATACGGTTAATTAATATTGTGTTCATGGGTGAACGAGCTTGCTGCTACAGACGTGATAAGAAACGTGCATTTGGATGGAGGCAAATGTTGATTTAATAGTTAATTCCTCCCCCCCCCCCCCCCTCCTTGAGTACATGGTACAGTTTGATCTGTTTTTCGTAATATTAATAATATGATTGTATTTCCTGTTTCTCCTGAAACTTATTGAAATAAAAACTGTAATACTTACATTTTGGGAGCAAAAGTTCCCCAATAATCATCACTTATCTGTCCGTCCGTATGTCTGTGCGTTTGTCACGTCTCACGATAAAAACAGGGTTTTCTTGTTGTCATTGGGGGGGGGGGTGAAACTAGCTTACCAAAACTTTACATATAAATACTCGGCACCCCCAACAAAAACGAAACTTCAATGCACGAAGTTAACGTATTTTCTTTTGTAATTCCTCTTGAACCCGGCACCTCCACCAAAAACGAGATTTAAATTTGCAGAGATCCGTAACTTTTAATATGTGTATTCTTCTTTGGCGAAATTTTGCGTTCGCTCCCTCTTTTGTGTAGGGTACTACCGTACCGATGCTTGTTAAGTATACGTTTCATCACTCATCCATTGCGAATATGCACCGGAATAGCTCAACTCTTGTCTGGTTGTAGTCTGATGTATCTGCGTTGATATCAAAATCAAATTACAGTGTATAGGTATTGTTTTCATCGAAATGAGGTTATAATATTCACCCCTACCGGTGAAACCAACTATATGCTTGCTTTTCAAGTAGGCTCCTGACGGTTTAGCAGTACCTGTTATAATCGCTCTTATACTAGCATTTTGCACAAACCTAACAACCCCACTCACTGAGTCGACGCTTTTTCTAATACCTGCAACACATTAATTAAATGACAACTACAATATCGGTACAAGGAACCAGCAGTATCTATTCCTGATGTGCATTATGACATAGTTTTGAATAATTTTCATAAGTTTATTTTTATATTTTTATTAATTAACTATGACGCATGCCACAACTTACGCCATAAGTTGAATACCTCGCTAATCAAATCAAAAGTCGTAGATAAATTAGTTCGCTGGAATAGTTTTGAAACTCTCCTGAAAGTTTATCATATTTGTGGTGATGTGATACGAAGTATGAAGTTGCTGGTATGATAGTTTAATTCTCCAGCTAATGGCGACCCTGTGAATGTCACGCACATATCTAAATCATCGTCAACCCAATTTTATTATACTAATTATTGATTTCACTGGTCAATTTCTTGGTTCACTTATGTCCAACAATATTCAATGTGTGTAAATATCGATTTGATATAAACGCTAAATTATATCTAACTGATAACATCTTTACCAAATCCCCGTTCAGACTGAACATTTAAAATATCACTGTTTACTAATAATTGATCGATAAAAAACATAAAAATTCAATTATTTGATCCACGACCAGTGTATAAAACTACAACAGATTGGCCCCGGTAGTTCAGTCGTATTTCGTCTATTATTAGTATCAACTTTTTGGTGGTAGAGAATATTATCTCCTATGATGCCAAAGCGAGACGTTCGAGTCGAGTACTTAAAATAACTCGAGTATCGAGTCCAATTCGAGTCCGAGTACTTCGTCTAATTTTTAAAATTTCACTGTAATGCTGTTTGTCTTGACAATATTTATTATTTACAATATGAGCAACATTAATTTTATTTATTGATGTTAGTCCAAATGTAGGCTCCAAACGTGAAGACAGAGTAACATCTAATTGATTTAAAATGTAACCTCTCTAGATCATTTTAATGATCAAGCACAAGTGTTATTAGGGCTAGGCTATGACATTCAGTAAGTGATGTTACATGAAAATGTTGAAACAAACATTATAGTGACACATTTTGATTATTTGTGCCCCAAAAAGTTCAAAAATTCAAAAATGGATAAAAATTTGTAGTTAAAGACTCAGGGTTCTATTATGGCTAAGTAATCATCATTGGTAAGGTAGCGTCAAAAATATATAGGCTTAACGATTTTTACGTTTTCACACACGTGCGCGACCCGGCACCTCCACCAAAATCATTAATACTACTCGCACACCCCTAGAGAAAATGAATTATCTTCTTGGAAGTAGAAAAACTATTTCATTGTTTTTACTTTTTGTATTTATCAGAGTAGTGTATTTTTTAAAGTGAAACATTATCCTTCCAAGCACAGTATGGTTGATAAAATACCATGACCCTTTCTCCCCAAAATTTCAATCAAATACGTTCAAATACGTTATTTTAATGAGTCTCTCGGAACACCAGTACAAGTGTTCTGAAAACGGTACGGTACCGGTCAAACTGGTACGTCTGGTCACCTTAGGAATAACAAACATAGCATTTTATGGTGGTAGTTTATGTATTTATTTAAATGGTTAAAGTACTTCTATTCGACTCAAATTGTTCAGATTTAAAGAACGCAACATCTTTTTTAGCAATTTCCAAATTTATTTGAAGTTAAAAAGTACTTGCTTTCAATTTTAATTCAAAGTAGCCATATAAAAGAAGATTTATGCATTTTAATGTATAACAATGGCGTAAAACATTGCAAGTGTGAAAATTTATAGTTTGCTCATCTCCAAAAGCCACAGATTCTGAAGTCCAAACTTTCACCTCGGAAGGATTTGGATGGCTAAACGATAGAATTCGGTCTTCTGGGCGTTCTGTTATTTGAAAACTACCGCGTGTTGCTTTTATCCAGCTATTAAAAAAATTCCCACTTTTGAAAATAAAGATAACATTTTCAGAAGGAAAATACACGTTTTCTGGAAATTCGATTCCAGTGAAAAAGTTCTGTTATAACATACAGTTTCAAAGAAGATTGAGAGTGACAGAGTTTAGAAGCTCTTTTAAACGATGTTTGCGGAGGAAAATTTCATCAAAGTTTTGACACCTGAGTTGCGTAGACATGTAGGCTACATAAACTTGACAGACATTTTATCTAACCGTTTATCCAGCGTACAATACGCGAAGAAATGTTGCAAACTGTTGGGAATGTTTGCCACCGTTTATAATTATCAATTTTATTCCGACTCCGGGGAGAGTGCTGTAATAATGAGAGGAGGATGTTTCGAGCAAAAACCTTTTTATAATGTATCATATCAAAAGTGTATTATCAATATCAATGTTTTGCTTGCGATATTTCCCATGCCAGCGAGCAAAGCCGCTTGAAATTTATCTGGTTTTCCGTACACTCAACTAAACTTTGCTACGCTCCATCCTACTAAAGCAAAATCAATTATGGTACTGGGCTAAAAAATGAAACAACATAACATTGAGTACAGTGTGTATCAAAAGTAATGATGAAATGAGATTTTGTTACACAACATATATTGAAGAATCATTGATATTCACGGTACGCATTATGACTTGTATATAGTATATACCCCCACCCCGAATACATGCTATGAATGCAAAGTTTTGCGCTACCCAGTTATCACGCACCGCACGATACGTTCCAGGCGAATATTATAATTAACCTTCCTTAATGGATAACGGGCCAATTTCAAACACATAACTTTGCACGCTGTTGCAGCTAACCGTGTTACAGTCTAGTCCATATTGATATTTTGATCACTGAGTAATGGGTTGGACTTCGAAAATGCAATTATCCTTCAACCTAGTTAGTGAGGTAGTATCATCATTACCATAATAGATATGCCTGGAATGCGAAGCTAAACAGAAGCAGTAGTCTCTATCGCAGCGTTATCACGTTGAACATGAGCAAATAGTGCCCGGTACAGAGTGGTATAGTATGCTGATCATTATGTATGCAATAGGGATGATTAGGGCATTACTATTAACAGTATACAAACGTGCTCTTTATGCTAGGTGTACACTGCAAGGATAAGATCATGCGATTATATAATACGTTTAGATCTCTAAGTCTAATTGATTACAGTGACAATCTTACTCTAAAATAATTAAATGTCGGCGGTTGAAATTGGTCAAATCAAAAAAGCGAAGTGTTAAATTCCGCAGAAAGGGAGACGTTAGCCAAATTAAAAATATTTTTAAAGTTCACACAAAATAAGTTTTAAAATGCATTGTACTAATCTAACCTGACGTCTGATATTTGGGCATTAAGTGTAATCCAGATCACTGCAAATTATTGCAAAAAAGTATAATACGATCCTAAATGGTTTAATGCTACACCGTGCAGATACAGAATTATTGCTATAATATTTTAATATAGGTATGTTGCATTTCAAACTGAGATCTTTTCTTCCATTTATTATAAAAATCGTATTCTGTTAACCTTTTCTGACACCTGCAGATTAAATATGATTATGAACAGACTACTAAATTTAACAGACAGTTTTTTTTATCATTTCGCATTTATGTTTTCAAAACGTTATTCAAGTATTAATAAAACGATTTATTAATTCATGCTTTATTTTGCTTTATTATTGTGACAATTTCCGTGTGATATAAGGAAACAACATTCATTTTCAGTTACGCTAAAATGATTTACTATCTACAGACATGAAATGCACCAAATAACGCACGGACAAGTTTGCCTTAAGATGAAAGATGGGTCCCAGCAGTAATATTAATTTGAACACATTTCATCCAAGCTGTGTGCGATAATTTTCATCTCCAATTATTATTGCTTTTCCATGAGCAAGTAGTGACAGCGGCAGGTGTTCCTATTTGTAACCGTAGCGCCGTCGGCAAATAATTCATAAACGATGAAACATAGTCAAGAAATTGTCATTCATTTTCATTCACCGCACGACAACCGCAACACGCATACTAAATACATCATCATTATACGCGGAATAATTAGTATTTTGACAAAGACGCAACAAGTTCCAACTCAAAAAGCATCATCAAAGAGTTGTTTCATAGAGGATGTCATTTTATTCTCGCAATCCCGTTAGGTTCTTTAAAACAGCTCTGTTTGTTTTTTACATATGTAATTGTCTTATACAGTGTAAGCTGGACGTAGAAGAATTCTATTCGCCTGGACAATAGTTTTATTAATAGTGAAATGGTGATTGGCATGAAATAGAAGAAGAAAAACATCAAACGACGCCTAGTCATAATGTTTTCATTGAAACAATAGTCGTAGTGACAGACACAGTGATTTATAAACAAACATTTCAGGATTGGTTTCTGTCTGATATGAGAATAATTCTAAAATGTTATGTACTCGTGTTATTCTTGTGTGAATACTAACAATGATCATCACCGTAATAAACTCATGATGGAATTATTCCATTGTGTTCGATTTTGTATTAAAAATAATACACGTTCTAAATAACAAGGCTTATACGAGGTACAGTCATTACAGGCAGCATTATTAAACATTAGTAGTGAGCGTTAGAAGCTCAGCAAACGAGTTTTTTTTATTAGTCAAAACTGATCTTGTCTGATGCGTTCTACTTGAGTGTATAATGCAACTTCTGCAATATATTTACAAGAAAATAATTTGTTTCTGATTCTGTGCCCTATTTTTTCTATACTTTTCTCGAGATGTTAATTTTAATGACACTTAATGATACGAATGAAAGTAACTGATGTCGTCCAAGTCGTAAGGAAGTTAATGCATTTGAAAAGGTGAAAGTACCGGTATGGAAGTACACAAAACAGGGAGCGAAGCTTTTCCACGCTTAACTAATATTCAACGTGCCGAGTACATGAATAACCGAACTTTCTGGGAGACTAGCTCCAACCCTTAACCCTCAGGTTCCACAAATCATTATCTACCGTCTATGTTCAAGGGCGATATCATTAAAAATACGCATGTCAGTAGGTAGTCGTGTTCGGTATATATCGTGAGTCGGGACACACGCATAGACGGACGGTCAGGAAAGTGATGCTTCGCTCTCTTATATTCAGTCATTGATGTGAAGTAAAGGAAAGAGTCGTTTTAAACAGCACTAGGACATTCTGTTCACAACTACCCTACTTTAAAATACCTAGTTAAAACAGGTTTCCCGCAAGTATTTAAAAATATATTTAGTAAAATAAAAAAATTTGTTGTTTGAACAAAAATAGAGTGTTATGCAGTAGAAGTAAGCACAGTTTGTGAGCATTAATAGAGGACTAGCTTTACATAAAATCCCAAAAAAACAATATTGTTTGTTCAAAGTGGTTATAATTGGTAACAAAGACAAGAGCGTACATATATTTTAGTAGTGGTATACGAACCTTAACGTTTTGATGGAGAGAGGCTCTGATTTACCATGAAAGCATGACGGTAAATATAAAAACCCGCTGTCAAAAGTGAGACCCGGTTTAATAACGATTGCCACGTTTACATGAAAGCCAGAGAAAAAAGATCATGAATGTTTTATACACACATCAAACAAATACACTGTCTATTTTTCATTTTCGTTTTTAAACCAACATTCGCTGAAAATAATTACACATTTCGACGTCCTAACCAAACGTGTTATTTTATTATTAAAAAGTAGTTTTTGATCGCAGTTTATTTTGTTCTTTTAAACAAGTTCCAGTTAAATTGGAAATGGACAAAGAGAAGTGAAAATAACAAATGCATTTGAAAAACCTCCGACCGGGCGAGTAGACAATTGCATTAACGATGTTCGTGATTTCTTTTATGTCGGGCTTGTTGCTCGTTAGAGCCACTACTTGCCATGCACAAGGCTTGATTGCCACAAGAACCGAGAAGGCCACACTAAAGTTTACTTAAGTTTCTTTTAAATTAGCAATGATGTTATGCATTTAATATTTTATAAAATGTGTCAAATGAAATTTAATGATATAATACACTAAAATCGTTTTCCATGATGCTTGGTGTATGATACATATGAGATTTATCTAGTTATCCCCTTCAGGTGACTAATTAAGGATTATTAGAGTTTTTAGTGAAGTTGGGAAAGGGATGTCCGAGGGCTGTTTAAAAGGACTAATCTTTCTTGCATTGGCATTAACGACTGCGGAAAACCTAGGGAAAAATCCTTCAGTTAGGATTCAGATTCGAATCCGGATCCTACCTAATCAGTCCCGAGCATTACGCTTGGGCCAACTCTGTCGGTATAGTACACCTTATATGTACTTTTTAATATTTATTTCTATACTTCGGAGTGGAAATTCGTCACCTCAGAACTTATTTGTTCAATGGACCAATTTCCCACATTTTGTTTTGTTTTTATGTAAAAATTAGCTTATTGAAGCTTGTTTGTTCTATATCCACTGCATGTGGTCCATATTTACCATTCGTTGCTACAGTAAACGAGAGGTGGGTTTGTTCAATAGACCAGCCTGATAGTTCCTATCAGTGTTTGTTTGCATGAAACGATGCGGGATATTGAACAAACAAACATTGACTGGAATTATAAGATGGTCTATTGAACACAATATTACCTCTAAAAAAGTTAAAATGGAAAATTGAACAAACACGTTCTTAAGGAATTTAAGCGATTTTCCCGATTCAATTTTGTGAAGGATACCCATCCATACAATCACAAATAGTATTCAGGTCCATGTTATTAATGAATGGTATGATATTTGTGAAACAATTATGAGTAAGTTTGTCCCCTCCGAAACACTGGCGTGTCCTCTCCGCAACACAATTGAAAAAAATATTTGTGATTGCTGATTATTGATGGAACTGCTCCGTTTACACATTCCTAAGCCAATAAGTGATAAACTCAAGTCCACATAAGAAGTTAAAAACTTGTAACTAAAATGGGAATGAAACCCTGGACCTTCTCAAAACTTTTTTGCCAAGGCTTTGTCCAAGGTTAAGTTGGATACACCCAGGACCACTACGGAATGGGGAGGGGGGTAGATCTAGGCCCTATGCTTGACAGATACAGCCACAGGCGGGAAGCGCTCTCTACTGAACATCACCTATCTATTCCGTTGATTATGAAATTTTTTGATCTTTAAATTTAGGCCTGCAACGATATTTTATCGCAATCGAAGAATTATTTCTCATAAAAATCGTACTTTTACGAATGTTTGCAGTTAACAAGCATTTCTGTACTCTCTTTTAGCTACATGTCTACTCCGATCCCTATGAAAATTTCAGGGAACCTTTATAAGTAATAAACTTTGAACTATATCAATTTTGAGCAACATCATTTAACACTTTTCAATAAAGTCGCACATCCACGTGTGGTGTTTAAGAGTCGTGTCATTTCGTTGCTAAGCGAAGATAAAAATATTCGTCTCTCTTCACACTTTTACACATTTACACATTTTTCACATTTACTAAAAACGGCAAAACTAATCAAATAAATACATAAGTATAGTTAATTGCCTCAATTTATCTTTAAAAAAACGTTCATCCACCAACGTGATTGTAAGCAACATCTTGAAAGCAGCTTTATATGTTGCCTTTTTTAAACCTGTGGTTAGTTATACAGAATGGAAGATAAAAAATTAAAATTCGTTCATAAATAACGGATGTATGGGCAAATGTATAAGCTTTGATGGCGGCCATCTTGATGACGTCACCAAAACTATACACCACGGGCCAAGGATTGACATCATGGAAATTATTCATCTTGGAATAGTTTCTGATGAAATGATAACAGTCTCCCAATTTCTTCACGAAAACGCTCATGGAATTTCAAACTGTCCTTTACTACGATTACTTTTCACGTTTTAATGGATATTGAACAAAATGTGTCAACTCAAAATGATTCTTCGTGTCATTTTACTTGTTCTATATCCAATCAGAAATACCTAGTTTGGGCACCCCTGATTTACAAATAAAAATTGAACTTCATTTTATTCTATATTATTTTTTAAACAATAATTGAGAATAATATCCTTTTTAGATAGGATTGGTATAGAATCAAATCTTGAAACCTTATTTTCTTCAAATAGCAAAAGTGGTCTTTTGAACAAATAAGTTTTAAAGAGACTAACTAAATGGAATGTCAATGGGCTATTTGTTGGATGACAAAGGAATACGCCGTTCAATATTACTAGGAAGCTTTGCAAACGCTTTTTTTAGTCGCGTTGATGGATGAGTTTTTTTTTAGTTTTTAGTTTGCGTGGGATATCTTTACTTTTGCAAGTGCTTTGCTTTGCTGCCTACGCATTTTAGGTGATTGTTGTCAAGTTTCTATTGTTACATGTCAATTGTTTTTATTTACCGTAAAAAAAAAAAAAGCTTTATTTTTATGGATTCTGGCTAACTTTTTCAATTTTTTCTTTTAAAAGGTACTACATCACCATAACCTCTAATGTCCATGTATAATATGAACGTTATAGCCCCACCCGTTTGGTCAGAATTGGCCCAAATGGCACGAAAATATCGCACAAAAATCGAAAAAAATCGTAAAAGTACGATATTCATGAGCAATATTTCTTCGATTGTACCCAAAAACAATACACCTCTAAATTCGGAGATTTCGAAGGTTCCCCTCCAATTTTCATCAAGATCGGATATGCCGTTTGCCTGGTAGAGAGTTAACAAACAGACAAAAAAACAAAAAACAAACAAAAAAAACCCAAAAAAACACCCGAGCTAAATGTTTTGGGGGTCAGTGAAATCGAAGTCTTCGCTTCGCTCATCCAACTATGAAATACAATATGACATAGTATAATATGAAACAGTCTTGTGACTGTATATCATTAGTGTTTTATGTATCCGTTGTGCAGACTTTATGTGGTCTGATCTAGAACAGCAATCTATTTTTAATAAAAATGTCAACAATTGGAACAGCAATTCTGCTGCATTCTGGTCTACCGGAACACTAAGCGGTTCAGGCACATTTTTATACAAATGAGAGTATGTTGTTGTTTTGTAAATAAGCGGTTTATAAGTTGAATGTCGTACTGAGCCATAAACATGATGGGATTATATTTACTGTTCTGCCTGGACGAAAGAGAAACTGAACAGTATTATCAATGGAGGAAATGGGTTATTATGTACTTAGACGAAGCGAAACTGTATTCGAAAATTATTTTTTTGAAAACTGTTTTTTGGAGAATGATAATGAATTTATTATAAATGGGCCTTCACGAGATTTGTGTGCAAGTGATTAGCTATTTCTATCGTTATTAAAGTCTTTTGAAAACGTAGCTATGTGGTTGTGTGCATATAATTATGCTATGAACGTGTTATTGCGACTTGCTTTGAATTATAAACAGTATTTAAAACAATTATTCTGTAGCCGTAAAATAGTACAACATTCTTTTCACATCTCATCCTGTGCATATTTACTCTGCCAGAGACATGCGATGAATACCAAGTGATTCTTCAAAGACGTCCTCTAGCACTTGAGCGTTTTGCTGCCAGCGGAAACATAACGTAGAATAATACGAAAACTTCACTCAGAATTCGTTTTCATTCATGTATTCATACAAATAAAGATTTATCATTAACGTAAGGCTTTGTTGCAAACACAAAGGAATGTGGATGGCTGATTTTTATAGAGCTTCAGTTTAAATGGAAGGAGATAGATAATTGGAATGGACAACTTCCATTGTACTTTTCTTGAACCTATCGCGCGGAGCTATTTAAGTGAACTTTCCTCTTGAGTAGAACAACACTGCCTGTAGTTGAGAGCTGCTCAAGGTAGCTCATACGGTTAGGCCACAAGATACTTGCTACGATGCCCTTATGAAGCTGAGATCATGGAGTTCTACTTCAGCTTTATATCTCGTCACTCGTTTCCTAAAGTACAGCATAACGGGAATAACATAAACTATATCGTCACTCATTATCTCGAGTACAGCATAACGGGAACAACATAAACTATATCGTCACTCATTATCTCGAATATAGCATAACGGGAACAACAAAACTATATCGTCACTCATTATCTCGAGTACAGCATAACGGGAACAACATAAACTATATCGTCACTCATTATCTCGAGTACAGCATAACGGGAACAACATAAACTACCATGGATTTTAACTATTGTTTAGTGATCTTCAGTGAATCAAGAAAAACCTAATAAATCCAAATAAGTTTGTTTATAAAGCAAAATTAAATTTTCTAAATGTTTAATTCAGGAAGAATTCACTCAATATAATTACAAAATCGTACACAATGTTTTAATATGCTTAAAATGTTTAATCATAAGTAACATAAATACTGACAATTTTATGTCATCAACTCGAAACTAGTATTGAGAAACTTTTATGGAATAATTGTAATCAGAGTAACGGAAAAGTAGAGCAAAGTTAACAAAATTGTTTGATCAAAAAGAAAATTGTCAATAGTCGACCGTATAAAAAATAACAATAAATGTGCTATACCATTATCCAGACCATTGAACGGAATCTTCAAATACCTTTAAAAAGAAACCCATAAAGAATGTACCATAAAATCTTTCTTGAAGATGAAAGTGTAACATGTTTTAAATAAAACTTATTTTCCGTGCCCCAAAAGATTTAGCTTGAGCCCCGCGCTAGCGATATTCAACGAAAAACTGCCATCGGTCATCATTAATTCAGAAAGTGGGTAGAGGCGACGGTGGTGGGGGTGGGTGGGGGGAGGTAGAGGAGGGGTGGCAGTTGATTCATGATTTTCACCAGGACTCACCATTTTGGTCTGCTGGTTGACTTGACGAGTGGGGTCATACCGTCACGGAAAAGATTTTTGTTCTTGCTGAAATTCACGATGTTAAATATGACCCTCTGAAAAAAAAGAAACGTATTACATTAATTCTCGTTTATGGGAACATAAAGAAGGTAAAGTGTGTTACGGCAACCGTATTTGAAAGTCAATGTGCGCTGGGGTCAGGATGTTAGTGAGCTAAACACAAAGTCCACCTTCAGAGAAATATCGGTAGGTTTATAAATAATTCATTCAGCAGGCGCTAGAAAAAATATAATAATTCGTTATTACCAACGATGAATCTGTATAAATAATATGTTTAATTGAGATAAATAATAATTTATCCATATGACAATGATATAGTTTTACACATTGACGAAAAATATTAGTTTTGATCCTGAGGCTAAAAGTTCATCAGCTTGTGAAGTATTCCAGGACGAGTATTGAATGTAATTATTCATTTACGCTTATTTAAGAAACAAATTCACGTACCATTCTACATGTATAAATCTTTTGTTGCATGATTTTGTAGTAAATAATACAACACGTTCGTATTTTAAGTTTAATATTTAGATTATAAATTTCAAAATAATTTGTTAATAATTAATTATTTCTGAATAGCGACCACCTAACAATGACCGTAATAAAAATATTGTAACAGAGTACAGTAAGTATGCCCTACGTGGCCGAAACAAATGCCTAAAATGTGGCTAACCTTTATTTAGCGGCGTCACTTTATATTCACCCTAGTTAAATGTATTTTTTTTAAATTTTTTTTATTCTGGCACTTTTTGACAGTTTATTTCGATTTATTTTCTAACTTCTAAAAACATGTTAACTCTTTGTTATTTTTAATATTTTTTTTGCGTTTCACAAATTAACTCAATACATCATGTCAACACAATGCAAACATGAGGGTGATGGGGTGACCCTGTGTGTTGGGTTATATAAGATACTAGTCAACAATGATTTCAAAAATATTGTACACGCCTAGGCAATATTGATCCACCTTCAAAACAAAGTATGTATTTCATTATTTTCACTCGATACCGGTCAAAGGAAATAGAGGCTACCATGTGTCTTGTATGAGAACTATCTTCTAAGATCTAATTGGTATTTTCCTCTCGGGTGATCGCTGGTGCCTCTTTACTGCATGTCGCTCTCCCCATATGTTTGGATGGGGGCCATTTAATTTCCAAAGTTGAAACGAATGGTTCCCTCTGGTAGGCGCACGTAACGGCCATCCGGGCTCGTTGTAGGTATGAGAAACAAGGTCTTCAAATTTCCTTTAAATTTTCCCTCAGCGTTGATCAGCTGGATCTTCGATCTTGTGCGAAGCGAGACCTTTTATTTCTAGTCTTGAATGATGGAAGAGCACCATTTAAATTGTTCTTTTGAAGACAAGAATTGGCACGCGGTGGAGACTAGAGCGGCCTATTCTCCAAGCCACATTCTGATCTGATCAGTATTAACGACGTTTGAATCGAATCTGGGAATGCAGCGTTGATCCGTAATGACGCTGTGCGATGCTCGGACCACGCGTTGTACCAGGTAACGGTTACCTTCGAGTGTGCGAACGCGGACCACGCCGGTATTTTCCATAGGGCATTGCGTGTGCGACGGTCACACGCGTTGACAAGGTCAAGGTAAAGCTTGGCGGCTGCGTGGCCGGACAACAGGCCTATTACCAAGAACTATTGCGAGTGCGATCGAGACTGAACGACTGTTGTACAAGGTAACGGCATTGCGAGTTGAGATGATCGGACCACGCGTTGACAAGTAACGTTCACGCTTGCGGTGTGCGATGGCTCGGACCACGCCGGTTGTACCAAGGTAACGGGGGCACGCTTGCGGTGTGCGACGGTCCCGCTGACATAGCGCTGAGGCGAGGAAACACAACGCCACCCCCTCGTCTAACTACGGCGAATAATAAAACCAAGTTTTATGCAATAATCGTATTAAGAGATAGAACAATGCCTGCAGGCTTCGGCCTCCTAGTGAGAATGAATTGAAAAGAAGTCATAATATGCATCATACTGTAAGAGCAATTTCGTTGATTAAAATGGAAAACAGAAATAGCATCTTCTCTGTCTTATAAATGGAGGGGTAGGATGGAACTATGGGAGTTCCAAGAAATTAAGTCAGCAAGTGCCACCATTTCGTTTCCAAAGACGCGTTTTAAAACTTTCATGAGAGTCAGCGAAAAAATAATTATTTCGAAAGGTAGCTTCCGCTACAAGTGAAATTAAATTGAGAAAATTTAGTTACATCTGCGTACAAAGCTTTAGGAGTAGGAATAAAACCTCCCCCCATCACCCGTTCCGCCCGAGGCAAGGGTAGTACAGCGTGATGGGGTTTATCATCAAAAGTGCCAATTCCCCCAGTAGAGTTTTAGCCTCTTCTGTATTCAGAGGGTGGGTCCACAATTCCACTGCTCGTAACGCTTATGAGAGCTCCACTCCAGGATTGATATTTGTGCCCCGGTCCATATATTTGGTAATTCGGGAAATATGTAAGATCGAAGAGAAAATACGCAGAATGAAACTTCCATCGAATTTACTCCAAGTTCCACCACAGCCAATGCTGCTCGATCCTGAGTAATGCTTTACTTCGGACGTGCGAAGAAACACGAAGTAGACGTTGGAGGGGGTGGGGGGTGGGGGTGGGGGTCGCTGAACTGCGTGAATAAGGAATAGCAAATGATAAAAAGAGTAAAACATACTGCCTTGTCGTCTTGCAAAAAAATAAAAGACTCAAACGTCTGATCGTATTTGGCTTAGATACAATTCACGAAATGCACAAGCTGAGCTTGATTTACATTTAAAAGCATGTCGCTGTTGTACGCATCTTTCCAGTGATACCAAATCACGTTTTCAAAAAATAAACGAGTGAATTGTTGAATTTCCTTTCCAGCGAACACGCGCACACGCATATATGTGAGTGAACCTTTTGCCCTCCGCGTTTCCTTCGACGTCATTACTTTCAACTGATGCGATTTTAATCTGAAATCGCATGCGGTTCGCTAGCAGCCATTGACCAAGCGGCTGAGACGACGTAGCCGCGTGGTTATGGGTTGGCACGCAACGACGTGGAGAACAATGTGGCACAGTAGGCACAGATTGCCACTGCGCGATGCCGGGTGACAGACTAGAAGAAATAACCGACCAGCTTTGATTCAACGATAAAAATGTACGTGTAGGCCTATACTCATTTATTAAATGGAGGCTTTATAATATCTTGTTCAGTTGTAGTTGATTAAAGGATAAAAACGTACGTGTATATTTATTTATTTAATGTAGACTTTATAACTTATTGTTCAGTTTTGTAAGTAATATTTACAAATGGGAACAAGTACACATAAGACATAAGAATATTTTCTTGATTTGGTTAGTCGGGAACACTCCCTTGGGTTATTTAGTTTTATTTTCTAAACTTAATTGAATTAACAAGAAGATAATTTTCGGTTACATATTACAAAATATAACTAATACCACCAATTATCTATACATATGTAAGTAAATTATTGTAAAATTATGTTGACAATCAACATCGTTGTGAAAAGACTTAACTAAAGGATGCAAAGAAATAGAAAGCGGTCAAATATTGCCGCAATATGTAAAGAATCGAGTGCCGAGAAGAGTCATAAAACATGGTAAGCAATTAAAGAGTGATGGTTAAAAATTAGAAGCTTAAAAACGTGACGCCAAATTGCTAACGAATATGTTTATTGGTCGTTTTCATTGGTCCAAGAAATGCCCATTTAAATTATACATTTGATTAATTCCAAACTGTCCTCACTTCTTCCTACACCTAGTTAGTTACTGGCGAGCGGCACGTTGTCCTGATAAGGTGACTGATTGTCTAACACAAGGTTTAAAAAGCGGTGACTGTAAATCAAGCAATAAATCAATGAATATTTATATATATATATATTTTATTAAGGTACTGCATAATTAAAAGATATCTAAGGAGTGAGGATTGTACTCACATTGAATGTCTAAAAAAATTTAAAGCAAAATGTGACTTGAGTGAGATTGGTACTCTTAATTCAAAGTTAAGAAAGTAGTGACTTCTGTATACAGTTTGTCTCTCTCACTAAGAACATAGTTACTACTGTAGGCCTTTGTATTCATAGAGGTAGTCTCAAGACCAAATTTAGAGTTGATAATGTTGAGGAAAATGGATTCGTACAACTTCATAATTGTGTTCATAGAGTAATGATACAAAGACCTCTAATAGGTCCTTAAAATGTAGTGACAAAAAAATGAAGGAAGAGTGGGAACCGCTTGGCACCAATTTAGGCCAACTGGTGACAGATTGGTATGGCCAAGTTTAGTGAGTCGGTGGCCACACATATTAGTACGGCTTGTAGGTGAAATAAATGGTGGAGTGGTCGAGTGGACACAAATTGGCACCGCCCATGCCTGGTGAGGAAGATTGAAGCGCCACGGTGCTTGGCTAGCCAACGACTATCCTATCCCGTTCTGGGTCGCCGATAATTTACTGCACATCGTTTCGTAGCGAGGGGGAAAAAATCTCCCAGTTCGCTAGCGGGATATAAAGTAATGCATACCCAAAACTTGGCGTAAACTCACTAGGGGCCGCAGACGTTCGAGACTTTTCGAAACGATATCTTCGTACAAACAACCATTACGGCTGGGGAAAAAATTGAAGCAATAATAATGTGTTATGGGATTGTTTGCTGTATTAAGAGAAAACGAAAAAGAGAATGCCTGTTGCAAAAACAAAATCACTGCCAACTTATAATTTACAGAGATATTATTTTGGAATTTGATATATTAATTTTGATCAACAAGCTCAATATCCGAGTAAAATAATTATGTGATTAATGTTTGCTGTATTAGTATTAAGAGACAACAAAAAGAGTTAGTCCACGTTAAAATCAAACTCATTGACAATTTAAAATTGATATTTATTGCATTTTTAAATAATATTCGACGTTTTCGTGGTTATAGTTATAGATATTTGATGCCATCTCTAAATGAAAAAAGAAACATTTTTGGTAACTGATATCTCGATAACTTAACGGTTGTATGTAACTGTCAAAGTTGAATAAAATTATTCAAAACTTAAATCTATCACAGAACATTTCATCAGATTATTAACAGCTATTTTAATCTGTTATAATATATTTTAAATTTAGATCAACACGTTCAATATTTGTATATAGTTAATTGTGTTATCATATGCTTAATTGATTGTAGGGAACATTTGATAAAGACAGTCCTTTGTGCATCCTGCAGCAGTTATCGAGTCCGAGTAACACTTCGTTTAAAAATAAAGAAGGAAATCAAGAGCACGGGTAAAGCAGATACAACTAGACTCCTTGTTTGTACAATATTTATTTAATTTGTTGATGTTAATCTGTACATAGAAACCAAATGTGTCGACAGAATAAAATTTAATTGATTTAAAATTGTAATATATATCTAGAGAAAGTTATTGATCATGTACGAACGTTACTAGCGCAAGGCTAGGACAATATTATTGATGTTAGATAAAAGTGTTGATATCGATATATCAAAGTTTAAAAAAAATGTATCAAAAGACTGGACCTACTATTAAAGTAAAAAATTGTTGGTAAGGTGGCGCCAAAATGCGTAACGATTGTAACGTTTTAACACTCATCCCCTCTATCAAGAGTAAGAATCTGTACGTTTTGGCTACCCGGCACCTCCACCAAAATTATGATTTTTTTAAATACTCTTATTTCGTATATCATATTATACTCAAGTTCAAGGCGAGTATCAAAAACTTGACTCGACTCAAAATGTTGGGTTCTAGCATACCCCTACTAAAAATATGTAACATTTTAAGTATTCATGTTTGGTTCAAAATTAAAATAATAACAGTCCTATACATACGCAACTAGCAAGTACCAGTATAACGCTTATTAAAATGTTTGCTCTAGATTTGCTTGTTTAGGTAATTTTGGTACACAGAATATTAAACTCTGTGACATTTACACCGATTTGTTTGTTGACAACATGCAACAATTAAATACCTTGAATTAAAACAACTTCTGTCTAGGTGAAATGGCGAAATTGTGTGTCACTACCGTGTTTTGTGTAAATTATGCTATAAGGGTTTCTAATGTGGTCACTTGTCATTTTAGAAATGAGTTTATAGGTTCTTCGATGTCGTTATGTTTACTGATTGATAACGATTAGCAAACATGATTTGTTATAGTTTGTCAACAATAATATACGATTGGTAAAATCGCACCTATCACATAAACGAACACAAAACCGATATAGATATATTTTCTCTAAAGCTGTATGATACAGGATTTTCGTAACTGCTTCTTTCTTGTGAGGAGGTGATTGTAGGTGGCAGCAATGTCATCTTATAAGAATGAATACATTGCTGCATATCATGGCCTATTCAAGAATACAATGGAGAAAAGCGATGTTTTTCGAGCGGCTAGTGATAAGGCTATACCACGCATTCTGTGGGCGTAAAGCATATGTCACTCTGCATCAAGGGACGCCTAGATAGTGGTGAAACTAAGCGTTGCGTATAAAATCGTTGAAGTATTCTCCCACCTTTCAGTGAAATTTTTCCTAAACATCCTAGGAATACATCCTTACAATTTCAAACATAATATTAATGGTATTAATATTTTCTATTCGCGTTTTTAAAAGCCACTATTTTAACGAGAGAAAAATGTTATTACATTAAAACAATGAACGATTCATTACTTTATATCCATTAAAACGGAGGCCTAGTTTATCGGTTATGTTTGCATGTTTAAGTAGTTTTAGTAATAATTTTACAGCTTAGATTCTTGTAATCAAATCATAGGTCTACTAATAAAATGTTATTCCCAGGCTTATCACGCCTTTGTGTTATTTTGACTATGGGACGAAGTTTTGCTGTATTTGTTTGCAGCAGGAGCCAAAGTTTGTTTAGAGTCAAATTCTTCGTCGCTTAAGGCAACCAACCAGTTGCTGTGTCGTCACTTCTAATAGTGTCTAGTCAGTCGAGTTATGAGTCGAGTTATGACCATGTGCTTGAAGACTTGAAGGCGGGTCCGAACTTTAGAAAGCTTCATATGCTATGGGCGGTAATAAATGTTAGGTATTTGGTGACGTTAGAAGCGAAAACGTTTGCCTCTACCAGGGAGAGAGCTTGGGTCTTCACGTATAACGAAATGTAGCTTTACAAATTGAGAAAACCGTTTACAAAAAACAAAATATTTTATAATTACAAATAATGTTATTCCGTAGGTTTTCATGGGTGTGTTGTGTCATAATTATTTTTCTGATTTCTCCATGTACTAGAAATTATAGCACCTACGTTGCTGACGCTGGTGATATAATTAAATGAATACGTATTAAATGCGAAAAAATTATCACATACATTAGGACAAACAAAATTTTGATAAAATCACAGTTAATTATTCTAAAAGTAAACGAAATAAATATATGATTATTAAATTACGAGGCTAGAATTTTCTCGAGATAATATAATTACAAACACGAAATGATAATGATAGAAATTTTCATTGTATTTATCAGTAGTTTAATTAATTATTTAAATTATAAGAATATCACAACGAGCATAGCTCAAACACAGAACTATGCGTGATATCCCTGAAAAATAATTAAATATAACTAAATAAAGTATACATTTATTTCCGAAAGAGTTTTCATTAATTTCTTCGTCTTCGTTTTCTGAAATATCAGAGTCATAAATACATTTAGAATTTTATATATACTTTACATTTTTACAATACACATTTTTCTTTGGTTTTATTAACATTTTAAATGCAATCTGAGAATTGTTGAGTAGACGTATTTTGGTAGACTTAAGGTTGCTTCAAAGAGAGTTTTTTTGGCGAAATGAACAATACATGTAGAATAATTTACAGAATAAAGTTCGAAGATCTCATCAACGCCGAAAAAGATTTAGTACTTATTGAATCCGAATTTTACTATTGGACTTTAGTGCGTTGCACTAAACTGTAATACGAACCAATCCCTTTCAGTACATAAAAACTTGTGATAAACATTGGATTGAATGGTAATCGGGAACATTTCACATACACCATTCGATTTGAATGAAATCGTTGAGAACGCACATATAAAATTTAATAGTTTCAATTATAGAAAAACAGGTTTCATAGAAAATTGTTCAGCTTAATGTAGGATGGGTTAGGGAGGTCCGGTAGACATCCTGGCACATCCAGAATGTTTGCACGTGCGGCCTCGTCATATTCACACCCTAAATTGTAGACCATGCGCCTGTGTAGCAGTAACTTTCAGTTTTTGGCAATTTTAAGGTTAACGCTTGTAATATTTCACTTGGCTGGAAGCGAGAGTGTCGACGTGCAATAAGAATTGCCGGCAATATCTGCCAAGAGGGTTCACATGTAAAAATGACAAAGGTGTAGTAGGGTGGTAGGTATGTTGGTGGTAATGAAGTTGAGAAAGGGGATGGAAATATTTTTATATTCGTACCACGTCACTACCCTTGCACGTAGTTTGCCGCTCCCGCCCTCCACCCCCGCCCCCACCCCCACCCCCACTCTCACCTCCTACCCACCCCTACAGCCCAGCCAGACCCCCCTTTGCCGTATCAACACTTCAGCTATTCTGCGCTCGTCATGCTTAATATTATTACTCGTTAAAGCTAGCCGTAGCTACAGTACTGTGCAACCTCGTTATTTCTATAAATAACGGTGGTGAATTAATGCCGTGTTGATAGAAACACAGTCATACAGTCGGCGTGGAAAGAATGTTACACAAACCTATCAGGCTGAATGGGAATGTCGTCGAGGGGAGGAATTAAAATAAAGCTTGATGGAAACACAACACTTTTTGTGAACGCATTCATTAAGTAATGTTGAGTAAGTTACAATTCATCATTACTAGGAATAAACTTGAAATATTTATTGAAATACACATTGACGCTATGAGGGTGAACCAGACTAAGACAGAATCATAAACTTTTAAAATAAATTTCAACTGTTAAATAATCACCAGCCAACAGTAAAAAAAACAATATTTGTTAATACTCTTCATAATTTGTTAAATTTAAATGCTGTGGGACATCGTCAATTAGATTTTCTGAATTCACATATATATTATCTCACTTTATAAATATAATAAGACATTATGAGTTTATGAGTTTATGAATATTCAAAATACACTTGGTTAAATTACATTTAATTATTAATTGTGGTAACTTTCAGAGCGCAATATCGTCTTTCAAAATGTTACTCACTCCGGAAAACTGGGAGGAAGTAACTTTTATACACTTCTTCATACGTGGACATGATCTCATTCTCATACATGTAATTCATTTTGCGTGACTCCTATCAACAAGATCAAGTCGTCACAGTCGCTAAGCTCATCTTCGCCCAGCTCTTTGCTTCCTCCTTCCAAGCTCTCTCACGTATTCTATTTTGTCAGCATCCCCGGTAATTATTTCTATAATATCAAATTAATCTTCGCAAACCCAATTTACCCCGTGATAAATCACATTCCCTTCCAAATGAGATTCTTCTCTAGTAATCACTTTACTCACCACATCTATGGATTCTATTGCACACGACCCTTAATGCTTTAGCTTCCAATCTGCTTCGGCGACAATCCACGTCTACTGTCAACTGTCACACCAGCACAATGTTATACGCGTCCAGCGTTGCTTAATAAAATAAAAAAATTGTTCGCAATTGTTATTATTGATTTATAAATTTATAAATTAAAATATATTCGTATTTAGAGTCTATACACACCCAGTCACCGAGCTGATTTTCAGTGGCGGATATAAAATTTAAAGCTGACCACGCCAATGACCAACTAAAGACCGGCAATATGGAGAAAATGTCCCAAAAGGCACATTTCTTCTGGCCATGTCGATGCGCTTACTTCCTCCGCTGATGGCCCCCACTTCCCCAGGCTGCAGGCTGCTGACGAGAGACAATGTAAATCTTTTCCACATATTTTACAGATCTTTCATAACTCATTCTTGCCTCAGGTGAACCCTGACCCTGTGACAACACTGTGCTCACGCACGAAAGTTTACCATGGCTTTACGTTTCAAACAATTAGTGGCAACTATTGTTTTATAAAAAACGCTAAAGTCCCGCCGCGTTGATGGATGAGCTTTTTGAAGTTTTTAGTTTGCGTAAGATTCTTTACTTTTACAATGCTTTGTTGTTGCCTACGCATGTAGGTGATTGTTTGTAAGCTTCTATTGTTTCTTGATTGAGTATTTATCGTAAAACGTAATTAAAACTATATTTCTATAGATTCGGTACTTTTTCAACTTTTTTCAAAAGGACTATTACATAACCATAATGTCATGTATAATATGAACGTTTAGCCCCACCCGTTTGTACAATGGCCCAAATGGCAATAATATGTACAAAAATCAAAAAACATTGTAATATATTTATTAATTTTATGAGAAATATTTCTTCAGATTGTTACCAAAAACGTAGCAATATCTATAGTCAGAATTTCAAAAGTCCTGTCAATAATATTTCATCAAAAAATCGCATAATGCCGTTTGCCTCGGTAAGAGCGAACATCAACGACAGAAATCAAGATCAAAAACAAAAAAAAAACACCCGAGACTATAATATTTTCGGGGATCGATAATTGCAATCTTCGCTTCATCGCTTCGTTCGCTACGCATGCAACCATAAATATAGGTATGGTTGGTTTTCATTTTTGTATCATAAAACTTATCTGTGTAATTATCTGCCAAGCAGTCGATGTATCATATAGATGTGATGCTTGCTACGCAAGAGTACGGTCTCGAAACCGTGAGATTTAGTTTTTAAATTTTATAAACTCATCATATTTTCGAGTGTTTCGAAAGGTGCATATAAAAGTGCAGATAATCTGTCTTTTGAATAATTTAGCACGAATTAACGTTTACTTAAGTATACGGACAACGTGCTTATAGTTTTTAGCAATTCAGATTAAAATATACATATTTTAAATATATACAACAATATATATATATATATATATATATACCCATAATATATATATATATATAATATATATATATATATATACCCATATATATAATATATATATATATTAGTACTTTAGATAGAAATTAAAAAAGTGACTACACCGGGGTTTGAAACCCGGGACCTTAGCTTACCGGGCTATGCTCTTACCAACTGAGCTATGCGGCCACCAATTAAAACTATCTAATTTTTGGTCTGGTTTACATATATATATATATATATATATATATCTGTAACCCGATGTCATATTCATTAAAAAAAATTATATAGAGGATAATAATAAATTACAAACAATACAAATTTAAAACTTAAATATCAATTATTAAATAGGCTAGTTAGGGCTACAGATATACATACATTACGAAACTGAAAAACAGGTGTTTAAAGAAAATCTTAAAATGGAATAAAATTATTTCCCCATGAGCAATTTTAAATTATTTTATTTATTGGATGAGCGAAGCGAAGACTTCAATTTCACTGACCCCCAAAAAAATTTTGCTCATTTTTTTGTATTTTTGTCTGTTTGTTAGCGCTGTACCGGGCGAATGGAAAACCATTTTTGATGAAAATTAAGGGGTTTCGGATCTTTGAACTTCATGACTTGCCACGTTTTTTGTGTACAATCGATAAAACATTTTTTATAAAATAAAAACGCTTAATCGCCGCTTGTTGGATTAGCGTATTGGTGCATTGAGCTGTCATTGTTAGTGGATTTTCTGTTGTTCGTGAAAAATCATTACAAAGTTGAAGATTTTTTAAAATAATTTTATAATTAAATAAAAAATTAACTTAATTTTAATTTTTTAATAATCGTAATTTTTAAAAAAAGAAAAAACCCGTAAAATTGCGATTTTTATAAGAAATAATTTTCGATTGCGCTCAAATTTCACACGAATATTTAATTCATAAATTAGGTTGTGTGAAAAAATCATTAAAAACAGATAAAGCATGTAGGTGTCATAAGTCAAAGAAATTGTAAAAATCGAAAAAAATCGTAAAATTGCGATTTTCATGAGAAATAATTTTTTGATCGCGCTCAAAAACGTGGCAGTTCTAAGTTCAGAGATTTCAAAGGCCTCCATAAAATTTCATCGCAATTGGAGTATTGGTTTAGCCGGAATCGTGCTGACAAACACACAATAATACAGAAAAAAAAAAAAAAAAAAAACATTCCGGATTTTTTTCTCCAGTGTAGTGAAATGGAATCTTCGCTTCGCTCATCCAATTATCTTACTTTGATGATTTTTTCGATTTTTAATGAGATATTTTCGTGATATTTGGCAAACGGCTACTCCGATCTTGTTGATTCTGTATGGGGACGTTCAAAATCACTAAAATTATATATGTTATGATTTTAGAGACACTTGAAGAAATATTTATCATATAAATAGAACTGTAACGATTTTTTCCCGATTTTTAATACTATATTTTCGTGATTTTTGGGCCGATAACCAACCATTAAAGCTCATCCATCAACGCGACTGGAAAAAGCATTAGCGAAGCGGCCTCGTTATAAGCTAATGAAATTATTGTTTTACAAATTTTGTTAATAACAGTGAAGTGCAATATTGCTTGTTTCGTATTTTCAGTTTCAATTTGGTGGAGGTGCCGGGTAGAGTGAGAAATTTTTTAACTCCATATGAATAGCATTGTTGGTGGAGGTGCCGGGTCGAAGGACGGTGGATGATACGTTGTAATAATTATAGATTCATTGCTTTTGAAAGCTAGATAGATAAATTCAGTCTTAAAATTTACATTGTAGATTAACTAGTACGCATCGCTAACGCTTTTTCCAGTCGCGTTGATGGATGAGCTTTTATGGTGCAAGAAAATATTGCATAAAAAATCGGGGGAAAAATCGTAAAATTACAATTTCTATGAGAAATATTTCTTCAAATGTCTCTAAAATCAAAGCATATGTATTTCAGTGAATTTAAACGTCCCCATAAAGTTTCATCAAGATCAGAGTAGCCGTTTGCCCGGTCGCGGGCCAAATATCACGAAAATATCTCATTAAAAATCGAAAAACATCGTAAAACTACAAATTTTATCAAGATCGCATATGCCGTTTGCCCGGTAGAGCGCAAACAAACAGACAAAAATAAAAAAACAAAAATAAATAAAAAAATAAATATAAAAAAAACTACAGAGCAATTTTTTTGGGGGGGGGGTTTGGGGTCTGTGAAATTGAAGTCTTCGCTTCGCTCATCCAATAAATAAAATTGCTGTGAATCGGTCCTTCTTCAAATGCATTTATTGGATAAGCGAAGCAAAAAATTCAACTTTACTGAACCCCCCCCCCAAAAAAAAAAAAAAAAAAATTAGCTCGGACGTTTTTTGTTTTTTTTGTTTGTTTTTCTGTCTGTTTGTTCGCGCTCTACCGGTCAAACGGCATATGCGATCTTGATGAAAATTGGAGGGGACCTTCGAAATCTTTGAACTTTGACCTGTTACGTTTTGGGGTTTCATCGAAGAAATACTTCTCGTGAATATAGTACTATAACGATTTTTTACATATTTTAATGCGATATTGTCGTGATATTTTGGCCGATTCTGACCAAACGGGTGGGGCTACAACGTTCATATTTTACATGGACATTAAGGTAATGGTGATGTATTGCCCTTTGAAAGAAAAAGTTGAAAAAGTTAGCCAGAATCTATAGAAAAAAGGTTTTTCTATGTATTTTTTAGGCATATAATAACAATTAACAAGTAAAAATAGAAACTTGACAACAATCACTTAAAATGCGTTCAAAAAGCACTTGCAAAAGTAAAGAGATCCCACTCAAACGAAAAACTTACAAAAAAACTCATCTATTAACGCGACTAAAAAAAGCGTTCGCGAAGCGTCCTAGTAACATTTATTTTCATGTAACACAACACGCAGATGGGCATGCACATGCATGGAAACCATAATATTTTTGTCAACTTCAAAATGTGACTTGTTATAATATGTTACTTATATGTTCAAACTCATGTAACGCATTCACGTAAAGTTATTTTTTCAATTCATTACTCATATAAATATCACTATATTTGTTGATATTATGCAAATTTGCCATAGATTATAATTGGATGAGCGAAGCGAAGACTTCAATTTCACTGACTCCCCAAAAAATTTGCTCGTTTTTTTTTAAATTTTATTTATTATTATTATTATTATTATAATTATTATTATTATTATTATTATTATTATTATTATTATTATTATTATTATTATTATTTTATTGTTATTAGTATTTTTTTTGTGATTATTATTATTATTTGTCTGTTTGTTCGCGCTCTACCGGACAAACGGCATATGCGAGCTTTATAAAATTTGAGAGGGCCTTCGAAATCTCTGAACTTAGACTTGCCACGTTTTTGTGTACAATAGAGCAAATATTTCTTATTATTATCGTACTTTTACGATTTTTTCTATTTTTATGAGATATTTTCATAATATTTGGCCCCGACTGGGCAAACGGCTACTTCGATCTTGATGAAACTTTATGGGAACGTTATAAATCACTGAAATTATTTATGTTATGATGTTAGAGACATTTGAAGAAATATTTCTCATAGAAATCGTACTTATACGATTTCCCCTGATTTTTAATATGATATTTTCGTGAGATTTGCGCCTATAATCAACCATAAAAGCTCATCCATCAACGCGACTGGAAAAAGCGTTAGCGAAGCGGCCTAGTTTATTTTCACGTCAGTATAATTTTTTTTTAAAATGATTTACAAAGGCTAGTGTGACAGTAAATAATACAAATTATTAATTAAGTACACGACGTAAATGCACACAAAAATAACGAAATATCGTTTAAACACAATTTTATAAACTAATATTTCAACAATGTATAATAATCTAGTTTCTGACCTTCTATATATTCATTTATCTATGTATTGAATCGAATACAAAAAATTGTTATTGCCAACTGGACCAAGCGAACATAGTATTGTGTGATGTTTTTTACTAGGAAAACGCCAAAGTCGTTGTTAGACGAGTGAGTGAGCCATGTGTTGAGTAGGCCTACCCGGTAACATTCCATTCCTTTTCTCTTTTTACCTAAGGCTAGATCCAGCATGGGTATTTCCTCCCTAGCCTATCTAAGGCTAGAGTGACGCATTATGACTTTACCGTTGACGCGCCCTTATACCAACTAAACTCAAATTCTGTAATTTATACAGTATAATTATATATATCAACTTAAATGAAAATGTCCCCGGATACTCAACACATGACTCGCTCACTCGTCTAGCAACTACTTAAGCGTTTTCCTATAGTATACCGACACACGGGTACGATATGACGCTATTTCTGATTTGGCAACGCGTAGGATGTGGAATATATAACATATGTTAGCAAAAATCGTATTAGTAAATTGAAGTGTAAAAAAAAATTATTTTAATTTTTGGTGGTTTCCTTACTTTCCATGTATAATATTCTGAAGAACAAAGACAGACTAACAGATGATAACCGAGAATGTGTATTTTCTGAGAGAATTATGCAACAAGTTTTCCCGCAGTACTTTATTTCATGAAACATAAATTTATAATATGCTAGAATTCCAGCTTTATAAACCTACCCAATATAATTGAATCTTTCAGTACGGCGCGTATGTCTTTGTGAATCATCTCTTTGTCTTTCGGAATGCCACTTCAATTTTCCGAGATGAATTGGACTAGTACAAACGGCTGCTACTGGAATCCTACGCTGTGCCTATCATACCGGAGGTAATAGGTTCACCTAGAACGGAATTTCAGCTATTTTCTTCCCTATAGAGTCTAGAGGAAGAAAGTAGACAATTCACGAAGACAGGGTATTCAATACAGAGTCTAATCTGAGTTGTAAACGCAGATTTTGGATTGTCTGCAGTTATGAAAATCCAACAATGAGGACATCAAATTGTTATGCTGATATTAATTTGGGCACGGTCCTAAGCCTTATCCACTAGAGAGGTGTGCGTGATGTGTATTCTACACTGGAGATATAACTGTTGGTTATGGGAACAAAATATCGTTTCTAACCAAGTTAAGAGTCGAGTGTTCGTTTAAGTTCAATGCTCGTATTGACTGATGTAGTGCAAAAGTGACGTTTAATTGGTGGTGTCTAAATTAAAATCTTCCTGAAATAAATTCACTAAGCGTGCTCTAATAAATGTGTTCCTGCGCGCACGACTTTCATACTAAATAACTGAACAAATATTAATAAATAATTACGTAAATTCAAATGCACCACATTTATATTTAAATTGGGGAAAACGCGAAAAATTACTCTTTGCATGGTGGTTTTATGTATTAAACACGAACATTTTATTTCCTGAAGTAAAATAATAAATATTAAAAAGTAGACACACTTTATAGACGTGATATGCTGTTAGCGGTGCCTGACTCGGTTGGGGCGTATGGGATGACCATGAGCGACATGGGTTCGAGTTCCGATTTAGCATTGTTTCAATTTATATTGCAAATCATTTTAGTTAATCCCCACTGATATTTTCGAAGAACGACATTTGATCAATATACTACTGACAATTAGGATTATAAATTGTAGCTAAGTTACCAACTTCAAATCAAAGATCACAATGCCACCACAACTATATTAAAGAACTAATTTTATCGACAAGTATGTGTCAGATTATATACTTCCCTTATACCTTCGTTTAACGTGAAATTCAAACAACGCAATCATCAAGAAATGTTTACTAGGTAGGTGCACTGCTGAGTTCTGACGACAATCGCCAGCAATTTCTCCGCCAGTGGCGTCAAGTTAATCACTCCCTAGTTACCTATTGTTAAACAGACTTAACTTCGAGTCATCCTTCCTTCAGTGTAGGCCTAATGCTTCAACTACAGAATTACGTTAGTGTTCTTCCTTTGGGGCGCATCGTAGATAGCCTAGAAATAACATACTTACTGCCTTGTAATTTACATAGCTAAAGCCATGCAGCAGTGAGGAGCAGTCTTTATTATAGCTGCTCTAACTACGGGAATACAATGAGAGTGGCTTATAAACAGGTCTATGTGACGGAGAAGATTCAGCACGAGAAGAGGGGAGGGTTAATGATGATAAGGATCCATTTTGATTAGCGAAACGCGTCCGTGCTCTAGAGGCGGAGGTATATATGTACACCCGCGCACAGAAATAAATCAGGGTCAAAACTAAGACGAATTTGCTAAAGTTCCACGTGTGTATTTCACCTGGTTTGTTGTTGGATGAGCGTAGCGAGCGAAGCGAAGATTCCATTTCACTACACTGGAGAAAAAAATCCGGAATGTTTTTTTTTCTTTTTTTTTTTGTATTTTTGTGTGTTTGTTAACACGATTCCGGCTAAACCGATACTCCGATTGCGATGAAATTTTATGGAGGCCTTCGAAATCTCTGAACTTAGAACTGCCACGTTTTTGAGCGCAATCGGGAAAATTTTTCTTATAAAAAACGCAATTTTACGATTTTTTCGATTTTTAAAACAATTCTTCGACTTATAACACTTACATGCTTTATCCGATTGTAATGATTTTTTAATAGAACCTTAATTTTATGAATTAAGATATTCGTGTGAAATTTGAGCTTAATCGAAACATTATTTCTCATGAAAATCGAAATTTTACGGGTTTTTTCTTTTTTAAAACAATTCTTTGACATATAACACCTACATGCTTTATCCTATTGTAATGATTTTTTTATAGAACCTTAATTTTATGAATTTATATATTCGTGTAAAATTTGAGCGTAATTGAATAATTATTTCTTATGAAAATTGCAATTTTACGATTTTTTTCTTTTTTAAAATTACGTAAAAATTATGATTTATTAAAAAAATTAAGTTAATTTTTAATTTAATTTAATTTAATTTAAAAAAAATCTTCGAATAAGTAATGATTTTTTCACAGAACAACAGAAAATCCGCGTAACTCAATGCAGCTCAATGCACCAATTACGCTCATCCAACAACGCGGCGGGACTTAAGCGTTTTCCTAGTTGATAGACGAGTACGAAGATAGGAGTGTAAACAAGGGCGTTGTAAAGTTGTTCGAGCAACGAAGGCTACCGTTGATTTACTTCTGTCTGCGAGTATACATCTGTGTAAATCAGGCATGCTTGTTGTAACCAACAATGTTGACTCAAGCTTAGAGCTCAAGTCTCTGATCCGGGTTCGAATCCCGTTGAGACCGGCAATCCTAACTGAAGTTTTCCCCGAGGTTTCTATGTAAGGGATTGAGTACTCTTAAACAGCCCTAAAACATTCACTTTCAACTCTAAACCCTAGTTACCTAGTAAGTCACCTGAAGAGGGTCACACCGGGTAAATCTGATGCGTACCCTACAGCGGGCATCCTACAACAAGTTTGTTAAAAACCTTTCAACCTATATCACTTAAGGGTTATTTAAATAGATCAGCTGCCATATTGGATGACAAGATGTGTAGACAAGTTGATCGAGTAACTAAGGCTTCTGTAGTATAGTTGTTCCAGAGTAAGTAAGCAGATGCTGACGTCACCGGCGGGTGGATTGCAGCCAATCAGCGGTCCCCGGTTTAAAATACTGATCGCTCATTGGCCCGCCGAAGCCGCGCGCATCTACTTACTTGCTTCGGAACAACTTTACCATTGATTTACTACTTTCCGCTAGTGTAGGCTTCACATGTGTAAACAGGCATGGCTTCATAGCCCTACTAGTGTGTGCTACACTGTCTATCCCTTCTATTCAATCGCAATCAGTAATTTCGTCGTACAATAATTATATGAACATTTTACGTTGGTTAATTGCTAAAACAGATGTGAAATAATTGTGTTGTATGGCTTTAAAATCATATAAAAATAATAATAATTTAGCTCTAGTTTATAAACTATGATACGAAGTAAGCATCAGTTTCAATGCCTAGTCTGTATTCGAGTATCTGCACGCCACAGCACTTGTATGAAAGTAGCAAGCGGGTTTGATTCGAGTCCTTTGTTCGTTCCCTCACAAATGAATGTAAAAGTCAAGCCAAGTAGATTTGACTTGAAGCGGAGTTAGTTTATGCTCGACATAAATCTGAAGCGTTGCAGTCGTAGCCCCAGGTTAAAATCCTTGCTACGTTTGCTATTTATGACAATTGATGTTTTTTTCATCTTCATATATCACCCGTACAGCGATGGTAATAAATCTAGACGGGTGAGGATCAAAATATCCCCTCTAAATTCGAAACACATTTTATACTGAAAAGGCAGGCCTTCATGTCTCTGATAAGGCTGTATAGTAGTAGCTACTCTCAATGCGATGCTATACAGCTAAACGCCTGTCCGACGTAAAGCCCCAAAAGTATTTGCAACATCAAGTATGAATAGTCTAATGACGAAGTCAAGGGGTCTTTGCAAAGAAAAATCTTTTTTCACCGGTATTCATGATGCTTTAAGTACACTCAAAGATACTTTGGTTTATGTTATATTTGGAAATCATTTTGGAAATGTATAAAGCTTCCTTTAATTTCTTACCCCAGCTTCCTTTAATTGGAATTTCAAACAGCAGTTCCAACACTAAACAAATGGCACATTTCGGAAATTGTGTGGATGCATAAGATATTACAATATTTACAATCTCTCTTTTTAAAATTTGCACGTTTATTGTATTAATATTATCTTTATCATTAGTGTAATAAGTAGGCCATTTTATGCATCGCATTGATACATCGAACGTGAGTTTTCAAAATGGAAGCGTTTAATATCTTTGATGGAGGTGCCAGTTGTATATGCATATACCATTTTGGTTCTATCATCCCCGCCGTCTGACCTCCGGGTAACCAAAGACTTGTTTATCCACATTGGAAGGTAGTGTGCACAGAAAAAAGAAAAACGCATGCCAATCGGTGGTCATGTTCGGTTTTTACTTTGAGACGTGATACACGCACAAACGAAGAGGCATAAAAGTGATGCGCATAGATAGATATAAAAGATATCAAGATATTTTGTTTTGGCCTTCAGATACATCTCCCAGTGTGTTACCAGATGCTTTATTTGAGTGTTATGTGTTCCGTGCACTTTCGTCATTTAAAAGTAATGCATTACTTCTTCCGATTACTTACAGGAAATTGTTTTTTAAACTAGCATTGTACACGTTAGGCAGGTTGTTGTTCAAACTGTTGTGCTATACTAAATACGATATAATATTGGATTTCGATCCCACAAAGTCTAACGTTACGTACTGGCTAACTTCTAATTGAATTGGCATTTGCATTTAGATTGTGATATCACATATTGAATAAATCAATATACCGCAACTGCACAATTATTCTGCTCTGAATTAATTAATCAACTATGAATGGAGGGACATATTTAACGAAGCACTGGTTTCATACTAGTCACTGGCGTGTTGTTCCAGACGACATTACACTATTTGTTTTATTATTATTATTGCTATTGTGTTCATTATATATCTCTATGAATTATTGCGATACTTATAGCTCCAAGAATGCTTTTTTATGTAGTCATTATCAAGTATACAAGAGTAAGTTATATTTGTTTTTAACACAAAATCACAAACCGCTGTCACCTTTGCCATTTGATTTTTAATCTAAATCGTTATGTATTTCCACGAAGATTAACCCGTACCTATATTTAAAAAAAAACGTACCAAGTGTACAATACATTTCGCAATTAGGCAAATGGTGTAATGCTAAAAGCATAACCCTCACAATTCTTAATTCCCTTGCCATTTCATTTTCATTCTTCAAAGAACATTCTTTTGTGGAAGAAAGAGTCAGTGTAGAAGATCTCAGCTTCCCCAAAGATACGTGAAAAGTCAGAGCTTTGTATCACGCTGGTTATGGCTTTGTTTTCGAGTACTCACACGGAAAAACCGCTCTAGCCTTCAAAGAAACCTAGGTATTTATTTCCGACCTTTACTATAAACGTTATATCTGAGATATGTGCACTCGTAGTCTTCCTTTGTCCTTTCTCGACATCACTTCACAAACTGGGTCTTTTGTAAGAAGTTAAAAGCCTGCTTTTATGGTCTCTATAGCAGCATCAAGGGCATGCTACACTATGCGTGCGTTCAACATGTCAAGTATTTCACTAGTATGCTTCAATCGAAGGTGAAACTACTTACTGCTAACGAGTGCCTGCATGGCTCGAAGAATGAGCGTACATGTTAAGATTCTACCATCACAACTCATACTTTGTAAATGTTACGAAGGAACAGCTTTCCAACACAACCATATCCATTCACGTCGACCTAATTTGTAACATTTCAAAAAATTACATCACATTTTCAATCGCCAGATAAGAGACTCAGTTTGATAAGTTTCAAGTTACATACATATATACAAAAGCGCGAACAGTGCATTGATAACAAACTTATTTTTCTGGAAAACACATTGTTTAGGACCTGGTTACTAGATTACACGAATCCATGTGAGTTTTCAGTAAGCAGTCATATTCGGCGGGCATTGTCTCAAGCACAGTCTTGCAGTTTCGCATCAACTGGTAGTACAACATTTTACATAAGCAGCCAAACTACTGTCTTTACATATCGATGATGATGCTAATAGTTATTAAACTAATCTTCTTGCTCTCTCCTTGCAACCTTCTTTGCTGTTCAGCTGCACTATTTTCATTTATTTCATTTCTTAAAACTGAATAAAGAATTCCTATTACTTGCATTTTCTCTGTTAAATCAACACGTCGAGAACGACGATATTAACGCCTTCCGCATTTTACTAATTTAAAAATACATCCCCTTCAGATTGTGTCTAGATCGTGGTCGTGGAATGTCTGGAGATGTGGATAAATATGAGTTTGTGTGCTCTTAGTTGAAAATGTTCGAGGAACATCAATAAGACGCTGTTTTGAATCTCACAAAGGCACGAGGCTTGAAATCGACCTGCGTCCTCATCTTGTATCAACTAAACTAAACTACTACGTTCATAGATACATTATCTCGATTAGTGCAGTCACAAGAACTCATATGTAAAGTCCTACATCAATCAATCAATCAATCAATTCAGATTGTACCAAATATCATCGAGAAACCAATATTCATAAGGTTATGAAAGTAATTTAAGTTAACTTGTAATGACAGTAGATATATAACTTATCTGAACATTGCTTTTGTGGAATCAAACGGTTTGATGAGCTCGTGTAAAATCTTTACGACGTTAAATATCCATTAAGGAATAGCTTTATCGCCAAATCCAGTAAAATTTGCATAAATTCTAGAGCCCTTTGGCTTCTCATTTTCACAAAAAAATAAAATTGCATGTGGTTGTTTAGGAAAGATAATATGCCCATGGCTCTATCAGACCCACATTTCAAATAAATGTATCTACAAATATCGTTGAGAAATTACCACAAACTGTCTCGTACGATATGTCAAAATATCCAAGTTACTTTAAAAGAACTAAGCGCTATGATTAAAATGTAATGTAAATGAGTCATGCGTAAACCTTTGCGAAACAACATCCTAAAGTTCAAAATTTGTTGCGTGAAAATTATTATTATTTAACAGACATTGCATGTAAGTGGGATGCGTAGTATTTTTAAGTTTCATTTGCAGTGTATTATTATTTGTTCAAGTTTTCTGTATGTTTTTTGGTTCGAGGTATTTTGTTGTTTTTCCCTTGTACTTATATCAATATTATAAAGTCTGGAGTCTGGGTTATTTTTATTAATTGTCAATGTTTTTTATCCCCACAGCTAAGCCGCTTGTGTGGCTTGTGGGACTCGTTTCCATACTGAACTAATCATGTATTTAAATATGTACTTCCAATAAAAAAAAAAAAAAAAAAATATATTATTATTATTATTATTATTATTATTATTATTATTATTATTATTATTATTATTATTATTATTATTATTATTATTATTATTATTATATATAATTATAATAATATATAATATATAGAATTGACCTTGTTCATATAAATACAATAAACGAACCAGTTGCGAATAAATGTATGAACGAAGCTAAATTAGTGGAAGTGTTAAAACGCATGAAATGGGATAATTTATTATCAGCCAAGAAGTGTATTCCCTTATACGAATCAATCCAGAGCAATTTTAAAATAGCCTACGATGTGGCTTCTAATTTTAAAGAGTCGAAAGTTAAAAGAAGAGTGAATAAAGTGTGGATGACGAAAGAGTTATTAAAATCAGTAAAGGAAAGAGATCGCGCTTTTCAAAGGTGGAAAAAATGTCCGCAATTCAGTGTATTTAAAAATGAATATAGGAGAGATTATAATAGGTTAAGAAATAGAACAAATAAAAATATAATCGATGGTAAACGACATTACTATGTACATGCATTAGAACAGGGTAAAGACTGCAGAAAAGCAACGTGGCAAAATATAAATGAAATAATGGGTCGGAAAAGGAAAGATACAGTTGAGGAAGTTATAAATAAATTTTTAGGTAGACATGATACAATTCCAAACATTGCTAATAATTTTGCAAATACCTTTGTAGATGAAATTGAAAATATTGTCCACATTTGCGACATTAAGTGTGTAGATAACAATATGAGAGATAATGCATACGAGCAACAATTACAGTCGATATACGTGCCTCCTATTTCAGCGACCGGAGTCAAAGAAATAATACTTAAAATGAATAATAATAAAAAGGCAGGTATTGACGGAATTAGAGTTAAGGATTTGCAAAATATAGTTGATGAGATCAGTCCAGTTATTGCCCTATTTATTAACTTATCCTTGAAGGAGGGTATTATTCCAGAAACATTGAAAACATCTGTTGTCAGGCCAATTTTCAAAAAGGGCGACCATTTGAAATATGTCAATTATAGGCCAATTGCCATTATGTGTAGCATTGAAAAAATACTTGAAAGATACGTGGCAAATTGCTTAATAGATTACATGACGAAATTTAAAATAATAAACGAACAACAATATGGATTTCAAAGAGGAAAAAGTACAGTTGACCTTTTGGCATCCTTTTCTGACCTAGTTAATACTAAGCTAGACGAAAATTTTAACATTTTATGTATGTTTATCGATTATAAAAAAGCATTTGACACCCTTGATTTTAATAAGCTGCTAGATGCGTTGGAAAGTATTGGGGTTAGAGGTACATTGTTAAATTGGTTTAAAAATTATTTATCGAGCAGAAAGTTAATTGTAAGAATAGGCGAAGTGTATAGTGAAGCAAAGTCATGTAGCAGTGGCGTACCACAAGGCTCTATTTTAGGACCTCAACTTTACTTAATATATGTAAATATTATGGTTAAGTATATTATTAAGTGCATTGCTTTTTGCTACGATGATGACTTTGCTTTAGTGTCTATCCATAAAAACGTAAAAATTGCAGAAAGATACTTGCAAAATGATTTTCTAAATTTACTCAGGTGGAACCATGACGTAAGGCTAATCGTAAATATTGAAAAAACCAAGATTGTGCACATTTCTATGCCGCTAAACGCGGGTCGAAATACTAATATCAATGTTATTGCCCACAATTTTGAATGCTTACATCTGAACGCGGGTAAAATTGATCTGGATTGTTCGCAGGGGCGGCTCGTGAGTTATTATTGTGGGGGTGCACATAATTTCGAAGTCATTCTGCGGGAAACAAAGGGGTCTGGGGCACAGCCCCAGCCGCCGGAGGCGAAAATTTTTTCAGACATTAATGGTCTGAAGTACCCGGAAAACGACTTTAGAGTATATTTTTCGAATTTATTGGTCGGGAAAAACTCCCCTATATGTAATTGTTAATTATAAGAAAACCATCCAAAAAATTATTATTATATGCTTGATTAAAATATTACATACCCGAATAATGTCTCTCCATCTCCTCCGACACGCGCCTTAAACATCACATCGTATCGTTTTAAAAAACTGTTTATTTTTAGATCGTTAAATTACGAAGTCATATTATAGTAATTTTCACTTCACGGCACGATAATAATTTTAACACTTTTCGCTCACTTGAAAACTTTTGTTGATCTCACTTTACCAACCCTGTCGAGAACAACTTTCACTGGCTACTGACAGTGACCGGAGAGTGGGGGTGAATGAATGGCGCGAGCACAATACCAAGGCGTTTGAATGGAAGTAACGGTTTTGACCCTTGTGCACGTGCACAAAACCCAGCTATACCAGACGTTGTATAACAAAAGACAACCTGAGGCTTGTTCTGCCGGCCTTTCCGTGTTAAAACCACGTAAAAATGTGTGCACACTCAGAGTGTCATCCCTCAGCGGCAGCACTTACTGCAGAATGACTTTTGCCGAATATGCCTTGCTCTGGGCCAGCCAAAATATCCATACAAACAATCCAACGATTTATTGGGAATATTACGAGATTGGCTTCGAACCTTAAATTTGGAATTTAGTGTGCGCAAATATTTGGGGGTGCACGTGCACCTGTGCACCTATACACGAGCCGCCCCTGATTGTTCGTGTGATACATCAATTGCAACTGTTTACAGCCATCCGTATTTGGGGTTGGAGATTGATAGTAACTTTAGTTGGAATATACAAGCTGAGAAAATATGTAAACGCTTAAGGTCATGCGCTTCCCAATTATATGCAGTTAAAAGTATTTTACCATTTAAATATGTAAAGATGGTTTATATAGCCCTTGCAGAGTCGGTTATTTCTTACGGTCTGTTAATTTGGGGAAATGCTTCGTTATCACAGCTAAATAGCATAATCTCTATTCAAAATAAAATAATGAAGATGATCACTTTTGAAAATAATTTAAGCACTTTGGAATGTTATAGACTACAAAACGTTTTACCTTTACAAAAATTATTCACATATAAATTAGTTTTGAAACATTTTTTCGTTAATACTCACAAAAATTGTATAAACCACACTACTTCTACTCGCTCCAAATCTTCGGAAGTATACCAGTTGCCACGGGTTGCAAATAAGTATGGTAAAAGAACACTTAGCTACACTATACCTTTCTTTTTTAATAGTATTCCAAAGAACATCAGAGATTTATAGACTATTTATGAAATCAAAAGAGAGCTAAAGGCATTTTTATTACGAAATATGCAGTGAAGTTAGGGTTGTTGTGTATTTGTTATACATAAGTGTTTCATAATTTAATGTACATGAATTAGCACTATAATTTTTCACTGTTCTATATCTGTTCTATTCAATGTTTATTCACTGTATTATCTGCAAAATGTTGCTTCACAAAAATATTTTTGGCTAGTATAAGTATTTAATTTGCACATTAATTACTTGTTTTTATCTACTATTTTAATCGTTTATTTTAGTGGTATGTATTTTTATTTTTATTTTATTTTTTATTACACGCTGAGTCATTCACTGCTTACTGATACTTACTGTTACTTCACTTATTATTGTATTGCAATCTAGAATTTTGAAATATTGAATTAGTTAAAAATCATTATTTCACATGCATGATTTCTTTAATGTAACATGTTCCACAGTTAAGCTGTCCTGTACAGCTTGTGGATGGCCGAACTTGTTTGATAAAAAAATGTATAAGAGATATGTATTTCAATAACAATTATTATTATTATTATTATTATTATTATTAGTATTATTATTATTATTATTATTATTATTATTATTATTATTATTATTATTATTATGACTCTATTATTGCAAACTCTTCATTATTTTTACGCTTGTTGTAATTAAACTTGTGAATTTGCACTACTCCATCAGAAGGAACTATTAAACGGTATCACACCGTAATGCCAAAGGAATAATGTTCTTGACTATATAGCCATTAGAATATAACTTGGGTGCCATTAAACTGTTGGATATTGAATTACCCAGTCTAGATTGTTGAAACAAATCGTTCCAAATCGGGGTGTGATTATTTCATGTTTTCATAGGAACTTGGTCTAGAAAGAACTTAATTCCCAATCTTAAGGTGACTAAGCATTAGTGTTGGGTTCTAGGATAGTTATGTGAATGTCCAAGGGATATGTGATATCACGTATCAGAGCATTTTTGACGGGCAAAAAGCGTGCTATCAACTTACTCAGGATTGCCGGTAACTAGGATCGAACTAGTGGCCTACGGAATGTTACCCATGGCTACTTTTCGGTGTAGAATGCAATGTCTCTGTGGTTCATTACAAAGGCCATGACCGGAAAGCCAGTTAATACGCAGTCTACTCATTAGACGAACCGCGTTCCCACATATCGACTATTGAATCGATCAACTATCGAAATCAACTGGTTCAAGTCTACCAACAATCATCCTTAATGAACCTCATTGCCCGTGGAGACAGATTGGGATTAAAACTTTCCCTCAAAGGTAAATGATTCAAATCTGCCAGAAAGCAATCTCATTGGTGAAACTTTGAACCGTCTACATCTGCTGGCTGATTGATTCGAAACTCGTAAATGCTTATCACGCAAACCACTCACTTTCTTTTGTGGTTACGACCAATGAATTACGTCATGATTTATTGTGAAAGTTTATTTGAATGGTATAGTCGTCAGTGTTGAACTGTCGACTTCGTCACTCGTGTAACGTTCACATAAAATTTACATTAAATGTTATAGGTTTAGTATTTCACGGGTGAGCTTGTTGGATTTTGCAAGCTATTGTTAACCTGTAAAATGTTATGCGTTGCGCTGTAAATCTCGGCGCTCTCGTCCAATCATTGCTGCACTCGCCAGCAGAACGGGGTTCACGTTTGCTACGTGAAACATTCAAAATAAATGTTATTTTGAAATGTCCTCAGTCAGTGATTGTTTCAAAAGAAATCACGGTATCGAACTTGAATTATGAGTCAAGTGTCAAAAACGTTCCTGAAATGAGTCATGGGAAACACTTACGATTACAATTTGAGATTTATGTGTTATGTAAATAGGTAGTAGTGAGTTATGCATTAGAATACATATACGTACAATATGATTGTAAAACAACATTTATATTACTTTGGTGCAGTTACTTATTGAATGGAAGTAACTATAAATTAAGGTGCGATTCTCACCTATGCTTTGCTTTTCGGTTCGTTTGTCTATGAGTGTTCACGTCTCAAGATAAAAACCGAACATGACGTCCAGTTGACATGCGTTTTGTGTTGGCATTACCCATCAACAAAGACGATACATTATGAACGGGGTACAGGGTGACGGGGCTATAACCCCGGAAATGTTGAATATTACTAACTCGGCACCTCCACCAACGATGTTTGAACACGGTGACAAGCGTGATATGATAACGGCAAACTTCAGTTCCTATTTTGAAAACGCACGTTTACCCGCGCTGACTAACAACTAAATTAAACTTTACCGTTAACCAAGCACATTATTTAATAAAATTAACAATATTTGAAAGCCAATCAAAATTAAGTATCAGATATATATAAAATAATAATAAAACTTTAATAAAAATAATAAGTTGCTAAGAAATATGAAATGATAGCCTGGGGGAGGAGTAAGATTAGCTTCGAAATGTTCTTTGTAATATATAATGTTCTTGGCTCAAGTATGATTAATTGTTAATATAATTTCAATATTAATAAGAAATTACTACATTGAATTTAATGCACATGCGAAATGTGATTAGAGAAGGTATTCAATAAACATTCACCCGGCTACCTCAAGTTAGGGTAAACTTGTATTATGATCGCAATTAAATCACACAATGTACATCATCTGATTATCACTTGCAAACCAGCGAGATTATATTGTGGTGTATGCGGCAATGATCGACTACAACAGAATGCAACATCAGTTGAGTAAATACAACATTATGATATTACTACCATTTGGTTGTGTACTGCTCAAATAATAATGTATATAACAGCACAGAAACAAATATGGATTTAATGGAAGTGGATATTAAACAGATTTGATTCGCAAGGATGTTGGTATGGAAAGCCTTGTGTTGTTTATTTGCGTTTTTCAATCATGTTTAATTGATAAAATCACTAAACGTAAATAGTCAGTGATATGGATTCTAGTTTCAGAGAGGATTACCTTAAATACTGATATCACATTAGTTCATGCATACACAGCTGGATTTAGTTTAAAACCCCGATAATAATTAATAATCAATGGTTCGTTGCTTCCATGAACAGATTACGTATTATAGTTTAGTAATTTCAGGCTACTTCGTCGAGTGTATAATATAGTGAAGGCTAAGATAGGAGCTACGAAATCCGGGATAATATAAACTAAAAATAAAGTTAAATAATTATTGTTGCAACACAGTTTCAACCTAAGGTACCTACAAAAAACTGTAGCTCAAAATGGAAATTATTACATGTGTGTTCACACAACATTTTATCAGGTAACAGTGTACAAAAATACAGGAAATCGTCTACCTTAAGGACTTCTTTTACTCCAAGTGTAAATTCACCGCCATCCTTATTTGTACCGTTGTAAATTCGTCCAGTGGACCATGTCTTGACGATGGTGCTGTATTATTCCTGTGTGGCTTGCGCTCAACGGTCGACGCTATCCCCACATGAGTCGTGCACTAATAGCTCCAGCTCCTAGCCCTGGACCTACCAGACGGCTCAGCCAATAGGAAGAGAGCCAGCCAGCCGACCGGGGCGAACCAGTCTCCTGACGATGCTGTTCACAGCACCAGCGAAGCGTCAAACGCGGCAACTTACGACGAGTTCAAAACAATTGTGACAATTATGTTGCAACTTATTTCTGGCTACTAAATAATTGTGTTCAGAAAGTAATAATAGTGAAATCAATAAATATTTCAATATAAAAACGGTAAAAAGTTAATCATGTTTGATGTCATGCTATACAAAAGTGCAAAAAGAGATAATAAATGTAAGATTTTAAATAAAATCAATTAATATTTTTCATTAATGAAGTCAATTTACATGCAATTTCCATTTGCATTGTGGTCTAGTATATCAAGAAAGTCAAACAAGAAGAATTAATAGAATTAAAATTATATAAATATAATATTAATTTTATTAATTTAACAAAATGAATCAATTACAATACAGAAAAGAAAAAAATATGAAAATTCAACGGCAGTGAAGAAGAAGAAGAGAAGAAGAAGAAGAAGAAGAAGAAGAAGAAGAAGAAGAAGAAGAAGAAGAAGAAGAAGAAGAAGAAGAAGAAGAAGAAGAAGAAGAAGAAGAAGAAGAAGAAGAAGAAGAAGAAGAAGAAGAAGAAGAAGAAGAAGAAGAAGAAGAAGAAAAACTACCACCATCATAATCATCAATGACCAATAATCACCATCGTCATTATTAGCAGTCTAAATTAAAAAAGTGCATTTTGTCAGCATTTCTATTCATAAAAATAGAATAATTTTAAGTAACTCCCTTATTAGTATTATGTTGGTATTTTTCTCCATGGCTGTTCAGATGAATGCTAGAATGGTAATCATCGTCCAGGGATAATATTGTACCGTGTACGTGACACAATTATCAAGAATTGTTCCACGAATTTGCCACAGCATAATGCACTTACACGCACGTGTATGAAATTCACACAAACGCTCTAATTATTTTGCTCTCCATTTATATTCTAGTTCAATTGAGCTTCAGGAAATTATTCGCATGTTTGCTGATTGCTGAATGTGTTTAGTTGTCTCGCTGTTGAAATGGCAGTGTGCTTTTGCCTGGCTCCCCTCCCCTGAGAAGATATACTCGCAAGCTCCAATAAGAATCATTGCTTGTCTGCAAAAAATATTGATTAAATTGTGTCGCATGGTTCGCTATAACCTCATTATTGGCAATATTCCTTTCACCCTTTGACAACTTTGTTATGTAAGTAAATACGATTGTCATTCTATCCAATCCAAAAGTCTGCTTCATAATAATAGAGCAAAATAAAAAAGTTCAACAAAATTGAAGTACACTAATATGATTACAACAGGAGTATTGCCGGCATGCATGCAACTTGCCTCCACGTCTTAGTAAGCTACATTTGAGTTTTCACTTGACAAGGATTGACGTAAAAAACAATAAGGTCCAAGTCTGTTGTGGCATCCGAAAAGTTTTCAAAATATTATATAACATAGAAATAGAACAACAACTGTATTCTTTTAAAAATATACCAAAAGTATTTGGTGTTTCATGCATACTCTCATGATGACGACTTTCATGAATAAATTTGGTAGCACATTATCACAAAATGCATATGATTTGGATGGCTGTGTTTTTAATTGTTGCCAACACTTAGCTGAGACTAAACATGCTATTGAGGAGTGTACATCCTTGATATTTTCTTCTTCGTTTGTTGGTGTTTGCAGGTACGGGATAATATTTTTGTCGGCAGAGGCCAAACATCGTATAACACAAGATATTACAGACACAAATTCAAGATTAATCAAGTAATTTACCCATGAGCAATGAGCACGTGCTTCCTTTGTTGCGCACATAATGCTATCGCTTCCAGGGGCATGATTCCTCTGACAATGTCTCACCTAATGAGTGTCTGGCTAGTAAAGTCTCACCTCCGGGCATGATTCCTCTGACAATGTCTCACCTTGTGAGTGTCTGGCTAGTATAGTCTCACCTCCGGGCATGATTCCTCTGACAATGTCTCACCTTGTGAGTGTCTGGCTAGTATAGTCTCACCTCCGGGCATGATTCCCTGTGATCAGGCCATGACACGAGACGAAGAGGAGTCTTACGACCCGTGAAATCAAAACGGTCGTTGAAAAAACCAAGTAAATCTTACGGGAATGAGTTTGCCGAGGGCGTGAAAATGAGAAGAGGGGTGGAGGTGGGGGTGGGGGTGGGGAAGCATCATCCATTGCACGGTGGAATACATCAAGGAAAGACTCAAGAAGAAATAACAAAGACGCACTTTCTCTTCGCTACACTTCAAGTGTTAGCTTGGCTGGGAGGAATAGGGTGCGATACTGATCAATGTACCCACATAGAAAATCAATATGGCATGTATGAGTGTCCTAGGTTTGCATTTGGCATAGAGGTCCACGATAAACTTGGCATATTTCTCCGCGACGCACCGTTGATGTAATCGATAGACATAACAACACGGGGCTATAACCATGAGGTTGGATCAAGTGTTCCTGGAAGCCATTTTCAACGCTAGGCTGGGCCTATGACAGTCATAAAACGTTGTGAGAATGAATGCAGAATAGAATGGCCGAGTAAATCTACCTGCACGGTGTACCTCGTCAGGGTCGACTCCTGGAGCCAGTGCCTATGTTGCCCGTGGGAGTAATTATGGTAATGGTGATAGATTCAGCAGGGTTAGGGGTTAGGTGTGTTTCGATCATCGTCGAAGCTAGCGCTTTCGTCTAAATCTCTTGAGAACGGTTTGAGCCTTCTTGAAGCCGTAAAGAACGTCGATTTTCTACACCCCGTACGTACATTGCGATAGGTTTAATCTTTTCGAATTAAACCTTTTATCTTGAATAAGTTTAATAAGAGTTGTGTAAAGTAAAGTCTCGTTGAATGTGTTGTATAATCGAAGGGTTGGTCCGGGTACGGTGCGCCCGGTCGACAGATGAAGGCCTAGTTGAAATTCAAGCCTCGTCCGCCGTTCCCTTTGCTGACACAGCTACAACCCCCTCCACCCCCCGAAACTTCCTCATCATCCAGGCTTAGCAGCTGCGGGCTCGGAGTCGGGCCCATGCCAGGGGATCCGGCAAATTTCCACAACTACGCGCAGAATACAAAATAAGATACCAACCGAAAGAACAGGCGACGTGCACAAGAAGAAAAAGTGCTATTTCGTCGGAACCGGCCGCTGTTTGGAAGATCAAATATACAAGATTAGTCGGCGGTTTTAGGGAGAACAAAATAAAAAAATGGAATATCGAAAAAAGAAGTTTTGAGATAGAATAATGGCTAACATTATGACACAAGTTTAATCTTTGAGGTGGACCTGAGATAACTTGAAATGAGGGCTGATGCCTCTTTGCCTGGGAGGAAAGTTTTCGAGCTTGGAAGGTTGGTACGAGATTATAAGTTTATCGTCCCTGTAAGGAAATCAGCCACCTTTAGAAGCTCTGAACGGCGCTGAATAACAATGCAGTGAAAACAAATTAGCTCTTCCACGAGTGAAATATGCATGTCCTTACAACATACTCGCAGTACAGACACCGAATTAAAACGTTCTATAGACCAATGTGGGGACGTTCAGTTTAGAAGCCAATTAGCAAGTAAATACACCACTTATGAGATGAAGCGCACTTTATTCTGACTGTGTTTCGACTACACCATAAGTTTGATGTCTTTGCTCTGCCAATCAAATCTTAATGTCATCATACCATATTTTCAAAGAAATGGCGTTGTAAAGTTTTATATTTAAGAAGAATGATCCTCGTAAAGGAAAGTGGGTATTAAGCTGAATATTTACCGCCATAAACGCAGATATGTGGGAAAGGCGGAATGAAGCGACTATATTGCGGATATGATAAAAATAAGACATGTTTTAGATAAGTTTTATTCCATAAGATCTTAAAAACTCTGCGCGAAAAGGTAAAGCATTCTTATAGCGGCTACAACGGGGAATGGTTCGGTAGATAGGGAATGGTTTACTGTTTATTTCTCGTAGACTGAACTAAATGCAAGTAAACTCATTTAACCAACTTTGATGACCGTGTGTTAGGGCCAACTCTAGTTTTCCTTACCGATGTGGAGCTCGTGTGGCAGTTATACGCCGAGCTGTGATGTGATACCGCCAATAGGTATAGCTTTTTATTAGCTGTTCTGCGCCGTTTACCTTTTAACGAGATGGGTATCACGGCAATATCGCAACGAGAACACGTTGAAGACAAGTAAAAACTAACGCTGTTCTTTCTATCACGACGCAACACAAGATAAAAGTAGAATTGAACTAACTTCAAATATGAAACGATCGCAATAACGTAATATATTCAAAACTTAAGACAGGTTTTCCGAGTTCTTTATTCTAATATATCGCCTAATCTACGTAGCATCTAAACTAGCGCCTTATTTCAAATTAATTAAACATACATTATAAAGTCACTTAATAATATTTTGTTGAGTTGAGTAATACGCACATTATAATAACTTCAGTGATAAATACGCCGGGGCATTTTCCGCCATAATTATTTTGGTTGGATGGATGATTTTGTTACTCACAATTTTCTTAATACTCATAAACAATCACCATATTAGATGTTTAATTAGTTTGACATGCAAAATCACATCACAAGTGCCTTGTATAATCACTTCGGCACGTGTTACACTACTTACTATGATATGTTAAGTATTTAATTAGTTATTACTTACATCTAATTCCCAAGACGTAGGTATTGTAAATGCGTTGATTCGTATTGTAATTAAATAAGAACGATAGAAATAACGATTTTGAAGTGATCTGATTCATTTATCGCCGAATTATTTCTTATGTAAATAATCAAGTAGTTAAAACGGAACTCCAATAATATCATTTATAATGGTGTTCTATTCATTTGTGTAACTTTTGAACTTTTTCTCTTATTTAATGTTTTGCAGAAATGAAATATGCCGGTATCATCCATCACACTTAAGTCATTTGAAGTTAAATATGTGTTAGTCTTTGTGTTGGCTCTAAGTAGCTTCCGCCGTTGTGTTGCTAGGAGGAACTTTCATTTGACATCGGTTTATTTTTACAAGCTTCATTCTTATTTCAGAAGTCAGTTGTCTACTTTGTATTATTGAAAAAAGTATCAGACCATTGATGAAATTTTTCCATCTTCTTTTCAAAGAAATGCCTGGAAATTGTTTGGAAAAATTAAAGTATAACTACTTTTAAATTGTTATTTCTTGTTATCGGCTTATGTACATCATTGTATAACCGAAATAAGATACAAAGCGAAACCCATAGCAACTACTCTTAAAGGATTACCACAATTTTCAATTTCCAACCGATGTAGCTCATGCGAGACGCTGAGCTCTGCTTCCGGAGTACACATGCTCGATCCCCACCATCGGCAGTCGATCTACGTTTAGCAGTGGTTGATTCAAGATAACGTCCATATCGTTGGGGGCAACTACGCAATTATTTCGGAGGTACTAAATTATTGGCCGTATGTATTACTGGTTATTTTAAATGAATAGTAATGGTAATCAAAGTTAACATGTACTCGTTAGTGGGGAATGAACTCAATTGTACCTTGTTCTCTTTGAAGTTACGTTCACTTATATAATTGAGTGTTTCTTTCTTTGCGTTTCATTTGTAATAATACCTTCACTTTGAGTTGACATTGAGTTGCAATTAGGGCTCGCTCTTTGAAACCATGGTCAATTTGTTAAATATTAAAATTAGCTTGCGTTGATGTTTTTTATCTGGGCACAGCTTGGCGAAGCACGTTAATATAAATTATAGTTTCTAATAAAATATTATTCTCTTCTTTCATTATATTTTGCCTCTCTCTCTTTCCAAGAGGAGTATAAATTTAAAAGTTATTATCACTTTTTTAATGGAATATCGATCACATTTGATACTTTTATTTATATTTTCGATCATAAAGTTTTGATTAATGTTCTTACAAGGTTGAAACATAAAGAGCTTGCTTCCAGGGGCTCAAATATCAAGAAGTTAATCAATTTTTTTTTTTTAGATTTGCGTTATATAATATAAGGATAGGCAACAGCGTACAATAATAGTTCGAGTTTCCTTGGTGTAATTTTACAATTGTAAAATAATACTAGCAAGAGGTAGCAACGTTCTGCATCGGATTGCAATATTACTTTACTTATTATTGCGAATGCGGAGAAGCCGGGAATTTTTTTGTTGGAACGAGCTGTATGAAGTCTACGATATAAAATCTTACATTTAACCTCTTTGAACACAATCTCATTTTAGCGTTGTTTACAACAAATGATTTGTTACGACCACATGTATAAAATAACATTTGTTACTATATATACCTATGGTGGTTAAAAAGAGGTACACAGTGTTGTCAATTTATATAATACAGGGGTAAACGGAAACAGGGATAACATCGCATTTTTTATTCGAAATAAAGAATTCTGAGGAATTCGACGGTCATAAAATGAAAACAAATGAAAGTAGTATTGAACCCTTTTAACGAAGAAAAAAAACTACTTATTGCTTGAGTTTATTTCTTGTTCCATCTTGAAACGTTCAAAAATCGAAAAGGGGGTTTAGCTATATTGTATTCTTAACATTGAATCTTGAAAACATGTTGTACGTTAACCTAAACATTGACTTTGTACACGACACAATGCCGCCTACTAGAAATCAATGGTAATCCAGCGGTCGAAGAAATAGATGAGAGATTCAAAAATACACATTCTGTTTAACTTATCAAGCTGAATACAACACAAATATGCCTGCCATAAGGAAACAGATTGCCTTCAACCGTAGACTACTATATTATCAAACTTTGCAAACAATTTAGAGATAATAATATTTTTTAATATTTTCAGTTGTTTAGCTTAAGTGGATCGAGAACTGAAACGACGAATCAGTTGATCATGGTTCGATCCCCAGTCGGATCAAAATGATAAAATATTTACTTTTAATGCATTAACAGCTGTACAAAAAACTATGTCCACATCAAAGGAAAATAAATAAATAAATACGCCAAGCTATGTGTAATTTATAGCAAATTTGCATAATATCAACATTTTTTTTTTTTTTTTAGTGATATTTATATGAGCAATGAATTTAAAAAAAAACTCGCGTGAATTATTCGTTACGTGAATTTGAACTAACAATTCACATTTGAAGTTGATGAAATAATAATGGATTCCATGGATGTGTGCCCATCTGCGTGTGGGCTTATATAACTATAATTATAATGAAAATAAATGTTATATGCATTTGAATATGAACCGATTTACAGCAATATTATTCTATATTTATTAATCTACGATATACATTTTAAGACTAAATTCATCTATCTAGCCTTTCAAAAGCGAGGAATCAATTATTGCAAAATATTATCCAGTGTCCTTCGACCCGGCACCTCCACCAACAATGCTATTCATATGGAGTTAAAACATTTCTCACTCTACCCGGCACCTCCACCAATTTGAAACTTTGAAAATACGAAACAAGCAATATTGCTCTTCACTGTTATTAATAGAAGTTGTTGTTGCATTAATGTATACTAAATAAAATTTGTTCATGATACGTTAGGGCCAAAATGGTGCCAAATCAGACGACTTAATACTTATTATATAATATGATTGTTTGAAACATTTACATTATGACATTTTTATTGATCGGGTTGTTTTGTAGCGGTGGTATTCAACGATTGATGATATTTTCTGTCGACACTTAAAAGTTTTATCATTTACATTATGTTCACACTAGTTCATTCTTCGAAGAGACAGGTAAACCAGGTCCTTCTGCCATCCTGTGCTTACTGCAATGTAAATTTGCTAAATTCAAACGGTTTTGGAAGAAAGTTTTCGAGACGCTTTGAACTTATTAAATGTTGTAGTCTACATGATCATCATTAATCAGATTACTCTTATTAATTTAATTGAATCCGTGCACAGTTATATATTAAAGCCTGCTTAGAAGGTTGCTGTACCAGAATCATGAATTACTAGAAAAACATTGTCAAGTTCAAGTAGAAAATGTACAAAAAACATGACTAAAAATAAATAATGAACTTTGAGTAGTTATTATTATTAACTACAATTCAGAAATTGTGAAAATGTGAAAATGAAAATGTGAATCCATCAAAAACATATCAATAAATTAGAATTGTTTATGCAAATAAGTTTACTTGATATTTTTGTTTGAGTAGGCCCGTATTATAAAAACCTGCAGAAGAGAATCATTCCAATATTGTAGATAGCCAGAGTATTTTTTTAAATTGCAATATTCTAAAAGTTATCTTATCGGCATAAATTGATATATGTGTAATAGCACCTTGGTAAGTTTGGTATTTTGCAGCCTATTGCTGCAGATAAAACGCAAGTGACACAGCATAGAATGCATTATTGTAAAGTACGTTAAATTAACAGGCAATCTAAATTAGGTATGGTTTACGCCAGCCATAATTAGTTTAAACATTGATGAGTGTGGACTTTTCGTACCTAATTCTTCATCGAGAGGATTAATTTATATACTTTATTGATTGTGTCATATAATTTAAAGGGGAAAGCAATTTTAAAAGATTTTAATTTATACTCCAATCCAATGACAATTGTGCAAAGTTTGGAACATCTGTCTGCCGTGCCAAATGGGTCTTGTCTTAAAAGTTTAACCCATATCTTTGAAGATAAGACATTTAATTTTCCGAGAGGAATTTCTATTCGTTGAATCATTTTGGGGCATTGTAAATTGGCACGCGCAAAATTCGGTTGCACGATAAGAATCTCATGAACAATGTTCTCCCTTAAACCCAACTTACCCACTGGTTGATTGATGATGCGATCGGTCAAATAAAGCGACAGGCGAAGGTTATCCTAGTAATCAGTCGTTAACACTGGATGTTTTTCCATAAAATGTAATTTGATCGTATTAATTGAATGGATTTAACCTTTTCATCGCACATTTCTCGCTGATATTCTTCTTTCGACACATGAACACAGGGTTACTATAAGCTAGTTGATAGGGTTCAAACAGGTTGTTAGTAAGCAGCTCCAGATGTATTTGCTGAACAGGACAGCTTTGAGCTAGGTCTTCGCCGAAGTCGTGCGTGGTAACTATGTATTCGTGATAAATATTAGTGAATTATTTTGAATAACATGTTTTGTTACTTTGACGAGTTAGTTTAACTTAGTCCCCTTACAGAGTCTTAACCAATTTTGATGTTACATAAGATAAGCAGTGGTCACACGAACCATTTGGAAAGAAGTGTATTTATTTCAATTGATGTTTTATATTTTATATCATTTAAACAATTATGGAAAAAATATGAATATGCAAATAGTCATATTTCGTATTTTAATAACTGTTTAGATAAAGCTGAGTTTGTTTCATTCGAAACATAAATTTATGTTGTTTGTTTTGATTTTAATAAGGACACAATTTATTGTTTTATATTTTCAACTACGGTCTGATGCAGTCTGAACGAGCGGGCACTTCGCATCCATAAATTAAGCCCCAGTTAAACGAAATGTTTGAGTAGTGATGATTAAAAGTGTCAAACGTTTTGACAAGTCAATAAAAAGCAAAAATAAAATTTATTTTGAAAGTCAGTCAAATTTTCATTTATACAAGCTGAAACTGCATAACCGTACGTGCTATAGTGAACAGTGCACACACAAGATCGAATAAAAAACATTCTTTTAGTTGATTTGTTTCTGTGAGTGGATAAAAATGTACCTCCCTTTTCAACGTTCCAGTATGAACGAACACGAGTACATAGAATATGTGGTTGACAATGGTTTGTGATATTTTCCCGTGGCATATAGAAAAATGTAATAGCTTTTGCTTGTTATTTCAATGAGTTGAATGAATGACTCACTTGAGTTAACGTGCGAGTTTCAAAACTGGGGGGTTGCATGTTAAAGTATCAACCGTTGACTTACAAAAATACTCTCGGTTGCACTGGTGCATAAACTAGATCGCAAACGCACAAGCTACACAGAGTAAGTGAAATACTGTTCCTTATCACAATCTTTATGATAGCACAGTGGTGAAATCTTCAGCCACTTTGGGTCACAGTAACAGCTTTTGAAAGAATCACGACAAATAGCGCACATTGTACTTTTGTAAATCCGCTATTGAGAGGAAGTTTTGGTTTTCGTCCAACATTTAAAGATATACGTTATTCTTTTCGTAAATAATTTCTTAGTCTGTTTGTTAAATGTATGTTTTTGATAACGTGTTTTTATAAATTGGGTGTACCTGTACGATTATCACATTTTAATGTTGTTATAACCTTCTGAGAGTGTCTGTCTATGTAAATTAACAAAATATACGAAATTGTCAAGGCTTCTTTCTATATGGCTATTATCACACAGCTAAAGCGTTGAAGTGAAGTAAATTTTCCGATAAAATGAATCTATTTAACCATTCAAAGCATTAATTAATTAATTAAATTAAAATACTGTCCGTTGTCTTGGCACCTCCACCAGTTTTATAATCTGAAAAGTAAAACCTGTTAGACAAACCATAATATGCACAGTGTGCTTCACTGGATGTTGCAAGACAATACACTGCTCTCTACTTTTAAAGCTATAATAATTGATTGGCTATCATAAAAATAAAAATAATTAAATATTTGACAAAATATATTCACGGGGGGATTGATTACTAACAAGTGATATATTTGAATGAAATGAACATAAAAAGTTATATAAAAGAAACTAGTATATAAGAGGTATTAAATGTGTAAAAAAATAATTTTGGACATCACGCTCTTCTGTTTTTAAAATATATTGCAGTAATATTTCCTTGGTGTGTCAAATATATTCTCATCTCCATCTATTAATATTGGCCGGTGGTTTTTCGTACTTATTTTATTTCATTTTATTCTTCATATTATTATTTTGTCGGCAGAAATGGCTATTGGTCATTTTGGTTACATTTCCTTCTCTTTTTAATTGTTATTAAGTTTTCTTTGTCAAATCCTCAGTTTGAAAAAGATCGAACTTTGACTGCAATATATTAAAATAAGAACAGTGTGAAGTCCACAAATACTACTTTAAACACAAGAAGTTCCATTATGAATAAGAATTGTGTAGTTTTTGTTTGCCTTGCCTTGGTGAACACGATCTCTTCGCCTGGGGCCCCAGCTGTTGCCTCGCACCTAAGTACCTTCCAATAGATCATTATCCGGGCTCCGAGCCTCCTCTTCCTGAGCATTGATCACACGACTTATTAATAACTTAGCGCATCGGAGAAAATTTACCTTGCTGATTTTCTACTACGCAACGTGTTATCGGATAAAGAAACGCATTTTTAATGTGAGATTACTTTCATAGACTGGTTTGAATCAAAACTCGCCTGTATTTTGTGTATTCAGACTCGAATTCTTCCTTGGACATCTTACCTCTTCATGAAAAATATCACAACCATCACCTCAAATTTACATCGTTGACAAAATATTGAACACAGAGCCCCAATATTATCATGAAAATAAAACAAACTCCAAAAACGAACGATTAAGAAAATTCTGTTTGTAATACCTAAACTTATATCAACCTAGACTTCTCACAGGATTTGACAACGCCTTCCCTGGGCACAGTTCTAGATGGTGAGATGGTGCTTGATTGGGTTCAAACTCGTCTCAGTTAAGAAGGTGTTTTCCAATGGTCTGTCGATCGAATGGAAAAAAGGCATATAATTATGTAATAAACAGAAGATTTGATTTAATACCGTTGTACGACGTACTTTAGGAATAAGTGATATTTATGATGTGCTTTGATGATATAACTTTATCTAAGTCCCCGTTTTCACATTATAACTGATAAGATAACATTTTGATTGAAGTATTTTTTAAATGTTTAGAAAATAATAATATAGATGAGATTCGAAATTAAAAGCGGTATGAGGAGTGTTCAATGCCTATGATAAAAGCCAGAATTTTAAACTTATCTACCACGCAATTTATCGACAGTGTAGGCTCAGCGTTAAGCGCGCGACTCTGATTCGGGAGGTCCAGGTTTTAAATCCCGTCGAGACCGGCAATCCTGACTGAAGGTTTGTTCCTAGATTTTTCTAGTTGTTAATGTGAATGCAAGGGGGGTCTTAAACAACCCTCGGACATCCCTTCACAATTGTCCTATCCGCAACATACCTAGTGAGACACCTGAAGAAGGACATGAATTGCACCTGGGCAAACTTCCCACACAAATTATTATATTGACTTTTTTAGGTTAAGTTCAGGTTTTGACCGTTTTTAATCTATTCTCAACGATAATTACTCAAATTGTTATTTATAAATATGTCTTAGGCCCAACCACGACGTGAGAAGGGTCATCCTCGTGTCAACCGTGATTGGCAAGCCGCTTCCTCGGTGAGAGGTGGCACCTCGTTCTGTCGGCCACAGCTGCGCCAGCTGGCCGATGTAAACATGCCCCTTGTTACAATAGGTGGGTGGGGGGAGGGGGCGACCCTGAGCCGGGCACGCTACTAATTATTCGAGTTGGTCTCAGCACTGATTTAATGTTATGCTACGCTAATGAACGTGGAGGCCTATTGTGGTCGGCGGTTTTGTGGGTCCAAAAAGGTCGTGGCTGTTTTTCCGCCAACACAGTTGTCGAGCTGCTTTTCCTGAATGGGTTTTGTTTAAAAGCCCTTCTCACACAAGTAATTTTTACCATTGTTTCATGGGTCGCGGTCATGAATATTTGCCCCTTTGTTTGTAGATTATTACTGTCTAAAATTAGTAAATTAATCTAAAAAAGTCACATTTTTCGGTTGTAGAATACATATCTGTTTCTACCTACTGATGACTTACTGTCCGGCTCTTCGTATGTTTTCACTAACCAAGCAAAGTGAGACGATTAAAAGATAAGATGTACAAATAAACTATTTACAAAATTATTCATATGGGAGCAAAAGTCAACTTTGTGCATCAGTTTTATGTCCGGCCGTCTGTGGGTGTGTCATCTCTAACGATAGAAACTCGTATTGACATGCGTTTTATGTTGGCATTTCTCTTATTATCGTAGACGACAGAGGAAGGATTGAGAAAGGAGAAAGAATATTAGAACATGTTGAAATGAGAACTATGAGAGAGTATAAAAGAAAAGCAGACAAGTCAGGGGATGAGCATCTAGCAGTGAAATAAAATGAATGCTTGTTACACAAAACGCAAGGAGACACTCTTAGACTAAGCGCTGATGTCAAAGCTTGAGCATGATAGAAGACAAAGAGACATGCTGCCGAGACTGACTTGACGATCTGGAAGGTTCGCGTAATGAGCGCTCATGCACAGCCAACTTGGAAAAATCCCATGTTTTAAATCAGTTTCATTACTTGAAGTAGAATTATAATAATATACTTTTGGAATGTATTTTATAACATCACACGCCATCATTATATTTATCAAATGATCACATGCAGAGATTATTTCAAAACTTTTGTAACATTTCTTACATCTTGAACGGTTATAAGATTTATTCGTCTGAAACATTTTAATTTTACCCATCCTAGATGCATAAATATAAAGATTTTGAACAACATTTATTTTGTTATTTTTGTGAAAGATCCGCATTCACTTTTTCATTTTAATTAAATATCTTTTAAAAGTACTAATTAACTCAATTTTAGCTCGCTTTTTAACGGTGATTTACCCTAGGCACTAGCAAAATGGCAAAATCATGTAAACCTTGTCTGAATATAATTAATAAGATCGTGTTATCGGTACTTGTATATGCAGTGTTAGTTGGAGCCACTCTCTTTTCTACAAATAAGTTTCTTGAGACGCATTATTATAGTCTCTTCATGAACATTGCTTCGAATCTTTCACTAGCAACGAGTGAAGAATATAACGTTTTGAAAAGTGTTCACCTAACAGCTATATCTCATGTGAGGTTATAAACTTGTAGTAGGTGCATCTCAGCTAAATGATGATAGTAGCTTCATGTGTTTTAGGTCATGAGATATTACTTGCCGCATATCCGTAAAGTGATACTCAGTTTAGTCGGGACTCTTCATCTAGGTCTTCTTGAGATTCAAGTACCGCACACGTTCGGTTATGTGGACTAAGCTGTGCCACTATTTTTAAATAGAAAACCTATCTAGGGACACTTGACACATCTTTAGTGACTTACTGGATAAATTGTGTTCATAAATACCTAGCATTTGTCTGATTGGCTGAAGAAAACCATGCCAGAAATTTTTGTCATAATTGTCATTGGCGTGTGTGGAATGAACTTCTTTCCGCATCACATTCTCATGCATTACGCATGTATGTTTATCTGTCGGTAAAGATAATAATAAAAGTAATAAATAAATAAACAAGATCATAAAGGTAATATTTAGTCAAAGAGTTATGAGTTTAAATTGACAATAAAAAATTCACTGATATACTAAATAAGTTGAAAGAGAGGAAAATAATAACGCCAGTTGAACTTAATATGATGTAGAACAACCATTACAGATGCTCATAAACCTAAAAAGCATCACTTTGAAGACAAATCCTATCCACGCGAATAGGGTTTGCACTTTTTACACCAGGTAGCACGGATACTGACGAATACGATATCTTACTAACACCTCGCTTCTTTGTAAAAATGTTAATAAAAATCTTCAAAGGGGATTTAATTAAAAGATAATCAAGACATAATTTTGACCTGCAGCTAGATGAAAAGTAAAGGGGGGCGACAGAATGGAAAGATAACCAGCAGATCTCAATCTATACGAAAGTAAATGAAATGTGACATGACCAAGGCAGAGTTTAAAAAATCATCGTTTATAACATGTATTCTCTTTAAACAACATTATTATTGTTTTGTAATTATGATCAAATTCGTATTAAACGTTTACAATGCGAAACACATTATAAGCTGGGACTCTAACCAAGAAACTCGAGGATTGAAAATCACACATGTATTTTATCAACGTAAACATTGATTCAGCTGTTATTTATCTCGTATATAGAAGATTATTACTTTAGTCCGATGTTCGTTTATTTATTGTTGCTGTTTTTGTTTATAGGAATAATTATTGTCTTAGACACAAATTCATTTAAAATTTGTAGCAATGTTTGTTAATTTTGCAAAATCTTTACATGGTGGGTTTCCCGTAGTAAAGTAGTTGGAAAAAATAGATTTCTATATACGCTTATCAAAGGATGAACCTCATCCCATTTCCTCGAAAGCCTCATCAATGGCAGGATGCATATCTACCAACACTCTCGGTTTGAATTGCCAATAGCTGGTACGAGTCGCAAACTCCTGAGTTAAAATCTCGTGATACATAACTGAACAAGATATTTCAGGCCAGTGTAAGTGTGTTTGATCGTTATCCTAATATCAATGCACCCCCTTGCTTTCATGTAGGGCCTACTACTTGGCTATGTTTAATAATTTTGCTCAAGGCTTAACTTTGTATGGCCACGTTCCGATGATCACCAGCACTTTGCCAGGAGGTTCATGAATTGTTTATGATAAGAAAGTAGAAGCGAACATGGTAGACTGGATGGTAAACGTGATCTCAAGTAATGTGCAGCTCTTGAGAATTAGCTGGTGAAAGGTAAAATGTGTTCCGCAATCATCATAATTCTGCTCTATCCCCCTAGCGTTCAGCTAGTAGAGACAGTTCTTTCTAAGTGATATTATATTCACCAACAATAAGTTAGCGGCTCGGTGGACTGGGTTCAGTCTAGGGTGGAGTTGGACTAAATAGTATCGAATCATTGCACCAACCTTATTTGTATTTCCCGACAGACTGAGAAATAAATCTCATGACGCCTTGATATTTTGTTGAAGTAAATTAAGAAATACCATTTTGCTGAATTAAGACGCTTGTATTCCGATCATTAAGAACGTGTTAATTTGTATTCGATGTGTTTCACTTTAATTTCTTTAAGTGTTTCATGGGATTTTGTTTTGTCATAATTAATGTCGTTCAATTCTTTTTTGTTTTCATCTACCGTGCTTAGCAAAGCTTAAGGCTGTGTGTTCACCAAAAACCAAAATTCAAAATATGCATAAAACAGTACATATAGAGTATGATCATTAATCACAGGCTTTTGTAAAGATCAAAATATATTTTTTGATTTTTTTGGTCGGTGTATTTTTCCTCTATTGCTACTTTTTTGAACGATTTTTGATGCTAAGTTTTTCCAAAAGTATACCATTTGGATGGCTGAAATTTTTGTCGTAGCTTACACTCATCTTTGATTATGGAATGTGTTATTTTGAAATGTGTATCTTCAATATCTTACATTTTACAGTGAATTATATTTTCCGGTACTTTTGTGGTATTTGTACCGTCAAAAGAAAAAAAGGAAGATCTTAAGATACGAAAGCTATTCATTTCAAAAATACCACATTCTATAGTCAAAGATGAGTGTAAGCTACAATAAAAATATCAGCCATCCAAATGGTATACTTTTGGAAAAACTTAGCACATAAAATCGTTCAAAAAAGTAGCAATAGAGGATAAATGCATCGACCAAAAAATTCAAAAAATTTTTTTGATCATTTCAAAAGGCTGTGATTAATGATCATACTCTACAACTACGGTTTTATGTATAATTTGGATTTTGGTTTTTGGTGAACACACAGCCTTAAGAGAGAATAGGACATGCGTTTTACGCAAATTGCTGTTCGCTCGGCCAACTGACACCACAGGTGTCTGAAATTTTAAACATGTGTCACAAATGTGGAATTATAGGGCCTTACAGTAACACATTTTTAAATTTTTATAAAAATTAAATTAGTTTTCACGAATTTTGATTTTGTTAAAAACTCCAAAATTGACCATATTCGCGATTTTTTTCTGGCTGATTAAGTCAAAATTTGGAAAATCTATGACCACAGGGCTGTCTATGTATGCTTTATTGACAACTTCGCAAATTTTAATATACGTCGGATGCATCTTGGCCGAGCGAATAGCTATTTGCTAACAGCCAAATGTGTCCCATTCCCTCTTAAGTTGAGGCCTATAGCTTTATTCTGAGATTAAAATTAAACATTTTGATTGACATTTGCACTCAAAGAACAAAGGTAGTAAAATGTGTGAAGAAAAATATGATCTCTATTTGTATTTCTTCTTGATAAAAATTAAAAATACAAAAACATTTATACGATAAAAATTTGTGATTCGGTCATGCTGCTGTTGTTTAGTTGTGCGTTATAAATAAAATAAATAAATAAATTCGTATTTAGAGTCTACCCACTCAGTCACGCAACTGATTTTCAGTGGGAGACAGTAAACCAAAGCGACCAAGCCAAACGTGTAGGCCCCGACGCAATCGACGAGTGAACGATAACCAACCAAAGATCGATATTTTTAATAGGAAATATAGCAATCAGTGGTATGGACAATGTGAACACCCGCGAATCAACGCCAGAATCAACAAGGCCGATGCAGAACAACTTTTAATTTATTATGTGCCTCGTTGCAAGGACGACTCCAAAGTCACCGTTTACAAATTTCTAAGACAAGAACTGATGGACTTAATTCCAAATCAGACTGTAAAAAACTTCTGACTTTAGCGGGAATCGAACCCTGGACCTTCTGCATTGGAAGCAGGTAGGCTAATCACAAAACCAACGAGCCACACTTTGTTTTTCCATCTATTTTTAAGGGGAAGGGGAGGAGGAAGGGTAAATTTGGACATCTTCATGGCACATGTATGGTACGAACATACGTGTACTGGCTCGTTTTCCTAACAATTCATTAATTTTAGTTTTACTTTGTGTCTAAAACAAATCGAGTGTACCGCAAGCTCCGGGAGTTATACTGACAATATTTTCAATGAATTTTCATTAGATGCATTAATAATTCAAAGGTTAACATTTCCAGTACTTAACCTATATTTTTAGGCTGATGGTTGGGCTTCATTCCGATCGTAATTTAACCACAACATAAGGCTCAATTTGTTCTAATAAATAATTACAGAAACGCATATTCGCATATCAATTACGTATTGTACATCAATTCAGTAAAATGGAGGCACACTTTGCTTTGCTCGATCGTCATGAATGAAAACAAAACTACTGTATTCAAGGAATCCAACTTCAATCCCTTGTAAAGCATCGCCGGTAGAATAAACGCCTCCCTTCAGGGAATCAATCTTGCAATTTACTAGAGCGACGTTAGAAACTAGATATATATTCTACCTGATTCAAGTGTTTCTGTTCCCAGGTGACCACTGATAACAACAATTGCGAGTTTATCAAGCTCTGGTCTTTCCGGTGCTGTAGTTCTGTTACCTCCCGTGTTGATGGTCGCTTTTAATGCCGCACTTTGTTCCCGTGACGTCCTTCTCCACACAGAAACACACACGTTGACTTCCATTACTTACGCCCAGGAATACTATACTCTCTCCTGTGATGGTAATACCCAACCCACACCGTCAAGGAATACAACTTTAAAAGAGGAAAATTTGTAAACGATGCTCGTTTTTTTTTAATATCAACGACATAGACAAGGATCTTTATTGGTGACTTGCAATGCAGTATGGGTTAACCTGTGTATGTTACCCTAGATGCATCAGAACGGACATGAAGAGAAATGTTATGTTTAAAATTTATTTGAAAATTTATTTTAAGATGTTGCACTGGTTGTGTTCAATTTGACTTGACCCCTATACTGACCGTTTTTTGGGGTAATATTCCAACAGAGACAGGTATGCACAGAATTATCCAGCCTTGTAAACAGTATTTGTTTCTTTCTTAACTGCCATAATTTAGACAATCTACACACATGAGAAATTAAAGGCATCTGTACGTGTGCCACATCTCAAGATTAAAAATTCACAATACCTCCTAATAACTTGCGTTTGTTTTGTCATTGGCCTACTACAAGGATGATACCGACCCTCAACGTAAGAAGGGACAGAACCAGCACCACCCCAACTGTGATTATAAATACCCGGCACCTCCACCAGCATAGAGATTTAAAAAAATGGACTTAAACGATCTGGTGCTTAAGTAGCTTTGCTCCCTAAATTGGATAGTCCTGTACCCACGCTTGTTTTAATCAGCCTTGCGGGTCTTCCCCTGAAAGAACAAAGTCCCATCTCTGCATCCAGTGAACTGCCAACGAGATTAATATAAGATTATAATACTGACGATTAAGGGGTCGATAAAATAGGACGTATGATAAACTGCAAACAATATGAGATGTAATTATATACGTTTATTAATGTCATTTTAAATTGTTATGTTGATTATTATCAGTAATAAAACAATGAAAACTGTATTGTGAAACCGTCCTACAGAGGTAAGAAGTTACCTTGCTATCGATCTTAAGAGAAAAGTTAGCCCGGCATTTTGGCGATTATGTAGGTTCAAGTAATCTTGTTTGAATCTTTATCAAGCATGCATTCTTTAACAAATAGAGATTAATTCATTCAAGTGGCGAAAATGTTAACATAGCTAGATAAAATTTGAGAGTTGTACCAAGTTGTATAACTTAAGTTTAGATGTTATCAAATATAAATACAATTAAATGTGATGTCTTTAAAATATTTAGTAGGGCCTAACATGTGAATTCGAACATGGAGATGTTTTATTATTTATAACACTAAATTTTATTTTTTATAGATGGATACTCGTTGATGTGACGTTTCGTTCGCTTTGCTGTGAATATCTTCAGAATGGCTCGTTGTTGCTCAATGTGGTAAGTCAAACCACAGATCATCACAGTGAGCATATGCCTTAAGAGTATTCGAGGGGTACTTGTCGCGACAAATACATTTTAATCGAAGCAGAAGTGTGTAATAAGTAGGCTTACGTATACATGAGTCGTGCTGAAGAGTGTGTGTAAAATGTAGGACTACGTATACATGAGTCGTGCTGAATCATATTGTCAAGACGATCTTTAAATGGGAATGCTCTATACATTTCACAGACTATTGTGATTTTAACGAGATTTCATTGAGATAAAAATGTTAAAACCTCTGCATTGACATCTCGGTAAAGCCCAACAAAGCTTTTGGCTATTTATCATGAGTGGCAACTAAAATACTTCTAAAATGTAATTATTGGAATGCATTTGAATTAAAGTTATAAAAGTATAAATATTGTTTTTAAACAATTCTCTCGTAAGACTGCAGTCTCAATACACCGTAGATTTGCGAGTACTGGTTTTAAAGAAACTATGATATATTTTGATAAATAACGAATGTTGTTAGACTAAGATATTGCCAAGACTTTGCTAATAAGAAGAGGTATTTATAGCATATTATTTGCAAGAACAGACTAAATATAAAGTGGGTTGAGTCAACATTTCGAGAAGACAGACAACAAGTCACAAAACGTACTTGCAAATAACACCAAGATGGTTCACTGCCTGTTAAAAGCGATGGCTTGCAAAATAGTCATTTATACTATGAAATTAAAACAAAAGACGGAACATCATTAACGCATTGTTGTTGTTGTTGTCGTTGTGACAAAGTTAAAGGTACTTCCCTAATGGTTTGTGATGGGTGTAGCTCTAGTTTAGAGGAAATAATAACAATGTACCACTTATTTTATTAAATCGATTCATTGGGATTTGAGGCGAGTATATGAAATTTACATAAACATTCGTATACAAATACCAGGAAAGCAGTATATTAGTAAAGTAGTATAGTGCTTTACTTTCTATAAGGTTTGAAGGTTTAGTATATTCTCTTTCCCGCTCACTAATTTTTAAACTATTTGTGATGTTACTTCCTAACACAGACCTAGAATAAATAATTTACTGCGTTGTCTATGATCCGGCAAATGTATTCCAAATAACTATTTCATGGCGTGTTTGGAGGACATTTGTTAGTTGAAAACGATTTTTTGCCCGACATCAAATCCATAGATTTTCTAAAATGCTATAAGAACATTCAATAAACGTACCTCATAATATTGTTCAAATACATTATGTAATCACGAATCCTTATTTAAAATTTGCAAAATTTTATTTTTGTTTTTATTTATTTATTATTTGTCTCCGTAATTTGTACACATGATACAAACATTACAGAATGAAACAGAAAAGCAGGCATATTGTGGCACATCTTCAGCAGTGATCCTGTCCCATTCTTAACATTAATAAAATAATAAAATAACATAAATTCTAATCAAATGGTGTTCATTTGAGCATTGGTCTCATTTTCACGACTGGAAATCTTAACAAAAAAAAAAAAAAACTTTTGTGTTCAGATGATTGAACCATAGCTGGTGAAAAAAAGAAAAATACACTTCAACCTTATATGTATGACAATTTCCCCACTCGAAGTGGTGCGTATCTATTAATGCAGTGCTCTTATGAGAGACGTGATGCGAGTACGAGAGATAAGGACAGAAGATAATCTGCGCAATCCATACCTGCCTCCCTGGCGCATGGTGGCATGAGCCACCGCGGGCGACTAAAAATAGACATTGCATTATGCAGAATGGTTACAGCTTCTATGCAACCACCGTCCAATAACTTTGGCCGAAAGAAATTATGTCATATTCGAACTAGCTCTCAACACTTCGGACGAGCTGAATAATAAACGGTTACCAGGACACGAACAGTAATTTATTTCATTTTCTTTTGCGGTTGTGACGTGCTTCTGCCACATAGAAATTTACATTTTAAGTTTAATTTTAATTGACTTTATATTTCATTCAAGTTGTGTCTTTTTTTTTGTGTAAGTTTTATTTGAAGTACGAAATTTAGATTTTATTGTTATATATAATATAAGCGCAACTTTAACTAGACTTGATAATTAAATCAACTTAAATGCAATACGTAATTTGATAACCCCCCACACAGTTATAAAGACAAAATACGAGTTTTAAACAAAAGAGGGAAAGAAATCAGATTCAAATAGAATGTATTTTCTCTTAGTTAGGTGCTAGTCTGCATGGGTAACATGTGCATTGACCGACAGACTAGCACAGCACTCTAAGGCGGGAGGTCGTGTGTTCGTTACCAATCAACAACAGTCCTGATCGAAAGGTTATTTCCAAGATTTTCCCCAGTCATGGACGAATGCTGCGATTGAGTCTGCTTTGCGTTCAAAGGATGGTGATAATATATATAAAATATGTCATATCTGAATAGAATAGATGTTACATAAATAAAGACATAAAATATAAATATTTTGAATTTATTTTGAAACTTGTATGGAATGTTATAGTTTTAGCACTTTAACATTCCTTCCTAAAGATTCGAAAAGGTGAATTTGTCACTTAAAAAGGGTCACAACCGACGTCAATCTGTTTTTTTACACTATAGCGAGCATTCCTTTAAAGGAATACTTGTTTTACTTCACACTTTAATTTGAAAAATTATTCATTTTCTCATTTTTTATGCTTACCTAGTGTAGATCTATAAGTGTTGACTATGGAACCGCAATCATTTGTCTTCAAATGAAAATGTTTATAGTAGAAATGCAACTTGGTAAATGCGAACCTGTCAATTAGAAAGTAATTTCTCTTTTGTGATGGTTGCGGTCTCTGAACGCTCGCAATCGATGGACCAGCGGAGGCGAGCGGTGTACGTACGGTGCGCACCCGGTGCAAGTGACAGGACATGGGTGGTTACTCCCTTGTAACCGAAGCCAACATGTTGCCATGGTCGGCATGGGCGACATGCGACGCGCTTTTTAATGCAACTGATAGAATATCAACATGGCAACATAACGTTTCATTTGAGAGCAATGACTGGTATTATTAATAGATATCTAAGTTATAAGTTCTATTGATTGTAGATTCCTATTTTGAAATACAAATCTTTCCTTTATGGCAATATTTAAATATGTATATTAAAAATCTACCCACGGACACTTTCACCACTGTCTTAAGGTGACAGGTATGGCCCGGGGTATTTATACAGTTAAGAAAAAAGTTCAAGAGCTATACAGTACAGTGGCACTGAATTCTAAGATTCAGCTTTAAATTGACAAAAGCTTTGAAAAACTTGTCTCTAATTTATTTATTTTGTATGTATTTACTTATTTAACGTCTGTTCTATTCAGTTATATATATATAGCTGATTTACCTTTGACATTCTCACTACTAATAATATTATTGCTGGTGGTGGAAATGAATCCGGCGACGGCGATAGCCCGAATTAAAGACCACGGAAATTCCAAGTCTTTCGTCAGTGAATATTAAAGATAGTTTGTGTCGTTGCGTTATAGCTTTTGTGGGGAAATAAGAATTCATAAAAGCCTCGAGATTGTTAAAGTGGAGTTCATCCGACGTATAATTTATTGTGTACGAAAGCTCAAACTTTTCCCTAGTTATGTCAAAGCGACTGCTTGCTGGTACCACTAAGAAATGCGTTAAACCATGCGTGAAATTTGAGTAGTCATCTCCGATTTATCCCATTGCGTTTTATGTAATAATCCCCGTTTGTTCGTATGGAAAACAGAAAGAGGCTTTTAAGACTAGATTGTGTGACAGAAGCAGATATAGGCCTGGACTTTGTCGACGTTTAATAATTTTCTTTGACGCTGTTGCCCTCATGCCTTGAGGGATTCACTACCGCGTTTAGCATCTTTCTTATTACATTAACCGATTCCAGGCGAAGGCTGGCGAACGATTAATGTGCAAGCCCAAGTCAAAACACAAAGAGACGTGGGATCAAACCCGCATACTGCTTGCATTTTTGTAACAACCATTCATCCAAATATCTATGTTTTATAACAGATCTTAACAATATAACACTTCTCGCTCCCTCTTTCTCGATGCTTTTGGTATTACGGAGAAAAGTGTGAAGTGCTCTCCAGAATCATCATAGAATCATCATTAAGTGTTTATATTTTTCATTAGGGTGTAAATGAAAACTTGGACACGGGTACAAATTAATGAATGGTCCGATACAAAAAGAAAAACACATTTGTAGATTTCTTATTTATGCTTTTAATTTTGTTATTTTTGAGGATCTTTATTTAATTAAATGACACGTGCTCAAGCATTTATTTACATGGCGAAACAATTAATTCAAAATCTCAAATGCTCATGGTTTTAAAATGAGACGCAACACGAAAAATCATTAAAAGATCGTACGATGTTGATTTGCGTATTTTCACAATGTCTGCGAGGCGAAAAGCCAATAATTTGACAGCCCTTTAAAAATGCTCTCATTTTGGAAGTTGGTGTTGTGTTTTTAGTTCACTGCTGGACAAATGGCTACTCCTATGCTGGTGAACATTTAAGAAAAATTGCGTTCGATTTATTTTTATTTTACATCTAGCAATGATTTTTTATTGTTCATTCAATAAACCAGTACAACTGCAAGCGTTGTTCTTCATTATTGTTGATTTGATAGTATCAATAAAATGAACGTAAATAATATGTATTTACTTCAAACTTGTTTTAAATGTTATCATATTTGGTGGTGTTCTTTAATAATGTTTTAAACACGCCATCATTATTATATTGCTTTGGATAACTTCCAACCCATTGGTTTTCCACTAACATGATTTTTAGTGGCTACAACATAGTAGCCCACTGATTTACACCCAGCATAAGTACCACTTTATGGGACTATTACCCTAGTTAAACATGGCTTTTTGGCATCTAATTCTCGATATATTTATGCATTATAACATTAAAATATAACCGGCTTGTATTATAATTAACGTCCTAATGGAAATCAGAAAACAACATTAATTTATGGCTGGAATTAACATTAAATAGTTATTTTTGTTAAATTATTTATAATATAAATAAACAATGCCTCAACAATCGTGTAAACACACCGAATTTTGATATTGTGTTGAAGAATTCTTGAACAGCACCACATTACATCTCACTTTATTTTAAGTGATCAATTGAGTTGATTACTAATTTAATTGTACATGTATATAATTATGTGAATTTTATAAAGATGTATTCATTGACAAATCTCTAATAAACATTCAGGTTACCTGACTTTTACACTGTAGGCCCCTATGTCAAATAAATTATTTATTCATATTAAATCACTGTCAGCACATCAAAGACTATTTTTGATTTTATAAATTAGATTTTTTCGTGCTTTTACTGTCATTCACAAAATGATTTAACGGATAATTACGATATTGCGTGTACTCCAAAAATAACAATTCACAAATAGAAAAGAGTCAAAATAAAACTTTATTTATATATTTGTTGGGATTCGATAGTCATACAAAGAACGGAAATCATAAATGCAATGATGCCACATAGACTGATATACAAAACTAGCAGCTATACTACTTGATGGAAGATGAAAAGTATACACGTGTTATTTATCAAGCTGAATACGTCACTATTCGTGCCATATATAGAAAGAATGTTTTCAAAACGGTAGTCTACTGGCCTATACTTTGAGTACAAACAAGCTCGAAGTCTCATTTGCTCAGGTGGAACAAGAACTGAAACGATGAGCCAGTTGACCTGGGTTCGTGTCCCAGGCGAACCAAAATGTTTAAATATTTACTTTCGTATCACGTCAATATGAATATGTTTGTAAAATTAATTATTTGAAATGTTCCCCATAAACCGCATTACTGTATTAAAAACCGTTACATACCGTATTTCCGAATTACGTACACCGCATTACTTACATGAATATTATCAGCATAGTAGGAAGGTAGTAAAATGTATCTTGAATTTAATAATTTTGAGTTCAACCTGCGTGAACTCAAATGAATATTATGAACATAGTAGGAAGGTAGTAAAATGTATCTTTAATTTACTAATTTTGAGTTCGAATCTTGAATTAAGCAGCATATTAGTATATATTGATGAGCCAAAAGAGTGACGTAACAAATAAACTTTTAAATATTGAAATTTGTATTTTCATATCACCTTGTGATTAAAAGTGGCTGTTCACTCCATTCGAACAAACTTATTTTTAAACTGTCTTGAACGATACATGTTTGAACCATTGGTATGTTTTTGCACGGGTGTTACATTAATACAAACATTAACAAACTCACTTTTAGTAAATAACTTTGTAATAAAATAATTAGAGTTCTTCGGTGACCTCCCCTCCCCCCTCCCGGATAAACACCTTTCAAACTAGAGATGTAATAACACTTATAAGAAAACTTGTATTTTCTTTGTTCAATATTCCCGTTATCTTGGTGTTTAAAGCTTATAACAATAATTTCATTATTTCAAGAATGATCCAATTTGCAACTATTTTTATTATTACATATTTGGTATTATGTATTTTTAAGTAATTCTAGTTTCCAGATAAGTTTAATTTACGACGATTAAAAAGTAGCTAATGAAAGACTAAAATTTGTGAAAGTATTACATATTTCTTAGACCTGGCACCTCCACCAAATTAGCAAATATTCTACACGCGCCGCGACTAGAACTAGAATCAATGTATTTTTTGTCATTACAGTACTTTAGAGCACTGTCTACCTGTCGTGTTTTTATTAGTAACCAATTGGCTAATATTTAGCTTTGGTTCACGTCTAATGAAGATTTTCACCCTTTTAACTCGTTTCTGCTCGAAAAATCTGAAAAGTGAAAAATGTGAAAAGTGTCAAACAATCGAAAATAGAATATACAAGATTACATTATTAATTATTTTGAGAAAAAACTTTGCGTTATTCTCTCACCACAGAAAAGGTTTTTTTGCCTTTTGAGACTTGATATTGATCTTAAATTAATCACTTCGGGTCTATGGTGTTCTTTTATGTCTTATCGGTGCACACGTCTTCATTTATTAACTCGAGTAACAAAGCTACCTCCATTTGACCTCTAGAATTCAGGCCTTTTGTGGCGAGTTCGATTACATTCTATTCTTTAAATAATTATAGCCAATTGTATTTGAAATTGATCTATTAATCTAAACGTGGAAGGATATAACTAGAGTATTGTTAACTTTGTTGGGAATGTGTGCTCGTTTTACAGCCACAGTTAGATGTCCCAACATTTTAGCGATTTTATATCCTCGCTGTTATGTATTCAATCACGAGAATTTACGAATCACATTTCGGTATGACGTTGAAAATAAATGTGGTTTGGCTACTAGAAATAAAATGAAAACCGTGAATTCGCTAAAAGCATTTTATAACATCTCTAATTCACCGCTCTTCTATCACGAGGTAGTGTTTGTCAGATTCGGTGGCCGTAATTTCGGTTCATTTATTGAATTTATATTAGTTTTCTTGTTCGGTAATTGATTGCGTGTTTTGAATTATATGGAGTTCAGTCGACTCTGAATGTCAACTACAGCGTTGGGTTTTGAGAAGGGGTTGGCAACGTTTCATGTTTTCTTTCACTGCTTAATTATTTTGTTCATTGTTTTAGGCAATCTCACTCAGAAATAACGTCATCTTCAACCTAGAATAACAAAATATGATGTGCTAGCTCGTAGTTTAGGTTGTGTAAATGATTGTTTTCTAGTCCAAACCCAGTCTGGTTTTGAAAGCAGAGGACATGGTAATTAGCAGAGTACTTGACACGTCAAAGAGATGCTTAAGTACTTGCAAACTTACCGTTCGGTCGGTTTCACTATCAGTCTCATGAATTTGATGATTCGTTCGTTGCGGAAGAAAAGTGGGCGATAATATTCTCAACAACAAGAAATTAAACATCGAGATGACAGACTTACTTACCACTACGTATAGTAAGTTTATTCGATGTGTATTTGTGCGCAACAATAATATGGTTTTATTTAACTCCATAAACAGGTGCACAATTAATATAATACACAGTTAATTTTATTTAAAATCATGCTGAACCTTCCAGAAAGGGGAAAACGGCGACGGATGATGATAGTGATGATATGAACATAATATAAATTACACGTTTTTCAAACATAAACCAAAGTAATGTTTTAGTTTAATATTTCGAAGCCATTCCTGCTTCTTCTTCTCTTGGTCATCTTCTGTTCACAGCCTTTGCAGCTTCCTCATTTAAAATATTATTCCAAAGCACAATCATTGAAATGGCCTTGGTTTATGTCTCTAATAATGTGTTATTTATATTAGTTTATCCAGATTAATAAGTTTCTCAACCAGAAAATATATTATCGTGGTTGAAAAAACATTACTTGAGACCGCAAGTCATAGGAGTTATTGAGAATTACAGAACACCTAGAAAAATAACAAAAATGAACTAATTTGTTGTTTTACTAAAATAATTCTGGGCAAAATTGATATATAGTTTTATTGTTTTTTAAATGTTATACATTTTACAATAACGCTACTCTAAACGTCTTCTTTATGGACTGATACACTGTTCCATTGGACGTCTGTACGGCCAGTCAATACTTGTTTGAATAATACCCAAAACATCATGAGTTGACAATGGTCAAGATAAGGTTGATAATGCGGGGATTGACCAAATACGCTCATCCATCAACGCGACTATATACTACATTTTGTGTATTTTTTCATTTAAAATGTAAAACTTCAGTTCTCAGATAAATTTCATCAACGACGTTTCAAAAGCAATGAAAGACTAAAATGGGTTAAAATTAATACATATTTCGTCGACCCGGCACCTCCACCAAATCCAAAAACTTTTCTGCTCACACCGAATACGAAACGCGCTCATCCATCAACGCGAATATATACTACGTTTTTTTATTTATTTAAATTTAAAAAATGTAAAAGAACTTCAGTTCTCAGATAAATTTCATCAACGACGTTTCAAAAGCAATGAAAGACTAAAATGGGTTAAAATTAATACATATTTCGTCGACCCGGCACCTCCACCAAATCCAAAAACTTTTCTGCTCACACCGAATACGAAACGCGCTCATCCATCAACGCGAATATATACTACGTTTTTTTTATTTATTTAAATTTAAAAAATGTAAAAGAACTTCAGTTCTCAGATAAATTTCATCAACGACGTTTCAAAAGCAATGAAAGACTAAAATGGGTTAAAATTAATAAATATTTCGTCGACCCGGCACCTCCACCAAATCCAAAAACTTTTCTGCTCACACCGAATACGAAACGCGCTCATCCATCAACGCGAATATATACTACGTTTTTTTATTTATTTAAATTTAAAAAATGTAAAAGAACTTCAGTTCTCAGATAAATTTCATCAACGACGTTTCAAAAGCAATGAAAGACTAAAATGGGTTAAAATTAATAAATATTTCGTCGACCCGGCACCTCCACCAAATCCAAAAACTTTTCTGCTCACACCGAATACGAAACGCGCTCATCCATCAACGCGAATATATACTTTTTTTTTAATTTAAAAAATGTAAAAGAACTTCAGTTCTCAGATAAATTTCATCAACGACGTTTCAAAAGCAATGAAAGACTAAAATGGGTTAAAATTAATAAATATTTCGTCGACCCGGCACCTCCACCAAATCCAAAAACTTTTCTGCTCACACCGAATACGAAACGCGATCATCCATCAACGCGAATATATACGACGTTTTATTATTTATTTAAATTTAAAAAATGTAAAAGAACATCAGTTCTAAGATAAATTTCATCAACGACGTTTCAAAGCAATGAAAGACTAAAGTGGGTTAAAATTAATACATATTTCGTCGACCCGGCACCTCCACCAAATCCAAAAACTTTTCTGCTCACACCGAATACGAAACGCGCTCATCCATCAACGCGAATATATACTACGTTTTTTTATTTATTTAAATTTAAAAAATGTAAAAGAACTTCAGTTCTCAGATAAATTTCATCAACGACGTTTCAAAAGCAATGAAAGACTAAAATGGGTTAAAATTAATAAATATTTCGTCGACCCGGCACCTCCACCAAATCCAAAAACTTTTCTGCTCACACCGAATACGAAACGCGCTCATCCATCAACGCGAATATATACTATTTTTTTAATTTAAAAAATGTAAAAGAACTTCAGTTCTCAGATAAATTTCATCAACGACGTTTCAAAAGCAATGAAAGACTAAAATGGGTTAAAATTAATAAATATTTCGTCGACCCGGCACCTCCACCAAATCCAAAAACTTTTCTGCTCACACCGAATACGAAACGCGCTCATCCATCAACGCGAATATATACTACGTTTTTTTATTTATTTAAATTTAAAAAATGTAAAAGAACTTCAGTTCTCAGATAAATTTCATCAACGACGTTTCAAAAGCAATGAAAGACTAAAATGGGTTAAAATTAATACATATTTCGTCGACCCGGCACCTCCACCAAATCCAAAAACTTTTCTGCTCACACCGAATACGAAACGCGCTCATCCATCAACGCGAATATATACTATTTTTTATTTATTTAAATTTAAAAAATGTAAAAGAACTTCAGTTCTCAGATAAATTTCATCAACGACGTTTCAAAAGCAATGAAAGACTAAAATGGGTTAAAATTAATACATATTTCGTCGACCCGGCACCTCCACCAAATCCAAAAACTTTTCTGCTCACACCGAATACGAAACGCGCTCATCCATCAACGCGAATATATACTACGTTTTTTTTATTTATTTAAATTTAAAAAATGTAAAAGAACTTCAGTTCTCAGATAAATTTCATCAACGACGTTTCAAAAGCAATGAAAGACTAAAATGGGTTAAAATTAATACATATTTCGTCGACCCGGCACCTCCACCAAATCCAAAAACTTTTCTGCTCACGCCGAGACGTGAAGTCAGTAGAGTACTTAAAGAGCACAGACTACCTGTAGTGTTGTTTTGTAAATATACAGCCAAGAATATGGAATGCTGATATACATCCGCTAGTTCCCACCAAGCGTTGACACGCGTTTGCAAAGCGGTCTAGTTTATAAAAATGAAGGAATGAAAAATACTTTACTATTAGGGATACTACCTGACGAGTACAAGTACATTGTTCTCTTCAACCAAAACACGATTGTACATGGTAGTTTATCTAAACTTATTAACGTTTCAGCGTTCGGTAACTATAAAGTATTCTATGGAGAATTAAAAATGTTTTGCCGGCTGATTGAGTTACTGTTCAATACCTAATACAAACATAAGGTACATTCAAACATAATTATGCGGAATAATGAACAGCGTTCTAAATAAGCCGTTTAATGTTTATCATTTGACGTTTTTCATACATTTCCAATTAGCAGAGGAAATCGCATTTTTGCTACTTTGAATATCCATCCCCGGCAATGCGTATTTTTTGTAATTGAAAATAAATATTTATCCGCATTCATTGGCTCAATTAAAATGGAATGGAAAAATTTTAACCAAAGCAATGTTTTGCAAATAAAAACAATTAAGTACTCTCTTTGAGTTTGTGTCGTCTGTAGAAGAGCATTCAACATTGACCCCCCCCCCCCGTAGCCACATCGCTTCTGAAGTAGAGATAATAGCTTCACTTAGAAAAACTTCTATTAACTTAAACAATATCACCATTATTATGATTTACATATAAAGTTTACTCTCAGGTAGTAAGAAAGTCACGTTTTTGTTTCACGGTTTCGCTAGGAATAAGCTGGAATAGCTCCCTTGCGTTTTCTACATACAAATCTGCAGCCACGTAATTCGACAATAAACAAAACTTCTGTGGCAATGCTCGGCAAGTTATTTCGATTAGATTAGATTAACTAGAACACGGCGTTCAGCGAACCAACCCTGGGGCGGTTTTTAGAGTTGATTTTAGCTGGGAAATTCAGCCCAAATCTACCAAGGCGATTTGTAACTCGAGCAGTTTTACCAGAAACTTTCCAAATAATATCCTAATCTCTCAGCACATTTAACATCGTACATGATGTGTGAAAACCTGATTCTAGTGCAATGCTCTTCTATTACGTTGCTTATAGAGTGTAGCCTGCTGACTTCTCAGCAATTTTTAATACTCGGTGCACGTAAAACATTGAAAACTTCCGTGAAGGAATGCAATCGTAGTCAGAGTATAGACGGGTGGAACAATGCCACTAAATTATACAGTGAGAAGTTTATATATGCTGCATGGAATACAATACGTTCGGGCTATCACATGGAGCAGGCATTTTATGTACAGCCATTGTTTCCAGACAAAACCTTTACAAAATGGTGGTGGTTATTATTCACATTAAAGGGGGAACCAAAACAACAAAGTACCCCGATAAGAATTTGAATAACTCTTTTTTCCCGTTCTTTTCGAAGGTGAAAGATCGTTAAATTTGCGTCAAAGATGACCGCTGTATGGGTCTAGTTAATTACAACGACCCAGCTCGAACTACACATTATTTCAACCCTAGAGGGACATCCTTATTGTATTTATTATCGCGCGAAATGCTGACACGTTATTCAACCTGTCATAACATGAAACATATTTGTTCGCTAGAGAGTTCTTTAACAATCCCAATTTACTCACAGAACTCAAACACAAAGGCTGGGAACATAAATGTATTAACATTCTCGTTTTATATAATGGATATTTCTGGGATGTTATAATTAATATTAATTCACATTCTAAACTTTCGCGGCCGATTAATATTAACCCAGACAAAGGGTTTCAATGTATTTCGCCGCGTCGCAAGTAAACATTGTACTTACCTGAACGTTTCTTTATCTCTGTGGGTAACATATTCATGAGAACTGGGGCTGATTAGTTTGTTTCAGCCTCAGCCGATTACTCCTCCTAGGTGCTGCATTTTGATTGGCTGGGGTGGCACACTTGCTGGAGTGGAGGTGGTTTTCGTTTCTTTAACATTATTCGGGACCGCGAAGGTCTCAACATGAAATTAATTATATTTAATACAAATCAGAAATAAAAAAGTCCATCCCGCCCGGGGTTTGAACCCGGATCTCCCACATTCCAAGTCGGGATGGACTTCTTTAATTTCTGGATTGTATGAAATATTATCAATTCCACCTACGGGAGTGTTTCCCGACTACCCAAATCGAGAAATGAAATTTATTTTTATTAATATAAGATTTTTAAGCACATAGTTATTGATTCATAGCAGTTGTCCTAAACGTTTGCCCAGTTTTCCAGTCGGGGCAAACTTTACGACAACTGCTATAAATCAATAATAATAATAATAATAATAATAATAATAATAATAATAATAATAATAATAATAATAATAATAATAATAATAATAATAATAATAATAATAATAATAATAAATAATAATAATAATAATATAATAATAATAATAATAATAATATAATAAATAATAATAATAATAATAATACACACACCCACAGTTAAGCCTTTTTCAGGCTTTGTGGGTTTTTTGATTATATTCTTGTTAGATTTATTTCTGTAGGCCTATGTAACATTAATTTTTTATTTGTACAATTTTGCTATGTTGTATGAGTCATGTATGTTCTATGTTCTATGACAATAAATAAATTTGTATATAACTCATAAAAAAAATAAAAAAATAATAATAATAATATTAATAATAATTATTATTATGAGTATTATTATCTCGATTTGTTTAGTTCAAACCACTGTGTTAATATGAAACGAATGAACTGAATTGGATGTAATATTTCATGATGACCGGAAGTCTTTTCTTTCGAGAAAACACTTTTCTAAGAATACATAAAATAAATCGAAAGTATTGTCAAATCTCCTAGGATTTTTTGAACGCGTAGCTAAAATCTCAATACAGCCCACTCTTTTCTGAAAGTAAAATCCAACTGCTTTCCAATAAAGTATAGAAGACTCTTGGGTCATTCATATGGTAGGTTTTTGATACCTTGGGCAATGCATACCATTTCCCCTTCGGTAAGACTTGGAAAACTGATAACACACACCATCTCAGCAACACCCATTTCTAGCAAATGGAAGTGATTTTGCTGGCAGTGTATCTTCCCTGAACAGAGAGCGCTTCGTCCTTAGTTCAAGAAACGCGTGTGGGATGTTTCCCGTTTGGAATCCAATCTCCCGAAACCTTAGCTCGCAATCTCCTCAAGCTATCTCGTCCCAACGAGCATTTGCTTATTCGGCAACCATCAGGATTTAAATGGGAATACCATTTAGATATAATCGGCTTAAATATGGGAAGAAGTGATTCGTTAAAGTAGACCCTAGTAATTAAAACATTTCGCCTTCTCCGTTCTGGAAAGTCTTTCAGGGGATTTAAAGGTTAGAAAGAGGTAAGCACTTAATGCTTATTACATAGTTAAACAAAGGGTGGCCTATGGAATTGAAAAGTCAAAAGAAAGTGATAAAGGCAATGTAATGTTTAGGAAAATAATCTTTACAAGAATTTGTTTGTTCATCCTCATTCACATACGTATTGTGGTCTTTGAGATCGTACATACTGATGGTTATAAAATTGTTCTTTGTTAACACACAGTTTTCTCGTTTTAGAACAAACTAATGAGATCAATCGGAGGTCATGTTCGGTTTTCATTACGAAAAGTGGCACACGCACAAACAGACGAACGGACTGTAAATTGATGCATGTATGAGAGCCTCGCTCCATAATACCAATAATACCTACTAATACATTTTGAAATATTTTTATTGAAACCCTGTAATCCTTATTATTATTGCTAGGCTAGATAGTATTTTGGAGGTAGTGCGTCCCGGCTTGCGTTTTCTCCCCGGAAGCGCCGCGTGTCATTAGTTTCTCCGAGACACTTGGAGATGTCCTTGTCAACGAGGGTCCCCCATGTCATTGTGTCTGAACTCACTACCAAGAAGACTCAAACTCCGCCGCGCATTGTTTAACTAGAATCTAATGACTATGCAAATGGCCCCTAGAAAAGTCATGGCGCTACAAGCGAAGAACGGATTATTCCTACTATATCTCTGTCATTCTAGAACTAAAACCCGAAGTTTACGGCCTTAAAAATATCAATGAAACAATTCGGAGTGTCTTTGCCAGTTCTCGCATTGTGCGAAATGTATTGCTCGTATTCTGGGCCCCACCCGTGCCCGCTCTAGCTTAGCTCAACTTCTGCCGGCGTTAGTGGCGAAAATAAGCCGCTTTAAGCATGATTAGTGATGGGCCCACCTTCTCTGTCTGATACGCGCCACGCTTTAACGACAGGATTATGATAATTGTAACTGTCCTAAGCTTATTATATCGATGTTCCGTTGTCGCTAAATATTTTTCACGTTTAGAAATCCTATACATATTCGAGATGAGCGCGTGGCTGGCACAGTGCTAGCACGCTTTCGACTGACAAAACTAGTATTCACCAAGACGACATTTTGATACCGGTTAAAAATGAAAGCAGATTTTAAAAAGTTCGTGTGGAGATAATTAGAATTTAGAATGCAGAATCTAGTCACAAAACTGATTCGTAGTGGTGGGCTTTAATTTAAATCAGTCCGAGCCAGCCCTGTGGGCGCTGACAATATGGCCAACCAGATATCTGCGACCTAAGAGTCGGGCACGATACTCGCGCGGCGTGGGTGTAACCGTTATCATGGCTAGTTCGGTCATCTTCTACCAGGAATGCACACGATCATTTAGATTATAGTTCGATAACCGATATTCAGTAACGTTTCGATGTTCGATAATGAAAATATTATAAAAATGGATGTTTTCTTAAAAACATTTGTCCAAAATCCAATCCCAGCGCTACGCGGACCACTACTTTGACTATTGTATGTGGGGATTTGATATTTTGCGGCCAACAAAGCCCAAAGATTTCACAATATTTCTGTCAGAAAAAATTGGCGTTGACATTTAAACTTGATAACGCCCGTATGTTACTAAACTTGGCAATATTTTTTTAAGTTCTTGTTCCAAATTATCGATTGAAAATACAGGCTCTTTTTCGATTATCGATATTTTTCATTGTGCATCCCTACTTGTAAAAGCCTTTTACACATACTTAAGCCCTTGATGGATTCAAGTCCAAATCAAAATATAAAAATGTTCTGACTTAAGCGGAATTTTAAAAAAATGTACCCACACACCGAACTCAGTTCATGCTATTAAAGAACGGCTTAGAACTACAGTGCAGAAAATGGTCAAGATTCCTTTGAATGCCTAAAGTTAATAATAATTTAAAATAAATATTCCATACATAATATTGAAAACAATTCAGTATATTGTAACCGTGGGAATCGAGGACATTATTTTCGGTTGATCGAAATTTTCGATTGGCTCACATCGGTTTGGTGTCATAAAACGGAATGAAAAACTCGACGGGAATTTTACTTTCTGTATCAACTTTGTAATTTTATTGACTTCAATAAAATGTCGAGCTCACACAATTTTTTCGGAATTTCGTTAATATTACAACTCATGTTAATTCTTGCATAACTTGCAATCAAAACTCAATTCCGAGTGAACGAGTATTATTTGAAATATGATAATTTTGATTGGTAGATTAATCATACATGTTCTGTAGAGCATAAATTGGACACCACCAAAGTAAATATGTACATTTTTACGCATTTTGGTTACAATATATCCATCCATTTGCGAACCCCTAGAATTTCTACAAAAAAGTTCGCCTATTGCTAGAAATTTTATACTGAATAATAATACAACAAAATCAATATTGGTTAAGATTTTTATGTTATCATGTGGTTTATTCTAGATTGTAAGCAGATGACATTAAACGGATTAACGCATGTTTGCAACAAAGCGTGTTTGAGTTTATTTTACACCCTCTTTGTAATTAATGCTTTGTACATTTGACTTGTCAACAGAGTTCCATATTATGAGCAATTAAAACAAACTTGAAACTATTCCAGAATTGGGCGAACCATGTAGTAACGTAGAAGCCTTTAATAGTTTGAATGCTGTACAACAGTCGACTTAATTCTAACAGAATAATTAAGAAATAGTTTATATTAGCATTATCTTTACTTTTATTTTTATACCTCAGTGATTTCGCCAGAATTTTCGGTCGTATTGACAGATTGCACTCTGTGTCCTTATTTATCCTTATTGACGGTAGTATCATTATAAATGTTTTGTTTAATGTGTTGAGTAAAATGCTTCGTAGTTTGAAATGTTGCCCACAAGTTCTGTTTTCAAAATTGCTTTCACCACCATTTTCTGAAATTTTATACACCTTGTTGTTGTAAGCTGAATCTCAAGTGCTATTCCATTGTTCTTCATCATAAGGAAATATGAAAATATGTACAAGGACGTTAAAAAAGAATCAATCTATGAGATTCAGTATACGCATATTCCTCAATCAATTGATCGATTTTGAATTGCAAAATCGTAAAATATCCGTAATTTACCTCATTTTTGTGAACTTTGGGAATATATTCCAAGTTTATAGATTTTATTAACACAAATTTCCGTACTGGATATCAACGTTTAAATGAATGTGAACGCGCAGGTTACTATGGTTAATCGTTAACCGTCCCTTAGTACAGGAATGGTATCAGAGACGACCTATCGACCATTAAGTATATTATTATGTGCATATTTTCCCAAACCTCACCTTTGTTCGTACGACAGTAATTTTTTCGCATTGTTGAGAGAAAGATAGTTAAAATTGATTAATGTTTTATTTCTTCAATATTATTGACCCTTCCTTCGTGCTAAGACTCTGATTCAATTAATAGCTCAAAAGACACATTAGTATGCAAATTAAAGATTAGCAAGTTAAAAGGAATGTCTAAGAATATGACATTTTATTACAATTGTCAGAGTATCTACGGTATATACATCGTCTAAAAATGACGTATGCACTACAAAGCATTATTTTAATGTTAAATTCAATACACTTAATATTTCGTTTTTCCTCCATGCTTCTACGAATGTTTTATTAGAGTTTACACAACAATTTATTCATTATTAGTATAAGCTTGTTCCTAGAAGTATAAACTTGCAATGCTAGCCAATGCAAGCAACTATGCATACAGTATTATGGCACATGACAAGTATGTTATCTAGTACCAAAGAAAAGATGATATAAACTTCATATTATGCACATTTTCTAGTAAAATGTACTTACAATATAACTAGTTTATTCGAAGTTAAAGAGACTTCCTACACAATGACTTACAGCTTTCCGAAAATACTACGCTCCTATAAGAAAACTAAACGATGTCAGTTATTATTTAAACTTAGGTCGTTACATAATGGAGTTCGGAACATGAAGTTTCACTAGAAAGTCGTGTTTCTCCAAGCTTTGTTCGAAATGTCAAGTCTTTTTTAATCTTTGAAATCGTTAGAGGAAACGCACACTTTTTATGATAATTAATCTTGTTGAGGTTTTTGGGAGTGACAGTTTTATTTAAACGTCGATTTTCATAAACCAGATGGTGACATTATTGACAAAACCATCAATTACGTTCCTCTTTGCTGGCTTCGTCTTAGTTATGTAGTATGCTTGATTGATCTGCCCCTGGTGTGGTAGGTTAAGCACGTCTGGTGTAGAAACAACAGCTACGGTGTACGCAACACGCAAGCCGATTGTGGTTGCCAGGGCACAAATCCATGGAACCACACGCCCTGGTGTGGTGTGGAATTAAATCAGGAGCAGTAGAATTTAGCTTGAGCTTATTATGAATACCAATCACTTAGTGCAGAGCTACCAATTGTTGAACAGACTCTACTCATCGAAATGATATAACTATAATTAGTTAAAATAAAAGTGTTAATCATTTAAGACGGTCTATAGAATATGAGTGTACTTAGATGAGAGTAAAGTGGTTTACCATAGAGTGGGAGTAAATTAATTTGCCAAGGAAATTGCGAAACGTGATTTCGTTACAATAACGACGGAGAATGTTTGAGATTGGCTATGAATCTACTTCCTCGATTTGTTGTAACATGACAAGGTTTGTGATGTAATGTCGGTGACAGTCTATTATTTAAAGCTTAAGTTGGAAATTTTGATACGTTTAAAGTTAGAACTTGTCAACCTCCATCTCATAAATAAATTATCTTGCTAAATTTAACGTTGTGGTAACTTGTTCTATTGGTGAATTGTACGATACAGAAACGTAGACACTTTTCTCCACTTAAAGTCGTCGATTTGTTTTTTGTGTCGACCGATGTCAACTTTGGTCCGCTCTCCTACTCAAATGTCTCCTGTTCTTGTGCGCGAATTTTAGAGATTTTAGAAAGCCGGAAATGAGCATTTTCAATTATTCATAGAGTTTTGATGGGTGGTCTTTGTGCTACACTTGATAGGCTTTGAAATGAGGCTGGAAAGAAACATAATCATCGGCATGGACACTCTATTTAGGTTTACGTTAATCAGCATAGCAGAAAGAAAATCGAACTCCATAAAGAGAGCTGCCTACTCTATTTCATGCGATAATAATAGGCCCCCCTAAGTGCTTCACCGACATTTTACATGAAAACTAAATTAATTCCCAGGAAGAGATGTGGCAAACTCCAAAAAACGAGAGAGAAAGAAAACCAGTTGATTGATGTTCAACCCTTCTACAAACCAAATGTAAAAAACTTGTTATATATAGGACGGCAAGTCGTTCCGTTCCCCAAGTTTCATTAACCATACAATAACGAGGCGAGATTTCAAGCCAAATTCATTTTCACTCGGTTATTTGTCTGATATCTTACTCCTAGCTGATAAACAAAAGACCAGGCGTCTTAAACGAGATAAGTTTTAGACCCAGCATCACTCCAAAATGCTATATACTTTCAAAGGTATAGTATTAATTGCAGGGGTATTTGTCATTATCAATGCTACGAATGATGTTCAATGAAATTTGTGTTTCATCTTACTTTAGTGTCAATTATATTGCGTTAATTTAAACTGTATTTGTAGCAAATGATGCCTTCAATGAGCAGAAAAACATTAACACACTAAGTAATACTCATATTTTTACATTTATTTTAAATGAATTGCAATTGATGGAAGCTTCAGAAATAACAAACATTCATACAAGTTTCAGAAATGACCATAAATGATTGACGAATATTATTACATTATATATATATATACACCCAACCGATGAACGGGGATCTTGGTCATTATATTCCCGAAAAATATTAGGATTTCTAGAATGAGTATTATGAGTATTAAAAAATTGAAATTTAACACTAAATGTTTTTTTACGTAATGATTTTATATCGTTTGTAAATTGTATTTCGTGTCATTGTCGACGTAAATGCAACTTATGCGTAGTTTAATATTGTATGAAGTTTATTACACTTTAGTGACATCACACTCAATTTTGTATTTAAGGGCTATGCATGTTGTAATATTCCTTGTGATTATAATGTGAATCATTGAACTAATAACTTAAAATATTTACTCTTACTTTGTAACCCAAGGTTTTTCTTATTTTACGTAAAAGTCAATTATGGATCTAGGTAACAAGTTCTCAATAAACTGGACTCGACTAATATAATTCAATTGATTTCTCGACGCATTTCGATAGTTGTAAACCTTGGACAATTTAACATTGCACCCTAATTTTAAAAAGGTTAAGTATAAAAGGTAAAGTTAGAAAAGTAGGTGAAATGAAGTGAAGTTTCTAGCCTGCATAAAGAATCAAATCAGGTTTACTCACTTACTCACTTACATAATAATTAAATTAACAATCAACGTGACTGTACATTGCGCTAACAGTACACTGTAGTCAGAGTAAGATAGTAAGCTACGAAATGAATCAAAAACGTCAGTTGCAGTTCTGTATTCAGTCATCATGTTACACGATACATTTTAATATGAACTTATCTAGTTGATATATTTGCCGATATTAAAAGAGTATTAAGGTCACTAAGTTAAACATCGTGTGTTGTCTGACGCCTTCTCCACATCAGTGCCTGCTGTAGTGTACGCCATAGTCTGCTGAGTTAAAACATCGTCTACGGAAATCTAATATCAAAAAGCGATTCCGTTATGTTTTCGTGTAATCTAATACACTCCTTGTTGAGTAAATCTGGAGGAAAATCCATTACAAAGTACCGCAACGTTAGTCTCTCCGGTCAGCTTTTCGTACAACATCGAAATAATGAGTTACAAAAGTATTTTAATTGAAAACTGATTATAAACCCAGACGCACTTGTGGTTAGTGCGCTGATACATGAGGGTTGCAGACATTACTTGTGTTAACGTTCGTTAATTATCTGCTGACTAGAAACGCACAAACAACCGTCCTTATTTAAAACTTAATTTAACTTAGTTTAGTTTGTTAAGCACACATGTAATTGCATTTTACCTGGTCGTCCGGTAAAATTCACCTGCTGAAAACTTGCGCGTTGCCAAAATGTTTCGGCAACGAAAGATAAAATTTGCCTCTTATTGAGAAAATAGAAGCAGTGTGCGCTAGCTTCTACAAAATAATGAACGAACATGCAACTATATGGAACTTACAGACGTTACACCGTTAACAGCAGGCCTACGGATCTTATGTGTTGAACGGTACACATATTTTGGCAACTAATATTCGTCAGGCAAAATAAATTTAAAATATGTCTTAAAATTAAAAAAAATTAACCGTATTTATTTATGTTTTATTTAAATATTATGCGGATAAGGACTTGTAGTATGCTATTCACTTATTACCATACTTTAAGAATGCATGCACGTGGGTACGAAATGGATTATAACAACATTAGAGCGATGTAATGTAAGACTTCGACAATAACCTTGAGATGCCTCTCGACTGAATTTAAACAGCTACATATAGAATTTAATACGGCGTTCACAACCATAGCCCATATGAAGTAAATTGTTCAGTCCCGGCCGTTTCTGTACTGTGAATAAATTCGCACACAGATGGACTTTAAAAAAACAATATGGCAGATCGAGAGGTACGAATAAAGCAGGCATTTTACTAATTTAAGGCATCATATGAACAAACTGGATCCCCTAGGAACCTAGGCTAGCCTGATGGCATGACACTGCCATTAATAGACACCTCCGACTCCTAGAGTAGCCTGATGGCATGACAGGGCCTAGTTTGGACATCCCTACACAAAAAGTAGCCTGATGGATTAGCACTGCCTAGATTGGACACCCTTGACTCTTCGAGTAGCCTGATGACATGACAGGGCCTTGTTTGAACACCCCTGACTCTAAGAGTAGCCTGATGGCAAGACACGACCTAGTTTGGACACCCCTGGCTCTATGAGTAGCCTGATGGCATGACACAGCCTCTTGATATTGCTTCTGTTGTCAGGCTTCGCAGGCGGTGCAACTCCGTGACTCGAGACTTAATCATTCAAGGAAGTCCCAATCCTTCTATTCCTTCCCGTCTTCGACACTCATGTACAAGTACTCAAGAAAATCGAACTGTCGGCTTCTCCACTCCGCCCGTCTATTCGCCTGTCATCAAGATGGATGTTTTATAATTCATCACGTATTGAAAATGCCTTTTGGTCCCCCACCTCACCTTAATGCCATATCAATTTACCATGCATGCACGCATATGGAAATTTAACATCGTTAACGTAAATTAATAATATAGCCAGTATACGCGAGAATCTAATGGACGATCGCGACTTTTGTTTATTGACAACGATTGCATCGCGTTTTAATCAGATAACTTTGTGGAAGAGGTCAGCTTACTCTGTTCCAATCAAGTGGAAGACGTGCTATCTAAATTACCGGAAACTTTAAGTTCTGTGTTGAAACACAATGCCAATCACTTAAGAACGTCGCTTTTATCAGCTACACAAACTTAAGAAAGTTCATACATCTTAGAGACTCCTTTATCTTCTCACACTATTTAACGCCATTACAGACTAATAATAATTCGGACTATATTTTTAATTATTTAAGTGAAATCTACTACAGCGAAATACGTAAGAAGAGTCATTGGATCGTACACCAGAGACAAGACTGGGCCTGCCTTTGTTTCGAATACCACTTTTTGACGTTGTCTTTTCAAAAAAATATTTCCAGAATTGTCAAAGGATTCACACAAAGGTAATTTGATTTGAGAAGAACACAGTGTTATGAATCGCGAAGTATTTCCAATTTCTGTTCAAAAAGTAATCCCAAATTAGATGAAGCGTGCAAGGTGTTGCAGAAAACTCTGCACCATGTTTAAAATACACTGAAAATACCCTTAAAAATATCAGCTGGAAAAAAATGTTTCGCAAATGTTACGAAAAGAAACGATGTATTATATTGCTATAGCGAGCGAAAGATATAGGAAAGACATGAAGGCCTAGGCTGGAGGAGAGAGGGGGGAGGGGCAGGAAGGGGAGTTTCAGTTTTAATCAAAACTTGGCTGGTTCTCGTAGTGCAAGAAGGAAGGGCGCAGGTGCTAGTAATGGTCTGTGCCGCGAAGCCCCTCTCTGCAGTAGCAAACTTTTATGTCAAATGGTTTTAAAGCTTATACCACCCATTGATGGCGTCATCTTTAAGGCGGATGAAACACTGCTACTACGTTTAATAGGTCTACAGGATAATGTTTATGAAACGCACATAAAATGTAAGGGGCTAACAGGACTAGGATCGCAACGGCTTAACTGCTTGGCCAAGATTCAATCCAATCTTAAATGGTGTTTTATTCTTTAGCGTTATCCTTAGAAAACATACGTTGGAAGTTTGCTGGAAATACTTTCTTTTCACCATACTTTGCTGAACTGAAAGATAACAGATGGTCGTATAGGCCTACGCTCACACGCACGTACTAACGCACACGCACGCACGCACGCACGCACGCACGCACGCACACACACACACGCGCGTGCACATTAAGTTGATTTTAGAATGAAGAATAATCAGCAATGTAATATTTATTGTCATCATTCAAAAGTTATTTAGGATATTTCTTATCTTAAATCAGAGATTTCCATCATTGATGTTAATTTTACATTAATTATGTCAACTAAGAAGATTTGTCAACAGATCGGAATCAATCAACTCGAAATCAAAAATTATTTTTAATTTGCATAAATCCCATTAAACCGTCTAACTTGGGATTTAGACAATTAACCTATACATTCAAGTTGATTTAAACGACGGGTTTCAGTACGAAATTTTGTTTTGAAATCAAGGTAGTAATAAATGGCCAAAGTTCACAAATATCGAGTAAATTATGGAGGTTTTAATATTTGTTTACTCGAAATCGATGAATCTATCTTGAAATAATATGCGTCCTGCATTCCATAAATTGTTTCTTTATATACGTTCATGGGAAATATGATGAATATTTAACTGACCGTTTTCCCGAGAAAAATATAAAAGATGAGAGATAAAACTTAATTTTGCTCAGTTACATTAGAGTATTTTGTTATCCACGATCAGACTGAAGTTTTTAATTTCTAGATTGTACATCATATTAATTCCTCGAACGATAGTGTTTATCGACTAACTACACCTTGCACACGATTCGCTTAGATGCGACACTTATTAAATAATAATAGTCAAAATTGAGTTCAAAATAAAAATAAAAATATCGCGAGTGGGTATATTCAGGTGACATGGCACGATTGAAGTAATACAAGTCATAGAAAGCATTAAAAATAATAATCGAATCCTGCTCATAATTATTTTATATTGTGTTGTGTTTGTATTTAAACAGCTATATTTGCTGAATGGAAAAAGAAGAAGAAGAAGAAGATAAATTCACTTTGCAATTTGTACACTATACAAGCATGGTAGGTATTATGTCTCCAACAAAAAAATCTGTAATGTGACAGAGTGGGTTGACTGCAAATATGAATTTATTTATTCTACGGTTAGAATAGAGTTTAATTTCCTTCAGTGATAAAGACTAGCGATTATATAGTTACACAAGGATCACAGAAAGCATTTATAATCGTCTATTTGGTAGTTTTCAGAATCTCTGTAAAGCTCATCGTTCAACGCAAATTACTACTACGTCACACTATTGTTTGTTTGATTGTTTTTCTATGCGGTTTTAATGTGCACTAGCTAGCATTCTGTAAATGTAACTCGTGCTATTGCTGTAATGAGGAGTTAAAGTTCCTTCATGAATGTAATACTAATTGGGTGGATTCGTCGCAACTAGAAATTACGCAGCACAATAATTATTGTAACCTAATAATGAAGATAGTAATTCAATAATTGATTACAAATGATTTTGCAACTCATAAATCGGAACTAATTGCAACTGGAATACAACTCTTTGTACTGTTAGCTATGCAAGCCGCAATGAATTCCAATGGGCTTTCTGGTTGGTCGACCATCATGATTTCATGTTACCTCGCTCTAGAAGCTTCAATTGACTTTATTAATTAATTATCTAGAACTTTTACAAAAGCACTTGTTCTATCGGTCTTTGTTTAAGTATAAACCATTCCTAAATGAACAATTATCTATCACAAATTGTTTGTTTTCATATTCAGAATTTAATTGGGTATAATTGACAAAGAGAACCTCATAACGCATTTCTCACACACCAGCAAACAGTCGGAGAGACGCACCATTATAATTGTGTATACAGTCGGCAACATAATGAAAGGAACATTGAAATCATGTGTGCATACGCATGCCTTGGAACTTATATTAACTCTTGAAAGAATTTATTGCTGAGGGTAGAGACAGATTTCGATTATATACAACATAGCCCATGCTTGGTATGCATGCCTCGCTTGCAATTTATTTTTAATTCCATGTTCCTGGTATAATGGGTAAACTCATGCTTCTAGTGGTGTAACTTCAAGTATATTACTGGTAAGGTCAGAAGTTTTTAACTCCTAGTAACGACTTTAATCCATCAACCAGGTCCAATCATTAAAGTTAACGTTGCCTTCGGGGCCATTATAGAGCAGCAAGCAATGCACATAAAATGTATTATGCGTCACTGGGGCACGAATAAACATTAAAACGCTGACAGAGGTGGCGTGCGTAGCTCTCGCTCGCCTGTGCGATTCAACCGACTCTGACTGAGGGATTCCACACAATCATATCCTCAGTCAAAATTAATATTTTTCTGGAAATGAGTTTTTAAACACCTCTTGTATATTCGCTCCAAAATATACACACACCATTTTCGAACTTACTACCCTCCCCGGACCAATATGTTTCTGGGCGGCTTTCCGACGTTATTATTTAGAGATATACAAGTTTTAATTTGTTGTTTTCAAAGATACACTTAATGTGATACTGAAAACCGCATGGTCGGTCATACTTAAGCAATGAATAATAATATTATTGACGGGACAATTTAAAGCACGGGCAAATAGCAAAAATCTTCTAATTACCCCTTTCTTTTAAGTATAAACACGAATAATCTTAGCTGTTAAAGCGCCCTTAAACTACTAATACAATCGTTGCCAGCTTTATTGATCGGTGTTTCCTACTTAAATATTCCGGTCTCTAGTTGGTCATTGTTCGTCTGTCGATGGTGTCGTCGTCTACAGGGTTGCTTGGTCGGCTTTAAATTTAATATCCACCAGTGAAAATCAGTTATGTGACTTAGTGGGTTTGAAAATATGGATTTAAGTATTAAACTCACCAGGAACTTAACTTCAAAAGAGTTTTAGTCAAAATTAACTTGAATTTCCTGTTCTGTTCTGTATCTCACTTATAGGTTGCAGCTGGATGAGGATGAGACTCTTATTCGCGAGGTTTCAGGTTCTATTCCCTCCACTCCCTACCCTGGCAGAACGTTTTCTTCACTTGTTAAGGCAAAGTCAGGGGTTGAGTCCTAACACATTGTTAGTCACCTCACCTGATGGTTTTCACGCCTTGTAAAAGAAATGTGTACCATACAGGGATTATTCTTACGCTTTCGTTTGTCCAATCTCAACATCAGTATATTGTTGGCCAAGCGGCATCGTCGTCTGAGTCCCACCTAGTTTCCTATGTTCTCCCTCTAACATCAAAATTGTCATCTAACGGAATCACCGGCTAGAATCGTGTATGTATATACTTTAGATCACATATGGAAAACGAGTATGAGCACAAACGGATGGAAATCAAATCACGCTGGGTGACATCAGACAATAGTTATCAAACCTGGTGATGCCACTTTGACAAATATGATAACGCAACAAAAGAAATCAGCCTTCACAGTGCAATTTGAGTTGATTCACATGACAGCGTTATTTGAGTGACGCTTTGCCTCACACAAAGGTGAATAAATAAAACTCGCCAAGTTCGACTTTCCATTTCAATAAATATGTTTCCATTTTTTCGAGATATCTGGATAGAAAGATTGATCGACACATTCCCTTTAAGTATACACTACAACCCTGAAATAACATTTTGGCGTGCAATCTAAGCCAGCGCCATGCGTATGGTTAAGTGATTAAAATAAGCCTCCACATGAGAAATTCACATTTTATTTGGAAGGGAGGATATGATAAGACTGGCTTGGACTGAGAGTTGTACCCAGGACCAGACATTCTACGTATCTTGTAAACTACCGAAGCCAGTCAAAAAAAATAACTGCCTATTGCTTTGCATATTTTAAGGTAATGTAAAGCAAAATGGTTTACTTTTAAAACTGACTAATGGTTCTACATGTAGAGTCTGTTTTACTTTGACAATAATTTTTGTGACACGTTTCCGACTTGGAATCGAATTCAGAACCTTCCAGCTACACAAACATATTACAATTTACAAACCATGAGACCGTTCAGTCCCGCGCAGTCTTCGATACACAGAGATGGAGGTTTTGACTTCGATCGAACATTCTTACGTCTATTGCTATCACGCAACATGTTTTTATTTATTGTTATTGATTTATGATGATTATTATTTTTAGTGATGTCAATATGTTAGTGCTATTTCATTCATTGATCAAAACCATAAAGCTATAGTCATTCTTTTGGATAGCCAAAATACTTCTTAATCGTGCTTGTACTAAAGTGCTGTAAAAAGAGAAAGTTCCTTAAAGTGAAACGAACACGTTTCCATGTAATTTCAATCGTACCAACAACTTACTAACAATATGCTAAGCTTGTAATAGTTGAAAACCTATTCTCTCTGCATCCCTGTTTATTCGCTTGAGGTGAAATCTGACAATGGTGCGCTTGTTTTCCCTCTGTATTTCCACATAATTGTCAAACGCTTTTCACCAAAGGAAGCAGCCTAACTGTTTAACCTGGCCGGTGAACCAGTTGCATGAATATGTGCCCATCGTTCTACCGCTATTGTAGCCATTGTGTCCGCTAATTGCATTATTAACCAATAAACCGACACGGGAGTCGGCATGGAGATCATAGAACTAGAGCATATTGTGCTCAATGTTCCTAGATCGCGATGAAATGCATTTAAAATAAAGTCAAACGAAAATTATTCATTACTTAAAAAATTGGTTGAATTATTATTTATTAAATAGTCGTCTGAAAATTATTCTACACGTTAGTATCTTTATTCGATTAAGATCGTATCTGCAAGCTAGACATCACACACATCCAGCAGTGTGTGTTACAAAATCATAATATAAAATAACTATTAAGACCATCATAAAATGTAATTTACTCCCATTGAATGATGCTTAGTTGGCAGCGATGAAATTGAAGCCGAAATCAACTTATTAACATAATTCTATACTCGATATGAAATAAAGGGTTGAATATATTTCAACCGTATCTTTACATTGCAGCTGCATTAAACCCAACAAGTTTATGAACACACGTTTTGAGAGATGGTGTTATATCGACTGAACTGATAACAAGATATTCAACATCTCCTTCAATAGAAACCTGAAAGAATTTACCTCTTGCAATACAAATTTATATGCTATTCATTGCAATATAGCAAGCTTACAATGCTAAAAGCACGTACATACGGAGTTTATTTTGGATTCCTCTGAATTATATTGATTATTTTTACGACGTAACTCTGGTAGGTATAGTAAGAGTATTTTGCAATTGTAATATATATTAAAAAAGTCCGTCTTAACCGGGATTGGAACCACGGGTCTGCCGCATTCCAGTATTACACCTACGGGAGTGTTTCCCGACTAGCCAATTCGAGGAATGTGATAGATATATTACTGACAGATTGGTGCAAGTACCAAAGCATTTTGAAACCTACATTACGGAACCAAATTTTAAAATTCAGCAGTCTTGGGCGTTTCCAAATCCCAAAGATGATGTTTTGTAAGGAAGTGAATAATTAGTGCACTTCATTTTAAATCCCATATGATTGGATAAAATCGCATGGTATGGATTCTTGTACGTTTTTTCGGCCCGTTGTAGTTACAATACTATAGGAATTCTTCGCTTAACCGCGTCAAAATGAGGAACCAGTTGAAAACTGAGCGACCACCTGCCGCTCGAATTCTGCCGACGAAGCTCAACCCAAGAACCTAGTATTGTGCATCTTTTTAGATTCATATAACTAAGATGCGATTGCTACTTAGATAGTTATTGTAATTATTAATCCAAATATGAACAAATCCCCTTCCAGGTCTCGTATCATTGCGAATTCTCTCTCGAAAAGTCTCTTACTTTTATGGAGGGTAAGTTGGGGTAAGTACTTGGCCGTACTAATGGCACCATACTAATGCAAAATAATGGCAGTCGAGGGATCTATTTGTGAAACAGCCGAACATGAACTCGCTTTATTTCCCTTACGCAGCACACAACCCGCCCCCCCCCCCCAACACACCAACGACGCGGCGAGAGCTCTTACCTGATCCATGCGGACGTTATCAACGACGAAGTTGAACCACAGACGAAACCGGGGGTTACACGTGTCAGGACGAATGAAAAGGTCGTATTCGAATTCAGAAATTAAGTCCACTCTGCCGAGGTTTCCTGGAATAAAAAAAGAGAGTACATTTAGAAAGTGACAGTTTTTCTGACGCAATATCGGAAACAAATCAGTTGAAAAATTGTTATTTCCTAAAAATACGATTTTGACGTCATTCCAACGTGAAGTTGACAATTGAATGACAAATTTGTCTCAAATGAGTTTCCATGACGCAAAGCTTACTTCAATTTGAAATAATTCTGACATTATTAATACTCAATTTAGAAAAGATTATGGTGTTTTGTTAACAAAGTTTTAAGCTCGGCGTAATAGTTTTGTGGAGTGATTTAACTTGTTATGTTAGACGAGTTAAACCGAATCTTTCTCATATCCGAAGAAGTAATCTTATTTCATACAGCACTGGTGTGAGCGTAATAGGATGGCAAATACGATAAAGGAGGACATGTAATGGAGTATACTCTGAACATGCGAACAGTTTACCCTGGGGAAAGCGGGTTCTTGGATTATCATGCTATTATTTTGCGAGGTCTACTGTGAAGTCCGCCGCTTTGATGCAAGGAATCTGGGCGTAACGTGAAGGGAGAGAAATTAACTGAGATTATGAGCTAAAACAAAGCATATTATCCGTCAAAATTCCGACTAAAGCGTACAAACGACTGTAAGAGTTGGGGCATAAAAGTTTAATGGCGTGCTGAAACTGCATTGGACTTTACGTTTCCGTGTTGTTTCGCTTTGTTTTTTCAAAGGGGAGAGTCCATATGATTTAACTTGAGGAACGTTTCCGTACTAACTACAATCTATATTGGTACATTTCCTTTTACGGGAAGTATTAATAATATCGATTCTCAAATTACCACGTTGAAACTAAATAAACAAAGGCTATTCCTAACGAATGTCATTATCAAGATAAAGAAAAATATAAGTAGTGACGTAAGCTTCGGGGAATGAAAAATTATAAGTTGTATAAAAAAAAGTTAATAATTAACACTATCTGTTAATCAACTTCACCAATGTCTAGTTACTCATGTAAGTACTAATTGTGCATACACTTTATATTTGCACTTTTCACACTCACACAACCACAAACAAACAACACCACACACATAAATTCCATGATTAAATTAGGCCAACTTTTATAATTATCTTTATGTTACTAATTTTTTGTTGTATTGTTGGTTTTTATGTATTTTTTGATACAATGGTAAATTGCACTTGTAGGACAATGTGTCCTGTTTGTAATGGGGCCACAATGTAATATATGAATAAAATGTTATAAGTAGTTATCTACAAAGACTATAAATTTAGACTTCTTAATTCTTATACATTTATTACACTATAACATAATTGTATCACTTTAAAATATACATCCTGAAACATATGACTGCCGTAGAATGCTAAAAGGCTATTGAACCACCTCTGGCCGATAATTTGATAGTTGAAGAAACATGGCTGAAAAGTTTTCTGAATGAAAAAGGGCCTTACTTTAAACAGGAAAAAAAGAAAAAAAATTGGGGCGGGACGTAACCTTACTTTTGGCCATTGTGTGTTGTTTTTTTTGACAAAAGTGTAGCCAGCACAGTTATTATGCTGAAAGGCTATTGTACCACCTCTGGCCGATAATTTGAAAGTTGAAGAAACATGGCTGAAAAGTTTTCTGAATGAAAGAGGGCCTTACTTTAAACAGGAAAAAAAGAAAAAAAAATTGGTGCGGGACGTAACCTTACTTTTGGCCATTATGTGTTGTTTTTTTTGACAATAGTGTAGCCAGCACAGTTATTATGCTGAAAGGCTATTGTACCACCTCTGGCCGATAATTTGAAAGTTGAAGAAACATGGCTGAAAAGTTTTCTGAATGAAAGAGGGCCTTACTTAAAACAGGAAAAAAAAGAAAAAAAATGGGCGGGACGTAACCTTACTTTTGGCCATTATGTGTTGTTTTTTTGACAATAGTGTAGCCAGCACAGTTATTATGCTGAAAGGCTATTGTACCACCTCTGGCCGATAATTTGAAAGTTAAAGAAACATGGCTGAAAAGTTTTCTGAATGAAAGAGGGCTTAACTTAAAACAGGAAATTAAAGAAAAAAAAATGGGGCGGGTCGTAACCTTACTTTTGGCCATTTTGTGTTGTTTTTTTGACAATAGTGTAGCCAACACAGTTATTATGCTGAAAGGCTATTGTACCAACTCTGGCCAATAATTTAAAAGATGAAGAAACATGGCTGAAATGTTTTCTGAATGGAAGGGGGCCTTACTTAAAACAGGAAAAAAAGAAAAAAAAATGGGGCGGGACAAAACCTTACTTTTGGTCATTATGTGTTGTTTTTTTGACAATAGTGTAGCCAGCACAGTAATTATGCTGAAAGGCTATTGTTTCACCTCTAGCCGATAATTTGAAAGTTGAAGAAACATGGCTGAAAAGTTTTCTGAATAAAAGAGGGCCTTACTTAAAACAGGAAAAAAAAGAAAAAAAAATTGGTGCGGGACGTAACCTTACTTTTGGCCATTATGTGTTGTTTTTTTTTAACAGAAGTGTAGCCAGCACAGTTATTATTATGAACGGCTATTGTTCACCTCTGGTTGATAATTTAAAAGTTAAAGAAACATGCTAGAAATTTTCTCATGAAAAAAGCCTTACTTAAAAAAGGAAAAAAAAAGAAGAAAAAAATGGGGCGGGACGTAACCTCACTTTTGGAACTTTTGTGTAGTTTTTTTGACAATAGTGTAGCCAGCACAGTTATTATGCTGAAAGGCTATTGTACCACCTCTGGCCGATAATTTGAAAGTTGAAGAAACGTGGCTAAAAAGTTTTCTGAATGAAAGAGGGCCTTACTTAAAACACAGAAAAGAAGAAAAAAAATGGGGCGGGACGTTACCTTACTTTTGGCATTATGTGTTGTTTTTTTGACAATAGTGTAGCCAGCACAGTTATTATGCTGAAAGGCTATTGAACCACCTCTGTCCAATAATTTGAAAGTTGAAGAAACATGGCTGAAAAGTTTTCTGAATAAAAGAGGACCTTACTTTAAACAGGAAAAAAAGGGGGGAAAATGGGGCGGGACGTATCCTAACTTTGGCCATTATGTGTTATTTTTTTGACAATAGTGTAGCCAGAACAGTTAATATGCTGAAAGGCTATTGTACCACCTCTGGCCGATAATTTGAAAGTTGAAGATACATGGCTGAAAAGTTTTGTGAATGAAAAGGGCCTCACTTAAAACAGGAAAAAAAGGAGAAAAAAATGGGGCGGAACGTAACCTTACTTTTTGCCATTATGTGTTGTTTTTTTTACAAAAGTGTAGCTAGCACAGTTATTATGCTGAAAGGCTATTGTACCACCTCTGGCCGATAATTTGAAAATTGAAGAAACGTGGCTAAAAAGTTTTCTGAAAGAAAGAGGGCCTTCTTTAAACGGAGAAAAAAAAAGAAAAAAAATGGTGCGGGACGTAAACCCTTCTTTTTCCTTTATGTTTGTTTTTGGGGGCAAAAGTGGAGCCGCACAGTTTTTTAGGGCTGAAAGGGGTATTTTACCACCCCTGGGCCCCATATTGAAAGTTAAAGAAAAAGGGTGAAAAAATTTTGAATGAAAGGGGCTTAACTTAAAACAGGACATTAAGAAAAAAAAGGGGCGGTTCGTAAACCCTTTCTTTAGGCCATTATGTGTTTTTTTTTGACAAAAGTTAGCCAACACGTTTTTAGCTGAAAAGGCTATTGTACCACCTCTGGCCCAAATTTTAAAAATTTTAAGAACCATGTCTAAAAAGTTTTTTGAAAGAAAGGGGGCCTTACTTTAAAAAGGAAAAAAAGAAAAAAAATGGGGCGGGGCAAAAACCCTTTCTTTTGGGGCTTTTGTGTTGTTTTTTTTTACATAGTGTAGCCAAACCCGTATTATGCTGAAAGGGTATTGTTTTCCCCCCTAGCCGATAATTTGAAAGTTGAAAAACATGGCTAAAAAGTTTTTTGAAAAAAGAGGGGGGTTACTTAAAACGGGAAAAAAAAAAAAAAAAAAATTAGTGCGGGCGTAACCTAACTTTTGGCCATTAGTGTTGTTTTTTTTGCAAAAGGTAGCCAGCAAGTTTTTTTTTCTAAGGCTATTTTACCACCTTAGTTGATAATTTAAAAGTTAAAGAAACATTCTGAAAAGTTTTCTCAATAAAAGGCCTTACTTAAACAGGAAAAAAAAAAAAAAATGGGCGGGGGCGTAAACCCCTCTTTTGGGAAAAAAATTATGTAGTTTTTTTGAAATATGAAACCCGCACAGTTATTATCTGAAAGGCTATTGTACCAAACCCCTGCCCCCATAATTTGAAAGTTGAAGAAACGTGGCTAAAAAGTATTTGAAAAAAAGAGGGGCCTTTCTTAAAACACAGAAAGAAAAAAAAAAAATGGGAGGACGTTACCTTTCTTTTGGCATTATGTGTTTTTTTTTTGACAAAAAATGTAGCCGCACGTTTTTATCTGAAAGGGTATTGTACCACCTTGGCCGTAAATTTTAAAGTTAAGGAACGTGGCAAAAAATTTTTGAAAGAAAGAGGGCCCCCTTCTTTAAAACACAGAAAAAAAAAAAAAAGGGGCGGGACGTTACCTTCTTTTGGGATTTTGTGTTTTTTTTGCAATAGTGTAGCCAGCACAGTTTTTTATCTGAAAGGGTATTGAAAAACCCTGTCCGATAATTTGAAAGTTGAAGAAACATTGTTTTAAAATTTTTTTAAAGAAAAAAAGCCTTACTAAAACGGAAAAAAAAAGAAGAAAATAAACGCGACGTAACCTTTCTTTTTGGGAAATTTGGTATTTTTTTTCAATAGGTTGCTAGCACGTTATTATGCTAAAAGGCTTTGAACCCCTCTGCCGATAAATTTTAAAGTTTGAAAAAACGTGGCTAAAAAATTTTTTTGAAAGAAAAAGGGGCCCACTTAAAACACGGAAAAAAAGAAAAAAAAAAATCGGGCGGGACGTAACCTTACTTTTGGCCATTATTTTTTGTTTTTTGAAAAAGTTAGCCCAAAACAGTTATTATTCAGAAAGGGTATTGTACCCCCTCTGGCCGAAATTTTAAAATTTAAAAACATGGCTGAAACGTTTTCTGAAAGAAAAAGGGGCCCTTTCCCTTTAAACAGGAAAAAAAAATTGGGGGGGGGACTAACCTTATTTTTGGAACTTATGTGTATTTTTTTACAATAGTGTGCTAGCACAGATATTATGCTAAAAGGGTAAGCACCACCTCGGTTGATAATTTAAAATTTAAGAAACGTGGCTAAAAAGTTTTCTGAATGAAAAGGGCCTACTTTAAACAGGAGAAAAAAGAAGAAAAAAATGGTGCGGGACGTAACCTTACTTTTGGCCATTATGTGGTGTTTTTTGGCAATAGTGGGGCAGCACTTCTAGGGTGAAAAGGGTTTTTACCACCTTGGCCGAATTTGAAAGTTAAAGAAACATGGCTGAAAAAAGTTTTTCCCAAAGAAAAACGGCTTAAATTTAAAAAAGGAATTAAAAAAAAAAAATGGGGGAATCGTAAACCCACTTTTGGCCTTATGTTTGTTTTTTGACAAATTTTGTAAAAACGTTATTATGCAAAAGGGTATTGTACCACCTCTGGCCGATAATTTAAAAATTGAAGAAAAAAGGCTGAAATTTTTCTGAAGAAGGGGGGCCCTTATTTAAACAGGAAAAAAGAAAAAAAATGGGCGGACAAAAATTTCTTTTGGCATTGTGTTGTTTTTTTTTACAATAGGTGGCGGGACAGTTACTATTCTAAAAGGCTATTGTACCCCTCTGTTAAAAATTAAAAGTTAAAGAAACATGTAAAAATTTTTTTCAATTTAAATAGGCCTTACTTAAAACAGGAAAAAAAAAAAGAAAAAAGGGCGGGACTTTAAACCCCACTTTTGGAAATTTTTGTTTTTTTTTTGACAATATTACCCAAAAAAAGTTATTTGCTTAAAGGGTATTTTACCTCGGGGCCCATTTTGAAAGTTACAGAAACGTGGGAAAAAAAAAATGTTTTCTGAAAGAAAGAAGGCCTTACTTTAAACAGGAGATAAAAAAAAAAAAATTGGGAGGGGCGTAACCTCCCTTTTTGGAAATTTTTTGTAGTTTTTTTGACAATAATGTAGCCAGCACAGTTTTTTATGCTGAAAGCTATGTACCACCTTGCCCGATAAATTTTAAAATTGAAGAACGTGGGAAAAAAATTTCTGAAAGAAAAAGGCCTTTCTTAAAACACAGAAAAGAAAAAAAAAAAGGGGGGGGGACGTTACCTTACTTTTGGCATTATGTGTTGTTTTTTTGACAATAGTGTAGCCGCACGTTATTATGCTGAAAAACATTGAAACCCCCCTCTGTCCGATAAATTTTAGGTTGAAGAAAAAATTTTGGAAATTTTTTTTTTTTAATGAAAAAGGCCTTACTTTAAAAAGGAAAAAAAAGAAAAAGAAAAAAAGCGCGCGTAACCTTGCTTTTTGAACTTTTGTGTGTTTTTTTTACAATAGTGTAGCAGCCAAATTATTATGCTAAAAGGCATTCACACCCCTGGCCGATAAATTTTGAAAGAAGAAAAGGGCTAAAAAGTTTTTTGGAAGAAAAAGGGCCTTATTAAACACGGAAAAAAAAAAAAAAATGGGGCGGGGCTTACCTACTTTTGGCCATTATTTGTTGTTCGTTTGACAATAGTGTAGCCAACACAGTTATTATTCTGAAGGTATTGTACCACTTTGGGCCCAAAATTTGAAAGTGGGAAAAAAATGGCTGAAAAATTTTTCAAGAAAGGGGGGCCCTTTCTTAAAAAAGGAAAAAAAAAAAAAAAATGGGGGGGACGTACCTTACTTTTTACCCTTATGTGTTGTATTTGACAAAAATGTGCCAGCACAGTTATTTGCTGAAAGGCTTTGTACCACCTCTGGCCGATAATTTTAAAGTTGATGAAACATGGTGAAAAGTTTTTAATGAAAGAGGGGCCCTTTCTTAAAACAAAAAAAAAAAAATTGTATGAGACAAACTTTCTTTTGGTCATTATGTGTTGTTTTTTTTTGACAAAAGTGTACCAGCACAGTTATTATTTTAAAAGGCTATTGTACCCCTCTAGCCGATAATTTGAAAGTTGGAAACATGGGTGAAAAGTTTACTGAATGAAAAGGGCCTTTCTTAAAAAAGAAAAAAAGGAAAAAAAATTTTGGGGATACGTAAACCCACATTTGGCCATTATGTGTTGTTTTTTTTCAATAGTGAGCCAGCACAGTTATTATGTGAAAGGTATTTTACCACCTTGTCCGATAAATTTAAAAATTGAAAAAACTGGTCCCAAAATTATCTGAAAAAAAGAGGTCTTTCTTTAAAAAACAAAAAAAAGAAAAAAAAAAATTTGGGGGGGACGTAACCTTACTTTTGGCCATTATTGTTGTTTTTTTGACAATATGAAACCAAAACAGAATTTTTGCGAAAGGCTATGACCCAACACTGGCCCTAATTTAAAAAATGAAGAAACATGTGAAAAGTTTTTTTAAAGGAAGGGGGCCCTTTCTTAAAACAGGAAAAAAAAAAAAAAAATGGGGGGGGGACAAAACCCTTTCTTTTGGGATTTGTGTTGTTTTTTTTTTACAAAGTGTAGCCCACAGTAATTATGCGAAAGGGTATTGTTCCCCTCTACCGATGATTTGAAAGTTTGAAGAAACATGGCTAAAAAGTTTTCTCAATATATTTGGCCCCCCACTTAAAACGGAAAAAAAAAAGAAAAAAAGGGGCGGACGTAACCCCCACTTTCGAAAATTTTTGTGTAGTTTTTTTAAAAAAGCGTAGCCGCACAGTTATTTTGCTGAAAAGGTATTGTACCACCCCTGCCCCATAATTTAAAAAATTGAAGAAAACCCTGGGTAAAAAGTTTCTGAAAAAGAGGGGGCCCACTTAAAACACAGAAAAAAAATGGGGGTTGACGGTTTACCTTACTTTTGGCATTATGTGTTTTTTTGACAATATGTAGCCAGCAAAGTTTTTGCTTAAGGGGTTTTTTCCACCCCGGGGCCATAAATTTTAAAGTTTAAGAAACGTGGGTAAAATTTTTCTGAAAAAAAGAGGAGTAAGGAAACAGGAGAAAAGAAAAAAAAATTTGGTACGGGACGTAACCTCACTTTTTTGGACTTTTTTTAGTTTTTTGACAATAGTGAGCCAGCACAGTTATTTGCTGAAAGGCTATTGTACCACCTCTGCCCCATAATTTGAAAGTTGAAAACGGGCTAAAATGTTTTTTTGAAAGAAAAGGGGTTTTTTTTAAAAGGAGAAAAAAAAAAAAATTGGGACGGGGGGTAAATTACTTTTGGGTTATGTGTTTTTTTTTTTGACAAAAGGTAGCCAGCACAGTTATTACTGAAAGGCTATTTAAACCCCCTCTGTCCGATAATTTGAAAGTTGAAGAAACATTTCTGAAAAATTTTTTTAATGAAAGAAGGGTTTTCATAAAAAAGGAAAAAAAATAAGAAAAAATAAGGCGACGAACCTTTTTTTGAAACTTTGTGTAGTTTTTTTTTTAATGTGTAGCTAGCACAGTTATTTGCTAAAACTATTGCACCACCCTGGCCGATAATTTGACAGTTGAAAAAACGCGGTAAAAAGTTTTCTAAAAGAAAAAGGCCTTACTTAAAACACGGAAAAAAAAAAAAAATGGCGGGATTTTACCTTATTTTGGATTTTTGTTTTTTTTTGACAAAAGTGTAGCCAACACAGTTATTAGGCTGAAAGGCTATTTTACCACCTCTGGCCGAAAAAAAAAAAAAAATTTTAAAGTTGAAAAAACTTGCTGAAAAGTTTTCTGAAGGAAAGAGGGCCTTACTTATAGAAGGAAAAAAAAAAAAAAAATGGGGCGGGACGTAACCTTACTTTGCCATTATTTTTTTATTTTGACAATAGTGTAGCCAGCACAGTTATTATGCTGAAAAGGCTATTTAACCCTGCCCATAATTAAAAATTTTATAAAAATGGGGTGAAAAGTTTTCTTTATGAAAGAGGGCCTTTTCTTAAACAGAAAAAAAATTAGTGGGACGAAACTTACTTTTGGTCATTTATGTTTTATTTTTTTTTAAAAAAGTGTAGCCAGCACTTTTTATGCTGAAAAATATTGTACCACCCAGCCGATAATTTTAAAATTTAAAAAAAAAAACATGGCGAAAAGTTTTCTGAATGAAAGGGGCCTTTTTTAAAACAGGAAAAAAAAAAAAAAATTGGGGAGGATAAACCCTTACTTTGAACTTATGTTTTGTTTTTTTGACAAAAGTGTGCTAGCACGTTTTAGCTGAAAGGTATTGTACCACCTCTGTCCGATAAATTAAAAATTTTATAAAACTGGTCGAAAAATTATGTAATAAAAAAGGTCCTTTCTTAAAACAAAAGAAAAAAAAAAAAAAAATTGGGCGGGACGTAACCTTCTTTTGGCCATTAGTGTTGTTTTTTTTTTACAATATGTAGCCAGCACAGTTATTATGCTGAAAAGGGTATTGTTCCCCCTCTAGCCCATAATTTTAAGTTGAAGAAACATGGCTGAAAAGTTTTTCTGAAAAAAAGAGGGGCCTTACTTACAACTGGAAAAAAAAAATAAAAAAAAAAGGGCGGGCTTAAACCTTACTTTTGGCCCTTAATGTTGGGTTTTTTTAACAGTAGTGTCCGCACAGTTTTTATTCTGAACGGCTTTGTACCACCTCTGGTTTTATAATTTTAAAAGTTAAAGAAAAATGGCTGAAAGTTTTCTTAAAGAAAAAAGGCCTTACTAAAACAGGAAAAAAAAAAAAAAAAAAGGGGGAAAAAGTTACCTTACTTTTGGAACTTATGTGTAGTTTTTTTGACAATAATGAGCCACCAGTTAATATGCTAAAAACTATTGTACCACCTCTGCCGATAATTTGAAAGTTAAGAAAAAAAGGGCCCAAAAAGTTTTCGAAAGAAAGAGGGGCCTTTCTTAAAAAAACAGAAAAAAGAAAAAAAAAAGGGGCGGGACGTTTCTTTTCTTTTGGGATTATGTGTTGTTTTTTTTTACAAAAGTGTAGCCAGCCAGTTTTTAGCTCAAAGACTATTGAACCCCTGTCCGATAATTTGAAAATTGAAAAACAAGTTAAAAATTTTCAAAAAGAGGACCCTTTCTTTAAACAGGAAAAAAAGAAAAAAAAAGGTGCGGGACGTAACCTTACTTTTGGCCCTTAAGTGTTTTTTTTTAAATAGCCAGCATAGCAATAGCAAAAGTGTACCAGACAGTTATTTTGCTGAAAAGGGTATTGTTTTACCTCAGCCTTAATTTGAAGTTAAGAAACGGGTGAAAAGTCTTCTGAATAAAAAAAACCTTACTTAAAACGGGAAAAAAAGAAAAAAAAAAGGTGCGGCTAACCTTCTTTTTTGGGAATTATGGTTGTTTTTTTGACTAGTGTGGGCCGCACAGTTATTTGCTGAACGGGTATTGTACCACCTCTGGTTGATAATTTAAAAGTTGAAAAAAACATGGCCAAAATTTTCTCAAAGAAAAAAGGCCTTTCTTTAAAACAGGAAAAAAAAAAGAAAAAATGGGGCGGACTAACTTTCTTTTTTGGGAAATTTTGTGTAGTTTTTTTTCAATGTGTGCCACACAGTTATTATGCTGAAAAGGGTATTTAAACCACCTCTGGCCGATAATTGGGGGTTAAAGGGAAAAATTGCTAAAAAGATTTTTTTGAAAAAAAAGGGCCTTACTTTAAAAAACCAAAAAAAAAAAAAAAATGGGTCGGAAACGTTACCTTACTTTTGGCCGTTTTTTGTTTTTTTTTTTTTTACTAAGTGTAGCCCGCACAGTAATTTTTGCTGAAAGGCTTGGGCTGAGAGGCTTCCACCCCTAGCCCATAATTTGAAAATTAAGAAACATGGCTGAAAATTTTTTGAATAAAGAGGGGCCTTTTCTTAAAAAGGAAAAAAAGAAATAAAAATTGGTGCAGGACGTAACCTTACTTTTTTGGCCATTATGTGTTTTTTTTTTTGACAAAAGTGTCGCCCGCACGTAATTATTTTGTATGGCTATTTTTACCACCTCTGGTTGATAATTTAAAAGTAAAAAAAACTGTCGAAAAGTTTTCTCAATAAAAGAAGGCCTTTCTTTAATACAGGAAAAAAAAGAAGAAAAAAAGGGGCTGGACGTACCTCACTTTTTGGGAAATTATGTGTATTTTTTTTTAAAAACGTAGCCCACAGTTTTTAAGCTTAAGGCTATTGACCACCTCTGCCCGATAATTTTAAAATTGAAGAAACGTGGCTAAAAAGTTTTTGAAAAGGGAAAAGGGACTTACTTTAAACGGAGAAAAAAGAAAAAAATTGGGCGGGAGTAACCCCATTTTTAACTTTTGTTTTAGTTTTTTTGACAATAGTGTAGCCAGCCAGTTATTTGCTGAAAGTATTGTACCACCTCTGGCCGATAATTTGAAAGTTAAGAAACATGGCTGAAAAGTTTTTTCAATAAAAAAGGCCTTTCTTAAAAAAAGGAAAAAAAAGAAGGAAAATAAACGAGACTTAACCTTTCTTTTTGGAACTTATGTGTGCTTTTTTGACAATATTTTAGCTAGCACAGTTATAATGCTAAAAGGCTATTGCACCACCTCGGCCGAAATTTTAAAGTTGAAAAACGGGCTAAAAAGTTTTTTGAAAGAAAGAGGGCCTTACTTAAAAAAGGAAAAAAAAGGAAAAAAAAAAAAGGGCGGGAAGTTTCCATACTTTGGCCTTTTTGTTGTTTTTTTTGCAAAAAGTTTAGCCAACACATTATTTCTCTGAAAGGCTTTGTACCACCCCTGGGGAAAAATTTTAAAGTTGAAAAACATGCTGAAAAGTTTTCTGAAGAAAGGGGCCTTACTTTAAAAAAGGAAAAAAGAAAAAAAAAAGGGGGGGGGAGTACCTTCTTTTGACCTTTTGTTTTGTTTTTTTGACAATAGGTAGCAAGCACAGATATTATTTAAAGGCTATTTTCCACCTCAGGGCCCAAATTTTTAAAGTTTATGAAAAAAAGGCTGAAAAATTTTTGAATGAAAAAAGGGGGCCCTTTCTTAAAAAAAAAAAAAAAATTGATTTGGGGCGAAACCTTACTTTTTTTGGCATTTTGTGTTGTTTTTTTTTTTTTCAAAAATGTAGCCCGCACATTATTTATTTAAAGGCATTGTAACCCCCAGCCGATAATTTTAAAGTTGAAGAAACATGGCTGAAAAGTTTACTGAATAAAAGGGGCCTTACTTAATACAGAAAAAAAAAAAATGAAATTGGGGGCGGGACGAAACTTACTTTTGGCATTTTTTTGTTTTTTGACAAAAGTGAGCCAGCACAGTTATTATTCTGAAAAGCGTTTGTACCACCTCTGGCCGATAATTTAAAATTAGGAATCGGGTGAAAAGTTTTCTCAAGAACAAGGCCCTTATTTAAAAAAAGGAAAAAAAAACAGAAAAAAATTGGGGGGGGGACGTAAACCCCACTTTTTGGAAACCCCTGGTGTTTTTTGACAAAAGTGTATAGCACAGTTATTATGCAAAACTATTTCACCCCCTCTCCGATAATTTGAAAATTAAAGAAAAAGGCTAAAAAAGTTTTCTGAAAGAAAGGGGCCTAACTTTAAAAGGAGAAAAAGTAGAAAAAAATGATGCGGACGTAAACCACTTTTGGCCATTTTTGTTGTTTTTTTTTGAAATAGTGTAGCCAAACAAGGGATTAGGGGAGGGGTATTTTTTCCACTTTTGGCCGATATTTGAAAGTTAAAGAACATGGCTGAAATGATTTCTGAATGGAAGGGGGCCTTTTCTTAAAACAGAAAAAAAAAAAAAATGGGTTGACAAAACCCTTACTTTTGGTATTAGTGTTTTTTTTTTTTTGACAATAGTGTTGCCAGCACAGTAATTATGCTGAAAAGGCAATTGGTTCCCCCTCTAGCCGATAATTTGAAAGTTGAAGAAACATGGCTTTAAAAGTTTCTGAATAAAAAAGGGGCCTTATTAAAATGGAAAAAGACTAAAAAAGGGGGCGGGAGACCCCTTTCTTTTGGGCCCTTAGGGTTGTTTTTTTACAAAAGGTAGCCAGCACAGTTATTATTTGAAAGGCTAGTTCCCCCTCTGGGTTATAATTTTAAATTAAAAAAAACAGGGCTGAAAAGTTTTCTCAACAAAAGAAGGGCCCTTTTTTAAACAGGAAAAAAAAGAAAAAAGGGGCGGGACGTAACCTCACTTTTTGGGAAATTAGGGGATTTTTTTTACAATAGTGGGCCAGCACAGTTATTATGCTGAAAGGCTTTTGCCACCTCTAGCCCTAATTTGAAAGTTGAAGAAAAATGGCTGAAAAGTTTTCTGAATAAAAAAGGGGCCCTTTCATAAACAAAAAAAAAGAAAAAAAAGGTGCAAGACGTAACCCCTTTCTTTTTGGCCCTTATGTTTTTTTTTTTTTGACAGTAGTGTAGCCGCAAGTTATTATTCTGATGGCTTTTGTACCACTCCCGGTTTATAATTTAAAAAATTTAAGAAACATGGCTGAAAAGTTTTCTCAATGAAAGAAGGCCTTACTTAAAACGGAAAAAAAAAAAAAAAAAATGGGGGCGGGACGTAACCCTTTCTTTTGGAAATTATGTGTAGTTTTTTTTTTGACAATAGTTGCCAGCCATTATGCTGAAAGGGGTATTTAACCCCTCTTCCCTAATTTGAAAGTTGAAAAACCATTGCTAAAGTTTTTTCAATGAAAGAAGGCCTTTCATAAAACAGGAAAAAAAAAAAGAAGAAAATATGCGCGACGTAAACCTTGCTTTTGGAAATTTGTGTATTTTTTTTAAAATAGTGTACTAGCACAGTTATTATGCTAAAAGGCTATTGCACCACCTCTGGCCCATATTTAAAGTTAAAAAAGGGCCAAAAAGTTTTTTGAAAGAAAGAGGGCCCTTTCTTAAAAAACGGAAAAAAAAAAAAAAATTGGGCGGGATTTACCTTCTTTTGGTTTTTTTTTTGTTTTTTTGACAAAATGTAGCCAACAGAGTTTTTTTTCTGAAAGGCTATTGTACCACCTCTGGGCCCAAAATTTGAAAGTTGAAGAAACATTGCTGAAAAGTTTTCTGAAAGAAACAGGGCCTTACTTGAAACAGGAAAAAAAGAAAAAAAATGGGGGCGGGACGTAACCTTACTTTTTACCCCTTATGGTTGTATTTTGACTTAAGTGTGGCCAGCCCCAGTTTTTCGAAAGGCTATTGTCCACCTTGGCCCTAATTAAAAGTTTATGAAAAATGGGTGAAAAATTTTTTGAAAGAAAAAGGGGGCCCTTTTTTTAAAAAAGAAAAAAAAATGATGTGGGAAAAAAGAAACCACTTTTGGTCATTTTATGTTGTATTTTTTTAACAAAAATGTAGCCACACGTTTTAGCTGAAAGGTTTTGAAACCACCCCAGCCGATAATTTTAAAGTTGAAGAAACGGGGAAAAGTTTACGGGGAAAGAAAGAGGGCCTTCTTAAAACAAAAAAAAAAAAAAAAAATTTTGGGGAGGACGAACCTTACATTTGGCCATTAGTGTTGTTTTTTTGACAATGTGTAGCCGCACAGATTAGCTGAAAGGCTTTGTACCACCCTGTCCGATAATTTTAAAAGTTGAAAAAAAAATGGTCGAAAAATTACTGAAAAAAAGAGGTCCCTTTCTTAAAACACGAAAAAAAAAGGAAAAAAAAAATGGGCGGGACGTACCTTACTTTCGGCATATTTGTGTTTTTTTTTTGACAATAGTGTAGCCAGCACAGTTATTATGCGAAAAGGGTATTGTCCACCTTGGCCCATATTGAAAGTTTTAAGAAACATGGCTGAAAATTTTTTTTGAATGAAAGGGGCTTAACTAAAACCGTAAATTTAAGAAAAAAAAAAAGGGCGGGTGTAAACCCTTTCTTTGGCCATTATGTGTTGTTTTTTTGCAAAAGTGAAACCAACACATTTATGCTGAAAAGGCTTTGTCCAACTCTGGGCCCATTATTTAAAAGTGAAGAAACATGGCGAAATTTTTCTGAAGGGGAAAGGGGGGCCTTTCTTAAAACAGGAAAAAAAAAAAAAAATGGGGGGGACAAAAACCTTTTCTTTTGGCATTTTGTGTTTTTTTTTTGACAATAGTTAGCCGCACAGTAATTATGCTGAAAGGCTATTGTTCCCCCGTCTAGCCATAATTTGAAAGTTGAAAAACATGGCTGAAAATTTTTCTGAATAAAAGAGGGCCTTTCTTACAACTGGGAAAAAAATAAAAAAAAAAAGGGGCGAAACGTTTTCCTCACTTTTGGAACTTATGTGTAGTTTTTTGACAAAAGTGAGCCAGCACAGTTAATATGCTGAAGGGTATTTTCCACCTCTGGCCGATATTTGAAAATTGAAGAAACTGGCTAAAAAGTTTTATGAAAGAAAGAAGGCCTAACTTAAAACACGGAAAAAAAGAAAAAAAAATGGGGCGGGACGTAACCTTACTTTGGCATTGTTGTGTTTTTTTTTGACAAAAATGTAGCCAGCACAGTTTTGCTGAAAGCTATTGAAAACCTCTGTCCCATAATTTGAAATTTAAGAAAAAAGTCTAAAAGTTTTCGAATGAAAAGGGACCCTTCTTTTTAAAAAGGTCTGTCCGATAATTTGAAAGTTTTTTAAGAAACAAGTCTGAAAAATTTTCTGAATGAAAGAGGACCCTTTCTTTTAAAAAGGAAAAAAGAAAAACAATGGGCGGACGTACCCTTTCTTTTTTGGGCCCTTATGTGTTTTTTTTTTTAAAAAAGCCAGTATAGCAATAGCAATGTGTAGCCAGCAAGTTATTATTGAAAAGGGTATTGTTCCCTCTACCTAATTTGAAAGTTTAAGGGAAAAATGGTGAAAAGTCTTTAAAAAAAAAAAGGCCCTTTTAAAAAGGAAAAAAAAAAAAAAAAATGGGGCGGGACAAAACCTTACTTTTGGCCATTATGTGTTGTTTTTTTTGACAATAGTGTAGCCAGCACAGTTATTATTTTGAACGGCTATTGTACCACCTCTGGTTGACAGGTTAAAAGTTAAAGAAACATGTCTGAAAAGTTTTCTCAATAAAAGAAGGCCTTTCTTAAAACAGGAAAAAAAGAAGAAAAAATGGTGCGGGACGTAACCTCACTTTTGGAACTTATGTGTTTTTTTTTTTGACAATAGTGTAGCCAGCACAGTTATTATGCTGAAAGGCTATTGAACCACCTCTGTCCAATAATTTGAAAGTTGAAGAAACATGGCTGAAAAGTTTTCTGAATAAAAGAGGACCTTACTTTAAACAGGAAAAAAAAGAAATAAAAATTGGTGCGGGACGTAACCTTACTTTTGGAACTTATGTGTAGTTTTTTTGACAATAGTGTAGCCAGCACAGTTATTATGCTGAAAGGCTATTGTACCACCTCTGGCCGATAATTTGAAAGTTGAAGAAACATGGCTGAAAAGTTTTTTCAATGAAAGAAGGCCTTACTTAAAACAGGAAAAAAAAGAAGAAGAAAATGGGGCGGGACGTAACCTTACTTTTGGAACTTATGTGTAGTTTTTTTGACAATAGTGTAGCTAGCACAGTTATTATGCTAAAAGGCTATTGCACAACCTCTGGCCGATAATTTGAAAGTTTTAGAAACGTGGCTAAAAAGTTTTCTGAAAGAAAGAGGGCCTTACTTAAAACACGGAAAAAAAGAAAAAAAAATGGGGCGGGACGTTACCTTACTTTTGGCCATTATTTGTTGTTTTTTTTGACAATAGTGTAGCCAACACAGTTATTATTCTGAAAGGCTATTGTACCACCTCTGGCCGAAAATTTGAAAGTTGAAGAAACATGGCTGAAAAGTTTTCTGAATGAAAGGGGGCCTTACTTAAAACAGGAAAAAAAGAAAAAAAAATGGGGCGGGACGTAACCTTACTTTTGACCATTATGTGTTGTTTTTTGACAATAGTGTAGCCAGCACAGTTATTATGCTGAAAGGCTATTGTACCACCTCTGGCCGATAATTTGAAAGTTGATGAAACATGGCTGAAAAGTTTTCTGAATGAAAGAGGGCCTTACTTAAAACAAGAAAAAAAAGAAAAAAAATTGATGTGGGACGAAACCTTACTTTTGGTCATTATGTGTTGTTTTTTTTTGACAAAAGTGTAGCCAGCACAGTTATTATGCTGAAAGGCTTTTGTACCACCTCTGGCCGATAATTTGAAAGTTGAAAAAAAATGGTCGAAAAGTTATCTATATAAAAGAGGTCCTTACTTAAAACAAAAAAAAAATTGGGCGGGACGTAACCTTACTTTTGGCCATTATGTGTTGTTTTTTTTGACAAATAGTGTAGCCAGCACAGTTATTAGGCTGAAAGGCTATTTTACCACCTCTGGCCGATATTTGAAAGTTAAAGAAACATGGCTGAAAAGTTTTCTGAATGAAAGAGGGCTTAACTTAAAACAGGAAATTAAAGAAAAAAAAATGGGGCGGGTCGTAACCTTACTTTTGGCCATTATGTGTTGTTTTTTTGACAATAGTGTAGCCAACACAGTTATTATGCTGAAAGGCTATTGTACCACCTCTGGCCGATAATTTAAAAGTTGAAGAAACATGGCTGAAATGTTTTTCTGATAGAAAGGGCCTTACTTAAAACGAAAAAAAAGAAAAAAAAATTGGTGCGGGACGTAACCTTACTTTTGGCCATTATGTGTTGTTTTTTTTGACAATAGTGTAGCCAGCACAGTTATTATTTTGAAAGGCTATTGTACCACCTCTGGTTGACAATTTAAAAGTTAAAGAAACATGTCTGAAAAGTTTTCTCAATAAAAGAAGGCCTTACTTAAAACAGGAAAAAAAGAAGAAAAAATGGGGCGGGACGTAACCTCACTTTTGGAACTTATGTGTTGTTTTTTTTGACAATAGTGTAGCCAGCACAGTTATTATGCTGAAAGGCTATTGTTCCATTTCTAGCCGATAATTTGAAAGTTGAAGAAACATGGCTGAAAAGTTTTCTGAATAAAAGAGGGCCTTACTTAAAACAGGAAAAAAAAGAAAAAAATTGGTGCGGGACGTAACCTTACTTTTGGCCATTATGTGTTGGTTTTTTTTTGACAATAGTGTAGCCAGCACAGTTATTATTCTGAATGGCTATTGTACCACCTCTGGTCGATAATTTAAAAGTTAAAGAAACATGGCTGAAAAAAGTTTTCATGAAAGAAGAGGGCCTTACTTAAAACACAGAAAAGAAGACAAAAAAATGGGGCGGGACGTTACCTTACTTTTGGCATTATGTGTTGTTTTTTGACAATAGTGTAGCCAGCACAGTTATTATGCTGAAAGGCTATTGAAACACCTCTGTCCGATAATTTGAAAGTTGAAGAAACATTGCTGAAAAGTTTTTTCAATGAAAGAAGGCCTTACTTAAAACAGGAAAAAAAAGATGAAGAAAATGGGGCGGGACGTAACCTTACTTTTGGAACTTATGTGTAGTTTTTTTGACAATAGTGTAGCTAGCACAGTTATTATGCTAAAAGGCTATTGCACAACCTCTGGCCGATAATTTGAAAGTTGAAGAAACGTGGCTAAAAAGTTTTCTGAAAGAAAGAGGGCCTTACTTAAAACAGGAGAAAAAAGAAAAAATAGGGCGGGATGTTACCTACTTTTGGATTATTGTTGTTTTTTTTGACAATAGTGTAGCCACAAGTTATTATTCTGAAAGGCTATTGTACCACTCTGGCCGAAAATTTGAAAGTTGAAGAAACATGGCTGAAAAGTTTTCTGAATGAAAGGGGGCCTTACTTAAAACAGGAAAGAAAGGAAAAAAAATAGGTCGGGACGTTACCTTACTTTTGACCATTATGTGTTGTTTTTTTTGACAATTGTGTAGCCATTACAGTTTTTATGCTAAAAGGCTATTGTACCACCTCTGGCCGATAATTAAAAGTTAAGAAACATGCTAAAAGTTTTCTGAAGAAAGAGGCCTTACTAAAAAAGAAAAAAAAATTGATGTGGGACGAAACCTTACTTTTGGTCATTATGTGTTGTTTTTTTTTGACAAAAGTGTAGCCAGCACAGTTATTATGCTGAAAGGCTATTGTACCACCTCTAGCCGATAATTTGAAAGTTGAAGAAACATGGCTGAAAAGTTTTCTGAATGAAAGAGGGCCTTACTTAAAACAGGAAAAAAAAGAAAAAAATGGTGCAGGACGTAACCTTACTTTGGCATTATGTTTGTTTTTTTGACAATAGTGTAGCCAGCACAGTTATTATGCTGAAAGGCTATTGACCACCTCTGCGATAATTTAAAGTTGAAAAACATGGTCGAAAAGTTATCTGAATAAAGAGGTCCTTCTTAAAACACGAAAAAAAAAGAAAAAAAAATTGGGCGGACGTAACCTTACTTTGGCCATTATTGTTGTTTTTTTGACAATAGTGTAGCCAGCACAGTTATTATGCTGAAAGGCTATTGTACCACCTCTGGCCGATATTTGAAAGTTAAGAACATGCTGAAAATTTTCTGAATGAAAGAGGGCTTACTTAAAACCGAAATAAGAAAAAAAAATGGGCGGGCGTAACCTTACTTTTGGCCATTATGTGTTGTTTTTTTGACAATAGTGTAGCCAACACAGTTATTATGCTGAAAGGCTATTGTACCACCTCTGGCCGATAATTTAAAAGTTGAAGAAACATGGCTGAAATGTTTTCTGAATGAAAGGGGGCCTTACTTAAAACAGGAAAAAAAGAAAAAAAAATGGGGCGGGACAAAACCTTACTTTTGGTCATTATGTGTTGTTTTTTTGACAATAGTGTAGCCAGCACAGTAATTATGCTGAAAGGCTATTGTTCCACCTCTAGCCGATAATTTGAAAGTTGAAGAAACATGGCTGAAAAGTTCTCTGAATAAAAGAGGGCCTTACTTAACAACGGAAAAAAAAAAAAAAATGGGGCGAACGTACCTACTTTTGGAACTTATGTTAGGTTTTTTTTGACAAAAGTGTAGCCAGCACAGTTATATGCTGAAAGGCTATTGTACCACCTCTGGCCGATAACTTGAAAGTTGAAGAATTATGGCTGAAAAGTTTTCTGAATGAAAGAGGGCCTTACTTAAAACACGGAAAAAAGAAAAAAAAGGGCGGGACGTTACCTTACTTTTGGCCATTTTGTGTTGTTTTTTTGACAAAAGTGTAGCCAGCACAGTTCTTATGCTGAAAGGCTATTGTACCACCTCTGGCCGATAATTTGAAAGTTGAAGAAACAAATCTAAAGTTCTGATGAAGAGGACTTACTTTAAAGGTTGTCCCATAATTTGAAATTAAGAAACAAGTCTGAAAGTTCTGAATAAAAGAGGACCTTACTTTAAACAGGAAAAAAAAGAAAAAAAAATTGGGCGGGACGTAACCTTACTTTTGGCCATTATGTGTTTTTTTTTTAAATAGCCAGTATAGCAATAGCAATAGTGTAGCCAGCACAGTAATTATGCTGAAAGGCTATTGTTTTACCTCTAGCCGATAATTTGAAAGTTGAAGAAACATGGCTGAAAAGTTTTCTGAATAAAAGAGGGCCTTACTTAAAACAGGAAAAAAAAGAAAAAAAAATTGGTGCGGGACGTAACCTTACTTTTGGCCATTATGTGTTGTTTTTTTGACAGTAGTGTAGCCAGCACAGTTATTATTCTGAACGGCTATTGTACCACCTCTGGTTGATAATTTAAAAGTTAAAGAAACATGGCTGAAAAGTTTTCTCAATGAAAGAAGGCCTTACTTAAAAAAAAAAAAGAAAAAAAATTTGGGGGGAAAAAAAAAACCACTTTTGGCCATTATTTTTGTTTTTTTAAAAGGGGCCCAAATTTTTCTGAGGGGAAAAACCGGTTAAAAAAAAGAAAAAACGGTAAAATTTTCGAATGGGGGTTTTTAAAGGAAAAAAAAAAAAAAAGGGGGGGTAACCACTTTTTTTCCCTTTGTGTTGTTTTTTTTTTAAAAAATTCCCGAAAATTTTTTTAAAGGGGAAAACCCCCCGGAAAAAATTTTTTTAAAAAAGGCTGAAAATTTTTTTAAAAAAAAGGGGGGTACTTAAAAGGAAAAAAAGGGGGAAAAAAAGGGGCATAATTAGGGGGCCCAGGGTTTTTTTTAAAAAGGAGCCCCCCATTTTTAAACGAAAAAAGAAAAAACCCGGCCATAATTTGAAATTGGTTTTGGGGAAAGTTTTTTTAAAAAAAAATTATTTAAAAAAAAAAAAAAAATTTGGGGGGACGAAATTTAAGAAAAATTGTGGGTTTTTTTTTTTAAAAAGTGGCCAGGGAAAAAAAAAACAAAAAGTACCACCTTGGCAGAATTTTTAAAATTAAAAAAATGGCGAAAATTTTTTATGAAAGGGGTTTTTTTAAAACCCGGAAAAAAAAAAAAAAATTTGGGGGGTTAAATTTCTTTTTGGGGGTTTTTTTTTAAAAAGAAGAAATTTTTTAAAACTAATTTTTCCCCCTGTTTGTTTTTTGAAATTTTAAGAAAAAAGGAAACCATTTCCCCTTTGGGGGTTTTTTGTTTAAAACCCCAAATTTTTTCGGGGCCCCCAAAAAAACGGAGGGGAAAAAACCACGGAACCTTTTTGGGAATGGTGGGTTTTTGGGGTTTAGGTTCCCCGTTAAAAATTTCCTGTTTTTTTTTTTTTACAACTATTCTTTTTAAAAAAATTTTTGGTGAAAATTTTTTTAAATTTTTTAAAATTAAAACGTAAATAGAAAAAATTTTTTTTTTTTTAATTATTTAAAAAATTTTTTTTAAAAATTTTTTTTAAAAAAAAGGAAAAAATCTTGAAATTTTTTTTTTAAATTTTTTTTTAAATTTCTAAAAATTTTTTTTGGTACTTTTTTTTTTTTAAAAAAAAAAAAAGGGGGGGTTTTTTTTTTTTTTTGGGGGTTTTTTTAAAATTTTCCGGGTTTTATTTTTTAAAGAAAAATTTTTTTTGTTTTTTTTTGGGTTTAAAAAAAAAATTTTTAAAAAAGTTTTAATTTAAAAGAAAAAGGGGTTTAAATGGAGGGGGAAGGAAAAAAAAATTTTTATTTTTTTTTTAATTTTTTTTTTAAATTATTTTTTTTTTAAATAGTTTAATTTTAAACCTTATTATTTTCACGGAAACATTTTTGGTTGATAGAACCCGGGAAAATTTTTTTTGAAAAGGCACCCCCAAAAAAAAAAAAGAAAAAAAAACGAAGGGAAAAACCTTTTAAAAAAGGAAAAAGGGAAAAAAAAAATTGGGGGGGGACCTTTTTTTGGCCTTGGGTTTTTTTACAAAATTGCCAAATTTAAAGTTTAAAGCGTTTTTTTTAATTCCGAAAGAAATTATAAAACACGAAAAAGGAAAAAAAAAGGGGCCCAAAAAAAAAAAGGAAAAAAAATGGGGGGGTTTTTTCCCAATTTTTTTTTTTTTTGAAAAACCAGCAATTTTTATGAAAAAAAATTGATTTCTTGGGAATTAAAATTAAAAAAAGGAAAAAAAATTTTTAAAAAAAGGGCCTTACTTAAAAAAAAAAAAAAAAAAAATGGGGGGAAAAAATTTTTTTTTAGTGTTTATTTTTTCAAATTAAGAAAAAGCTAAAAACTTTTTAAACCCCCCCCAAAAAAGGGAAAAAAATTTGGGGAAAAAAAATTTCCCCAAAAAAAGGGGGTTTTAAAGGGAAAAAAAAAAAATTGAAGGGGGAAAAACCCCCCTTTTCCCTTTTTGTTTTTATTTTAAAAAATGGCCGAAAAATTTTTTCTAAAAGGAGCCCTTTTTCCGAAAGGAAAAAAAAAAAATTCGAAAATTTTTTTAATGGGGGTTCTTAAAATGGAAAAAAGAAAAAAAAATTGTTTCAGGCCCCTTTTTTCCATTATGGGTTTTTTTTTTTAAAGGGGCCCACAAATTTCGAGAAAAACCCCCTTTTAAAAAAAAAAAAAAATTCCCGAAATTTTTTCCCAAAAAGGGGTTTTTTTTAAAAAGGAAAAAAAAAAAAGGAAAAAAAGGGGGGGGGCCAAAAAAAAAATTTGAATTAGGATTTTTGAAATTTAAAACCTTATTACGGAAAAAAAAAATTGGCCGATAATTTAAATTTTAAAAAATTTTTTTTTTCCCCAAAAAAAGGGGGTTTTAAAAAGGAAAAAAAAGGAAAAAATCGGGTAATATTTTTAAATGTGATTTTTTTCCCAAAAGACCAGCCTTTTTTTTTTAAAGGAAAGAAAAAAAAAAAGAAGAAAAAAAAAGGCTAAAAATTTTTTTTAAAAATGGGGTTTTTTTAAAAAAAAAAGGAAAAAAAAGGGGGGGGGGTTTTTTTTTTTTAAATTTTTTTTTGGAAAAAAACAAAAGTTTATTTAAAAAAATTTTTTAACCCGGAAAAAAAGAAAAAAAAATTTTAAAATTTTTTGAAAAGGGTCCCGGCCGTTTTTTTTGGGTTAAAAATCTGGCGAAAATTTTTTGAAAGACCTTCTTAAAAGGGAAAAAAAAAAAAAAATTGGGGGGGAAAAAAGGGGTTTTTTCTTTTGCAAAAGTTTTTAAAAAAATTTAGCGATTTTTTGAAACCCCCTCCCAAAATTTAAATTGAAGAAAAGGGAAAAGTTTTTTGAATAAAGGGCCTTATTAAAACGGAAAAAAAGAAAAAAAAAAAGGGGGCGGGAAAATTAAATTTTGGAAAATTTTTTTTTTTACATAGTGTAGCCCCCAGAAAATTTTTTCGGCTATTGTACCACCCGGGATAATTTAAAAATTGAAAATTTAAAAAAAAAAAAAAAAAAAAAAAAAAAAAAAAAAAAAAAAAAAAAAAAAAAAAAAAAAAAAAAAAAAAAAAAAAAAAAAAAAAAAAAAAAAAAAAAAAAAAAAAAAAAAAAAAAAAAAAAAAAAAAAAAAAAACATGGCTGAAAAGTTTTCTGAATGAAAGAGGGCTTACTTAAAACAAAAAAAAAAGAAAAAAAAAAATAGGCGGGGCCTAACCTTATTTTGGCACTTATGTGTTGTGTTTTTGACAAAAGTGTAGCCAGCACAGTTATGAGCTGAAAGGCTATTGTAAACCACCTCTGGGCCCATAATTTGAAAGTTGAAGAAACGTGGTTGAAAAGTTATCTGAAAGAAAAAGGGCCTTACTTTAAACAGGAAAAAAAGAAAAAAAATTGGGGCGGGACGTAACCTTACTATTCGACATTGTGTGTTTTTTTTTTTTTGACAAAGTGTAGCCAGGACAGTTATTTTGCTGAAAGGCTATTGTACACCTCTGGCCCATAATTGAGTGTTAAGAATCATGGCTGAAAAGTTTTCTGTATGAATGAGGGCCTTACTTAAAACCCGAAAAAAAAGAGAAAAAAAAATTGGGGCGGGACGTAACCTTACTTTTAGCCATTAGGTGTTGTTTCTTTTGACAAAAGTATAGCCAGCACATTTATTATGCTGATAGGCTATTGAACCACCTCTGTCCGATAATTTGAAAGTTGAAGAAACATGGCTGAAAAGTTTTCTGAATGAAAGAGGGCCTTACTTTAAACAGGAAAAAAAGAAAAAAAAATAGTGCGGGACGTTACCTTACTTTTGGCCATTATTTGTTTTTTTTTACAATAGTGTAGCCAGCACAGTTATTATGCTGAAAGGCTATTGTATCACCTCTGGCCGATAATGTGAAAGTTGAAGAAACATGACAGAAAAGTTTTCTGAATGAAAGAGGGCCTTACTTAAAACAGGAAAAAAACGGAAAAAAAATGGGGCGAGACGTATCCTAACTTTTGGCCATTATGTGTTGTTTTTTGACAATAGTGTAGCCAGTACAGTTATTATGCTGAAAGGCTATTGTTCCACCTCTAGCCGATAATTTGAAAGTTGAAGAAACATGGCTGAAAAGTTTTCTGAATAAAAGAGGGCCTTACTTAAAACTGGAAAAAAAAGAAAAAAAATTGGTGCGGGACGTAACCTTACTTTTGGCCATTATGTGTTGTTTTTTTGACTGTAGTGTAGCCAGCACAGTTATTATTCTGAACGGCTATTGTACCACCTCTGGTTGATAATTTAAAAGTTAAAGAAACATGGCTGAAAAGTTTTCTCAATGAAAGAAGGCCTTACTTAAAACAGGAAAAAAAAGAAGAAAAAAATGGGGCGGGACGTAACCTTACTTTTGGAACTTATGTGTAGTTTTTTTGACAATAGTGTAGCCAGCACAGTTATTATGCTGAAAGGCTATTGTACCACCTCTGGCCGATAATTTGAAAGTTGAAGAAACGTGGCTAAAAAGTTTTCTGAAAGAAAGAAGGGCCTTACTTAAAACACAGAAAAAAAGAAAAAAAAATGGGGCGGGACGTTACCTTACTTTTGGCATTATGTGTTGTTTTTTGACAATAGTGTAGCCAGCACAGTTATTATGCTGAAAGGCTATTGTACCACCTCTGGCCGAAAATTTGAAAGTTGAAGAAACATGGCTGAAAAGTTTTCTGAATGAAAGAGGGCCTTACTTAAAACAGGAAAAAAAAGAAATAAAAATTGGTGCGGGACGTAACCTTACTTTTGGAACTTATGTGTAGTTTTTTTGACAATAGTGTAGCCAGCACAGTTATTATGCTGAAAGGCTATTGTACCACCTCTGGCCGATAATTTGAAAGTTGAAGAAACGTGGCTAAAAGTTTTCTGAAAGAAAGAGGGCCTTACTTTAAACAGGAAAAAAAAGAAAAAAAAATTGGTGCGGGACGTAACCTTACTTTTGGCCATTATGTGTTGTTTTTTTGACAATAGTGTAGCCAGCACAGTTATTATGCTGAAAGGCTATTGTACCACCTCTGGCCGATAATTTAAAAGTTAAAGAAACATAGCTGAAAAAAATTCTGAATAAAAGAAGGCCTTACTTTAAACAGGAAAAAAAAGAAAAAGAATTGGTGCGGGACGTAACCTTACTTTTGGCCATTATGTGTTGTTTTTTTGACAATAGTGTAGCCAGCACAGTTATTATTCTGAAAGGCTATTGTACCACCTCTGGCCGATAATTTAAAAGTTGAAGAAACATGGCTGAAAAGTTTTCTCAATGAAAGAAGGCCTTACTTTAAAACAGGAAAAAAAGAAGAAAAAATGGGGCGGGACGTAACCTTACTTTTGGAACTTATGTGTAGTTTTTTTGACAATAGTGTAGCCAGCACAGTTATTATGCTGAAAGGCTATTGTACCACCTCTGGCCGATAATTTGAAAGTTGAAGAAACGTGGCTAAAAGTTTTCTGAAAGAAAAGGGCCTTACTTTAAACAGGAAAAAAAGAAAAAAAAATTGGTGCGGGACGTAACCTTACTTTTGGCCATTATGTGTTGTTTTTTTGACAATAGTGTAGCCAGCACAGTTATTATGCTGAAAGGCTATTTTACCACCTCTGGCCGATAATTGAAAGTTGAAGAAACATGGCTGAAAAGTTTTCTGAATGAAAGAGGGCCTTACTTAAAACACGGAAAAAAGAAAAAAAATGGGGCGGGACGTTACCTTACTTTTGGCCATTATGTGTTGTTTTTTTTGACAATAGTGTAGCCAGCACAGTTATTATGCTGAAAGGCTATTGTACCACCTCTGGCCGATAATTTGAAAGTTGAAGAAACATGGCTGAAAAGTTTTCTGAATGAAAGAGGGCCTTACTTAAAACAGGAAAAAAAGAAAAAAAAATTGGGGCGGGACGTAACCTTGCTTTTAGCCATTATGTGTTGTTTTTTGACAATGGTGTAGCCAGCACAGTAACTATGCTGAAAGGCTATTGTACCACCTCTGGCCGATAATTTGAAAGTTGAAGAAACATGGCTGAAAAGTTTTGTGAATGAAAGAGGGCCTTACTTAAAACAGGAAAAAAAGAAAAAAAAATGGGGCGGAACGTAACCTTACTTTTTGCCATTATGTGTTGTTTTTTTGACAAAAGTGTAGCCAGCACAGTTATTATGCTGAAAGGCTATTGTACCACCTCTGGCCGATAATTTGAAAGTTGAAGAAACATGGCTGAAAAGTTTTCTGAATGAAAGAGGGCCTTACTTAAAACAGGAAAAAAAAGAAAAAAAATGGGGCGGGACGTAACCTTACTTTTGGCCATTATGTGTTGTTTTTTTTGACAATAGTGTAGCCAGCACAGTTATTATGCTGAAAGGCTATTGTACCACCTCTGGCCGATAATTTGAAAGTTGAAGAAACATGGCTGAAAAGTTTTTCTGAATGAAAGAGGGCCCTTTCTTAAAAACAGGAAAAAAAAGAAAAAAAAATTGGGGCGGGACGTAACCTTACTTTTGGCCATTATGTGTTGTTTTTTTTGACAATAGTGTAGCCAGCACAGTTATTATGCTGAAAGGCTATTGTACCACCTCTGGCCGATAATTTGAAAGTTGAAGAAACATGGCTGAAAAGTTTTCTGAATGAAAGAGGGCCTTACTTAAAACAGGAAAAAAAGAAAAAAAAATGGGGCGGGACGTAACCTTACTTTTGGCCATTATGTGTAGTTGCATAGTAATTGCAAAATTAATTTTGGAGAATCGGTTTTCTGGATACAGTATCTTAACACCTTCAGATACAACTTCAACTGTAAGGACAAATAGATTTCTGAAAATACAGTTGGTGTACGATTTTTTTGTCAAACGGTACAAATATGAATTTTTTTGGCTGTTGTTATCAGGGTAGGGTCTAAACCTTAGAAGTCCATGTAAGTTAGCTGAATGAAAGAGTACCTTTAAAACAACAGCGAAAAAAAATTTTTTTTTGGTCGGGTCATAACCTCACTATCGACTATTATATGTTGTTTTTTGACAATAGTGTAGCCAGCACAGATAGTGCAAAATTTAATTTGTGAATCGGTTTTCTGGATATAGTTTCTTAAAACCTTTAGCTACAACTTCAACTATAAGGACAAATAGATTTCCGAAATATCAGTAGGTTTACGATTTTTTTTGCCAGACGATACAAAAATAAAAAAAATCATATTTGTACCGTTTGACAAAAAAAAATCGTACACCAACTGTATTTTCAGAAATCTATTTGTCCTTACAGTTGAAGTTGTAGCTAAAGGTAATAAGAAACTGTTTCCAGAAAACCGATTCTCCAAAATTAATTTTGCAATAACTGTGCTGGCTACACTATTGTCAAAAAACAACACATAATGGCCAAAAGTAAGGTTACGTCCCGCCCCATTTTTTTTTCTTTTTTCCGGTTTTGAGTAAGGCCCTATTTCATTCAGAAAACTTTTCAGCCATGTTTCTTCACCTTTCAAATTATCGGCCAGAGGTGGTACAATAGCCTTTCAGCACTGTGCTGGCTACACTATTGTCAAAAAAAAACGCATAATGGCCGAAAGTAAGGTTACGTCCCGCCCCAATTTTTTTCTTTTATTTTCCTGTTTTAAGTAAGGCCCTCTTTCTTCAGAAAACTTTTCAGCCATGTTTCTTCAACTTTCAAACTACGCCAGAGTGGTACAATAGCCTTTCAGCATAATAACTGTGCTGGCTACACTATTGTCAAAAAAACAACACATAATGGCCAAAAGTAAGGTTACGTCCCGCCCCATTTTTTTTCTTTTTTTCCTGTTTAAAGTAAGGCCCTCTTTCTTTCAGAAAACTTTTAGCCACGTTTCTTCAACTTTTCAAATTATCGGCCAGAGGTGGTACAATAGCCTTTCAGAATAATAACTGTGCTGGCTACACTATTGTCAAAAAAAACAACACATAATGGCCAAAAGTAAGGTTACGTCCCGCCCCAATTTTTTTTTCTTTTTTTTCCTGTTTTAAGTAAGGCCCTCTTTCATTCAGAAAACTTTTCAGCCATGTTTCTTCAACTTTCAAATTATCGGCCAGAGGTGGTACAATAGCCTTTCAGCATAATAACTGTGCTGGCTACACTATTGTCAAAAAAACAACACATAATGGCCAAAAGTAAGGTTACTCCCGCCCTATTTTTTTTTCTTTTTCTTCCTGTTTTAAGTAAGGCCCTCTTTCATTCAGAAAACTTTTCAGCCATGTTTCTTCAACTTTCAAATTATGGCCAGAGGTGGTACAATAGCCTTTCAGCATAATAACTGTGCTGGCTACACATTTTTAAAAAAAAACAACACATAATGGCCAAAAGTAATGTTACGTCCCGCCCCATTTTTTTTCTTTTTTTTTCCTTTTTTAAGTAAGGCCCTCTTTCATTCAGAAAACTTTTCAGCCATGTTTCTTCAACATTCAAATTATCGAACAGAGGTGGTACAATAGCCTTAAGTTACTTACTTTAAAAACTCAAACATCTCTTAACCTAATGTATTACGTGTATCTTACTGACGGTTAAGTTTCAACCATTTACGAAACACGCATTATTTGTAAATTTATTTTAAATCGATGTCCATGGATATTATTCGGTAATCAGTTTTGTTTGAAACCCTTGTCAAAATAAAATAACTTCATTCTTTTAACGATAAATTAAAAAAGAAATCTCGGACACAAAATAACATTCCATACATATTTCAATAGTATTTCTAAATAATCTATTTATTAGCAAGCTTATATAACCTTTTGAACTTCCAGAAATACCAAGGAGGTGGATATTTTTATTTCGTCGACATATAAACCTAAGACTGTTCATATTTCTAACGTATTAACAGAGTTCCCGGATCCGCAAATGCGATTTCCTCTTAGGTAATTTTGAGAAAAAACATAACCAGATTAAGTTTTTTCTTCTTCGACATATTCTCCGCACTCCTGCCATGCGCAGCGAAACATATTAAAAGCTAGGGTCGGTCGTGGTAAAACAACTTTTGCTAAGCCCCTCACTCGTGTCTTGGTCTCAGACGACAAGACGCAATCTTCATTATTAATGTGTTAATATCTCGGGTTATCCAGCTAAGTTGAAGGCATCAGAATGCAGAGCCTTCAGCTGGGCTTAGTCGGGCTCGGCGAAACTCCAGCCGGAGGCTTCCATCTCAATCCCACTAAATACGAGTCGTTAACATGCCCATCAAACGACCAGGACGTTTTCTCTGGTGTAGGTAGACAGAAAACCCGACAACATTTTATGCAAGATGCGTGTTCCATATAACTCAATAAAGGTGAAACGTATTTTATTCATCTCCAAAATCCAAAATTTGATTTAGAATTAAAATAAACAAGTTTGTGAAAAAATATCCACTACAACTTAGGTTAGCACAGAGGGACTTCCTATTTCACTATTGTCGAATTGCAGAATGATTTGGGTACCCTTGGGGTCAGGGGGATGGAACCAGCTTTCACCAAGCGTTTCTATCAACTCGGCACCAACACTAAGAGGTTTAAATGCTGGAGGAGATTAAACTTGTGTATGTGTGAATGTATGTAATATGATGCTTAGGTAGGTTTGCTCCCTACTTAGGCACTTTCGTACACGAGATGGTTCTAAAATATAATTGTGTATCTAAATTTATTAACAAAACGCAAATTAATTCGGACTTGAATCTCCATTTTAAAGACAAAGTGCTCATTAAAGAGTAGATATTAACCTTCAAAAGTAAAATGTAAGAAATGTTTTTCAAAATTGTTACTACGTACGTCTTTCTGTATTCATGAGTTTAATAATTACAGTTTGTTAAAGTTATATGATAATACGTAACCCAAACACCATTGGTATAAGTAGTAATGTGTACTTTATGTAAATATGTGCCATTTTAAATATTTTAAGTAATGCTTGCAGATGAAACTCATAATTTACAGATAGTACTTTGAAAAGGTTTTGTGAATAGATCTAGGACATAATATTTTTTGCAAAAAGTAGACTTCTGGCACTATTTGCTGTAGCCAAAATACAATAACATTGAAACCCAAACGACAATGGCACACATTTGATAAAGAATGTTTTGCATTATTAAACAATTTTCCTTTTATGGCGTGAAATCCAAATTGTAGAGCCAATTTAGATACATACACCCAGGGACTAGGCTACTCGGTAGGAGTCTAAGGAGGGAAAGTCCAAAGAGTCTCACTTGTGTTACGTGTTTTGCTATTTTGGCGTTTTTCTTAGAGGCTGCATCAATCATACTTAGATATCAGTTTTGTTTTTAGAATCCCATACTGGCTTAGTCATTAAAATATCGTAAGTTATCTATACAATTTAAATTTAATTTAATGACATACTTAAGTCCAAGGAGCATACACTTTTACCACGTCTGTTCCAAAAGTTTCAATACGTTAAAATCATTGAATTCGAATCAATATCTGAAGACAAACTTGGGAAACAATAAACACTCTTAGTCGGGATTGCCGGCGGCAGGTATCGAGCTGGTGTGTCTGTATCCGAAATGATAGTATAGTTGTATGAGCATCATCAAAGATTTAGTTATATTGCACGTGTTGCATGCATCATCTTGTTTTTGGGAATTATTTTTTAGAAATTAATAAAATCGATTTCTTTACCTTGGAATCACACTAAGATCCTTTGCTAACGTTAAGATTTTCAATTAGGATAATATCTTACGGATATTGGTTAATAGTTTGAACAAGGACAGCAAAATATTCGAATATATATATATATATATATATATGACATAATGAAAACTTTCGGATTTCCGTGTAACAAAGGCCTATATTCATATGTTTTGGAAGGAATAAATCCAGGAATAACTTGCCTAAAGCCTCACATACATAGGGTGTGTGAGGATAGTTTAGTGAGTCTTAATTCCAGCATTTGTAAAACCATTGAGGGAAATTTCGAAAACATCAGTCGGAACTGCCGGCGACTCTGGTGTACCGAAAAGAGGAGGGGGGGGGATGAATTTAGTTTGTGAAATTCCCCCCCCCCCCCCCCCCCCGTCTACGGCGTTCTCCAAGACTGACAAAATAAGCCCGTGTTTTAGATTTCATTTGTACGGTAGGATCCAGTATGAAAATTATTTGCATTTAAAAAATCAATATCGTTGGGAATAAATGGCCGAAGTTCACCCAAAATCGAGTAAATTAACAAGATTTCAAAGAGCTATTACTCAAAATCAATAAATGAATGTAGAAATGAGCATATTGCATCCAATAGCTTGTTTCTCATTTCTGTGAAATTTGATAAATATTATTTTTATCTTTTACCCGAAACACAGAAAAATTAGCTTAACTTAAACTCTAGCCACAACAAGTCACTTGAGAGATTTTAAACAGGTATATCCTTAAATGCAATCGTAACGAATTTAAATACATAACACAAGTACTCTTATTCTTCATTTATCCAATTTACCACCCTTCTAATCTACTACTGGCCAGGCGACTAATAACCATGATTATACCTCAAATTGAGGTGTTTTTCATGTGCATTACACCGACATTTTGTCGCGATGAAAATGTTGAATATTTAATTTTAAATATAATTAATTAACTTGCAAAAGGATATAAACATGATACATCCTTTAAGATAATAATTACTTTTTTTACCAGAGGAATTAAATTAAGTTAGAAGTAATGTATTTGCGTAAGTTTTTGCGCCACGTCCATTTCATCGTCATTTTGAGCCCACACATACACGTGCAGTGGGGGACGCAGAGAAAATGTGCGGGTATAACGTGCCAGGCAATTAATATTTTACGGAGTTAATAGGCCAGTAATAACCACGAGAGTGTCTGGTGAGCCTGGTAGCGCGCTGGAACGCTGGAAGCCATTCAACGAAAGCACCGTACAAGCAAAAACCAGCGAGGCGTACACGGACCGTCCCTTTTGGAAGTTGCGCGGGGAAGATGTGGAATCCGTGTGTGTTCAAATACTAGGAGCAATAGTGGCGCACTGAAACATCGATTCGTAACTGTAAATTATAAATGTATTTCATTTCAATTCTATTGACGTTGAATTATAGAACGAAATAATAATTATTATTAAATTACATAAATTCAAATTTTCTTAACAATAAAATCATATTTATTTCTGTGCAAGTAAGATTAAAAAATACTCGACACATAAACAATATATGTATTACAATATCGATGGCAAATTTGTAACATAAAATATTAATTTCAAGGATCCAAACTTGGAATATAAAATACGAGGACTCTTCGGAATGGCTGAAATTAAAATACGAGGTAACGAACGTAAATGTTTCTCGTCTCTAGTGTGATCTTCAAACTGATAATGGTAGGGATACTCCCTCGGTAATAAATATATCATTCAGCATATTCTGTTTCCCTGATACTTTCATAAAATTCCAATCACCTCAGTCCAAACTCACTGCGATCTTCGCCGCCATTTCATGTTTCTACTTTCTTTAAAACTCTCCAGCATATATAGGCAGGCTACTTACTACTAATAAGTATCAACCATTCCAAATATCGCGGTGCTCAATAAAATAGTCACAAACTGCAACTAATTTCATTTTGTAATAATTGTTTGATAGTGTGTTGTATTCTTTTGATTTTTCTAACGGTAAAATTTTGAAAATTATTTTCCAACCAATCGCTCTTGCTTACATTATGTAACCCAAGCTCTTTTCTACGAAATATATAAATAATTACTTAACTTGTTTCAATAATTAGTTGAATGTGACATAATTGATAATTTCTTTGTTCTGCCATTGTATTCTAAAAGTGAAATTCATTATCAAATCTATAAAGGCCCCATTAAAGAATTAAAACCTCATAATTTTACAATGTGTGCTAATTGGTTTCATTATTTATTTACTTGTTTGCCAATTACCATACATCAGAAATGGCTAAGCATTAATTTTTATCAGTTTTCTCATTTGCTTCATCAAAAGTTTTTCAGAAAGACCTGGAAGTGTTAATTACTTACTGTTTAGTAGGCCCTATTCACGCAAAAACTCTATTTGTATTATCTACTTATGAGAAAGACTAGGTCATCTTCTGTTGAAATTAAGTTGTGTGAAATTGTTAGGAACTATAAAAAAAAATCAAGAGTAAAAAGTTTGTGCTTCTATATAATATATAAATTAATTCCCTGAAGGCTCATTTCATTCTTTATTTAGACAGTGGTTATACAATTTGATTAACTTCACAATGCACCAGTACCTTGTGGCATTATAAACCTGTATGAAAATTACTTTTTTGTCTCGAAAGCTCCAAAACTTCTAGCATTTTTCTTTCACTCCCGAGACGAAATATGTTCCAAGTTTTAGGATTTCATCTACAATAAAATTAATTAGAAGTAAGCCTACTGTAATGCCTGCGCCTTCGTAGAAATTTAGTTTCAGATGTGTTTATTTTATTAGTGTCGTTAAGCAGTGAATGCGTACCGTTCGACGTGAGATATTAAAATATCTGTGCCATTTTTAGCAGCATCTTTTAAATTATGTTCAACGAAACTACCCTGATTCCAGATAAACACTCTCCGTTTTCTATTTCAATTTAATTGGAAGACAGAATCAGAACGCTTTGCGTATACTTTAACTTTCCGAACTTTCATTTTGATTAATAGAAGTAAGTAATGTGCTGACGCTACAAAGTCCTGTTCACTTGATAAGATAGCAAAGGTAGAAAAGAAAAAAACCCAACGCAACGGATACGTAAAGGAAAGTGTCGGGGGCAAGGATCAAGCCAACCTAGGGCCATTGCTGGCCTGATTTATCTGAAACCTTAAGCTTGCCATTACTCTATTGGAGGCCTAAACTTCACCGCGTACATCCGAGACTTGCCTCAAGACAGATTGAAACTATTGACACTTTTTACTTTACCAAAGCAACGCATCACAAAATACTCACTTACGTGGAAAAAAATATTGCAGTTTTTACTTGTTTAGCTTTTTCATAAAATTTTACTTCGGCATTCAATTCATAACTACTTGCATTGTACTTCAAATACTAATTTTACTTCAACACATACACACATCTGCATTGTACTTTTCATCTGAGCCATATATAGACAGAAGACAGTATGAGAATAACCGTGAATTTATGTGTTAATCATAATTTTTTGGGTTCATTGGCTCAAACACAAACTGGTAATCAACGTCACAGCACACATAAAACACGGCGATTGCACGCGACATCCAGCACCGCAAACACATCGCCACTCACGCTCACGAGCACATACACGAACACGATCACATTCACGGCATGATGGCACACGAAATTCTATATGATTCACTGAGTTATGACGCCATTTCATAAAATCGCCCACATTCACCTTCAAAAACCAGATCAAATAAAATTACACCGTACCCGGCACCTCCACCAAAACTCTGAATTTCTGTGTTGAACTTGAATATAATCGGCATTACTTTGGTACCATATACTATTTTATATATTTTATATATTTTATTTATTTATTTTGTATGTTTTTATTAATATTTTACATTCACTTTTTCCATTTTAATTCATAAAAAGAGCAATTTGTAAAAATAAAATATTGTGAATGCAAGAGCAACAGAAAAAGCATTTGCCTCGTAGAACTTTTGTAGGCCTACCTGTTACCCTTGAATACAATGTCCCCACATTAATTTACTGAGTAATGACAAGATTTGATAAACAAAACAAGTCCACATTCTCCTACAGAAATCTAACAAACATCGTTATATACCGTACCCGGCACCTCCACCAAATCTCTGAATTTCAGTTGGACTTGATTCTAGTCAGCATTGCCTTGGTGCCTACATTATTACAGTAATTAGAAATTGAATCAAGTATAGATTATAAATTAAAATTAGAATATTGTTCAAAATAAATCACCGAATAATAATAATTTTAAAAACACTACAACATGCCGGGAAGATAACTACTAATCACGAATCCTGGCGTATAGTAGGTACGTTTATTGATGTTATATTCACTTAGTTAGATTCGGGTTTAAGAGCACAACACTAATGTTGTTAGTGCCCTTGATACGGTTCGTGGACACAGTGGTTAGTGTCCCTGCTTCCAAATGCAGAAGATCTCGGGCTCGAGCCCCATGCAGATACAACATCTCTATCTCCTGATATGGACTGGTCCATCAATTATTGGATTGGGAATGTGTAAACGGTGGCTCGTTATAAATTAACGTTAGTTTCGAAGAATCGTGTCCAATTTTTATGTTTGGTGTTTCCTATCTAAAATTCATGTTTATATGTTGTTTATATGTTAATGTGGTGATTGACATGAACTATGTCTGCAAAACTGATTGTTGATTGATTGATTTTCGATGTTATATCATCACAAAAACATTGTCCAAGATCTCAACAGTGTTAAACTTTTAGTACTAGACTATGTTAGCAAACACGCATATAATTTCAATAATGCATTTTACTGTCGTCCTTCGTCAATTTACATTATTGTGTAATTCTTTTTGGCGGTATTGAAAAAGTCTACCCAATCAGTCACACTTAACCGATTTTCAGTAAGGTCTTATATTTAAAGAAGACCAAGCCAACCCTGTTGGCGCTGATGCCATCTACGAGATGGCATCAGCGACTGATTGGGTAGACTTTTTAAATACCGCCAAAAAGAATTACACAATAATGTAAATTGACGAAGGACGACAGTAAAATGCATTATTGAAATTATATGCGTGTTTGCTAACATAGTCTAGTACTAAAAGTTTAGCACTGTTGAGATCTTGGACAATGTTTTTGTGATGATATAACATCGAAAATCAGTCAATCAGCAATCAGTTTTGCAGACATAGTTCATGTCAATCACCACATTGCCACTAAGTAAACGAGATTATCATGTCAATTAAGGGATTTTTATTCTCGGAAACTAATGTCTATTTCCTATGATGGTTCATATTCAGCGATGTTTTCGAGTTGCTTAATGTGTAAAGCAAATTGTTCATACGAAACGGCTTAATTTCCGTTTCAAGTAATTTAAAGGGGAATCTGTTATTCCATTTGTAAATGCTACATTTTGAAACCTTCGCTTATTGGTCTCCAATGTCATATTGGGCAATGCTCATACTCTGTTAGAAAATACACTGTACACCTGTAAAATGTAATTTAGTTTCGAGTTTGAAAAAGAATACAAATCAGTTCACGTAGGTGGGAATTTTGAATTTTGAAATTAATTTCCTGGGTTGTTTTTTTAATTAAAACACATGCATCAGGTGAAGCAATTAAATGCCGTGCAGTTTATTCCCTGGACTAATTGTTTTTTATCCCACATGTTTACATTGCTTGAAGATATTTTGTGTAGAGGGTGCGACTAGGATGTCCGGTAGCTATAACTGCTCTGTAACTCTGTTTGAATTCCTACGTAACAGAGAAATATGTCAGAGGTAAATGTGAGACGGTGAAATATGCGTGTATAATGGCGGTAAAAATATCAATCTTGCCTAGTACGTGACCATCAATTATGTGGCCAATTCTTTAAAAAAAAAAAACACACATCTACTTATAAACGTGTTGTTTTATGTATTATGGCTGTATCAATCTATAACGTTTTATGTCTTATACAAAGTATAAAGTACAAAGTATATAAGTAAGTGTAGCCATTTAATTGGAAAATAAATTCTAATAAGCAGTATCCCGCACATGTTTAATATAGTACCTACATACTCAGCATAGATTTAAAAAAATATGTACATCATCATTAAAGCATTTATTGCTAAATATAGATGGATCTAGATAAAGAATTATTTTTCAATCGCTATTGTGCTTATTCAATGCGTTTGATAAGGTAAATTTCTGTATCAGTGTTGACCCTGATTAAAATTGTATTAATGTGATTGGTTGGGTTTTTGTTGCATCACGTATTTATTACTGGAATTGCTTTTTGAAACGTCGAGTGATGATATATTGGGGCGAATTACAATTTTAAAAAAAAACTTATTCGGGATTCGAAGCCGCGTCTTTTGCGCTTTGAACCTGCTGGTCGGTTGTATCGTGAGCCGGGCGTGATACTAAGGAGAGCTTCGTTCCCTGATAATGTACTGGGACCATCCGGCGAGCATCCATTATATTTACCTCTCTAGGCCATTCCTCCTACGACACAACTGTGTCCTGTTTGTGGATGAGGGTAATAATATAAGGTATATTTTTTCATCAATTTCACAATCATAGAAATGTTCAGCCCACTCCATTTTCCCCGATGCAATGCTTATAATACTTAGTGATTTCTATAATTACACAAATCGAGTTCTCTATTCTTTTGTATTGAAACACCCCCTTTGTTCAAGCATGAAAAGGCCCTCGCATCTCTCCTTTGATCAAACAGACAGCTGAATTAAATCGCTGTTCCGATAGATTTCAAAAGTATATCATCTTCGTTTAGTCCCCGGATAATAAAACCTCCAAGCTTAGATATTGTGCAACAGTTTTATACAATATTTTTCAAACAGAGTTCACTAAAGGGTTGTCATTATGACAGACCGATACAAAGAACATCGTCTGCAGAAGAGTCTAAGAAAATATTAAAGAAACCGTCAACGAAAATTGTTTGTGTGTTATTTTTAAATTCTTGAAACGTTGTCTCGGTCTGGAACGATATATGAGAGAATTTTCTTTGTATCAATATAAATTTTTTCAAAGTAACATTCAATTGATACGTAACATGATTGTTATGAGTATGTCGCTTATACAATTTTGTTTCATAACCCCTATATTTGTCTCGGTAACTCTTATAACAAATTTAAAATGAATACTTCATAATATTTACATCGCTTTGTAAACATCTCCTCTAAATATACTTCAACTACCGATTACATCAACATACTTTGATGTATTAGGCAATAGCGTTGTTGTATAACATAACCTTTTCACCACAAACGATTTGTTTTGGCTAATGAAGACGTTTTGTTATTATACATTCAAAGTTTAGAAAATATGATACTATGTCCATTTGCCACCACATTCATCTTTAAATAAAATATATGCTAAGTAATAGGTGTTACTGTGCTATACACAATTTATGGCATACATCAAGGTCAACTAGATTAGATGAATGCAAGAAATGATCGAAAGTCACTGTTTTATCCATTCCCATCAAAATGTGTTATAGTAATGCGTGAAAAGATACTGAAAGCTTGCAACTTACACCTTGATTACTAATTGATTAATTAGTATATTTATTTCACATTTTATTAATGCTTTAAAGATTAAAACAACTAAATATCATCAAATTTATATTGTGTCACGATGTCACAAAAGCTTTAACACGTATACCATAATTCTGGGAGAGAAAAGGAATTATTAAAAACATGCACAAGAAAACCTCCGACTAAAGAATCGTTTACTTCAAATAGGCATCAAAAAACGATTTGAAATGGGTTCTCATTTAGTATATCCCTAATAACTTGTTGGAAGGCTTTAGAAAACTTTCGAAACATTTAAGGATGATAATTTTTGTATTTCGCTTATGTTAGATGTATTGTACGAAGAAATTTGTTTTCTTAATACTAAAAATCATTAACTAATGAAAAAGCTACACATTTCTAGAATCCAGGTTGTAAATAATATAGTGTACTAGCTTAAAAAACACGTAAAACGCCTTTACTAATAAATACAAACTTTGTTGACGGTTTAAATATATTCACAATAAAAATAAAATCGTGTATTTTTTTTCAAATTCATAAAACACAATTGCTCTTATATAGTTTTTGGTTTTACACTTTAGTTGTGTGTTGAGATTTCATGACAAAATTGTTTGAGAATATATCACTTTTACAGTTTCACTTTGAATATAACAAAAAACCACTCACTTGGATTTCCTAGGGCACCTCTTAATTTCATTATCAACATTGTGTTTAATTTGCATACCTCGAGATATTGAAGAGCACTTACGGTACGCTAAAAGAACAAGAAGTAGAAATTGTCTGAACGATGCACGATACCTTTATGCATATTGGCAAGCCACTTTAAATATATTATGTGGTAATAATAGACCAATAACGTTTTCTCGTCATTAAAACAATGCTTAGCACTAGATATTGTGAACACATAAGTCCATTAGTACGTGTTTTAGAAAGAAGCGGAGAGATACAAAATATCAGAAAAAGTTTTGCTTCCCAATTAAATTATTTAATGAGGGTAATTTAGAATATTTTTTACTTTTTAGTAGTAAATCTGAGGTGGATGATTGAGGTACTCTCAAACCACGAATGCTTTCATTCTCACTCTCTCACATATCAAAGGAAAAGTGATGATATTAACTATTACATATTTCAAGCACGGAGACATATCATGGGTTTTATCACAGAATAACGGTAAAAAAACTAGTAGAATAAATATTTGATAGTTAAAAAAGAATTTTTGTACATAACTTCCGGCTGTTTATATTTATCCTCTGATCTACACCTATTAACATGGTATGGACCATCTAGCTTCAATATTTAATTAATTAATGTCGTGTTTTCATTTTTGATTTTGATTGTCATCATATTTAGTCAACAGAAATGGTTCATTGTCATCTGGTTTATCTTTTATGTATTTTGGATTGTTGCTAGTTTTTCATTTGTTCAACCAAGAGTTTGAAAAGATTTTTGAATACAAATCGGAATATTACCATTTATATTATAAAAGAACAGAGTTTAATCCAAGATTCTATTTTCATTCGGATAGCGGTTGATATCGTTGTCGATCAACATCTATACATTTGTGTGTTGAACCCCAGGGTACTTTGGAACCAAGGGACGTGTGTTCGAATCCCGTTTCTCGCATGAATGTTTTGTGTTATTTGATCGTACTTACTTTTTGTCCAATTTTAGTTTAATTGTTCATCTCGAATAGGGTTAAAATGTATTAATAGAGACGTTTCACTCGATTCTTGTGTATCGTTAGTAACTATTGATATGTTCATCCACTGAGGTAGGGGCGTTTGGACGACCGAATATAGCCCCTACTAATTCCACTCCACTACCTAGCTATAAGCACAGTTAGCAATGCAATGCGTTTATACTTTAAAATACAATCGCAATAAAGTGGGTTTACGCATTGGTAAATTTGGGTTAAAAACATATTTTGGTATTAGTAAGTTAAATTCTACTTTAGCGTTTTTATTATCCATAATTCAATGTTCACATATGTGTATTTAATTTTTGTATTATTTAAACAGCCCCAGTTTGCAGCCGTGTAATATAGGCAGGTGCTCTGGAGCCGCCTGGTGATATGTTCCAAGGGGGTGGGGGAAAATGTCCACGCACAGAAGATAAATCGTAATCTCTCCCTGAATTTTCGCCATAAAATTCAACATTCAGCCGTAGTTCCTAGTGTTTCAGTTAATGAATTCGGTAATATTTGCGTATTTGGGTGCTTGGCTGTGGTTTAGTATCGGCCTTCGCTCGCGCCCACGAATCCATAAGTCAGGGGCGGTCAGTGTAAACTTTGATTTGCGAATTTCACGATAACGATTTAATGAGTTCTTTACCATACAAAAATAACAATTCTTAAATTACGATATCAAAGCGATACACAAAACAAATGATTGGCTAATATGAGTAGAGTGGTAGATCGTCACTGAAACTCTATTAAAAGTTCAGCTGTTTATTTAATGTCTGACTATTTTAGAATGAAAGTTTGCTAAAAGCTTTGTTGAGTTGGTTGTATTTTTCAAGGAAGTTTGAAACTTTTAAGTAAATCATATCTGGAATGTAATAATAATTTAAATTTTGTATTACCTTTCAGAGGAATTAATTAATTGTTTTTATTATCTTCATTTTGAATTACACTTACGAAAAGTACCTGCTGTCTGATCGTGTGCACACTCAACTGTGTGTCGGTAGTAGAAAGTCAGTGGGCCTGGTTGCCAAATTGTCTTGTGAAAAGATCTTGTCAGACCTTCGTAGTCTTTACTAATACGTCAGTGTCAGTGCTCCCAATATATTAGAACCATAGAAAGCACTTAGAAATCAACCTTACCTATAACACAACTTTTAGGGATTAGCACTTGGATATGAAGATGGTTGGCGCCCTGTCATTAATATGTACATGTCAAACTGAATAGGAGCGTTTTATAGAAATAACATTAATTATTATTAAATTAAAGAGGTGAAATACCAACTCACACGCGCGCAATGACGACCGACATGGATTTCTGAAACTTAGCGTACATGTAATAGAAACGCAATGAAAATTTAATATTTAAAATTTTTGCTGTGTGTTTGGGAAAAACAAATAAATAAACAATCAGTTTATGATTATTATGATTGGATTTGGTTCAAAGTATTACTTATGATTGTTATTCCGGGTAACTTCGATATCTATTATTATACAATACTATACACATGCTTGGTTGAAAATCATGCACAAATATTTTTTAAATCTGATTCTATCTGGTTGTATGAAAAACTCGAAATATAGAATATTTTGTTCTGCTCATCCAGATATTGCTTTGTAATTTCTCAGGGAAACCTCCACTTTGGTTGGTTCCTGCTGCCAACTCTCTTATGAGCCTGTATCGAGAAACTTCTATCGATGACCGGTTGTTTAAATTTAAAAACTTGTTTGTGCAGGTTGTGCTGAAGTATGTTGAGGGGTAAGAAGGATTGCTTAGCCCTGCGCGAGGAAAGTAATTAGGAAAGTTTGTGCAATCAATAGGCGAGAAACTTGTAACGTATATCTTCAACAATTACACCAGGAACAAACGCCTTATGTTCCAATCATTCCTACTTGCTTAACAAAACCAATTAAGACTGAGTTTTTACTGAATGGTGACGTTAATGTTGGAACATTTTTGCGAGTCGAGTACATATCGGTTTGGGTGGTTCGTGACAAAGTTGACATTTTAACGCTTGCTTTCTTAATGAACTTTAGAAGAAAACAAATTTCTCTTAAAAGAAACAAAAGAAAACAAATCTATCAATTTTGACAAATGCTTATGGGGTGATTAGTGTATGTGCGGGGGGGTACGTACGTGACATGTAGATTGCCAGTCACTGGAATTGAACTATCAACCTCCGGTTTTTAGGCCCTGTGTTGATTCCGGTAACTTGATTTGATTTCTATTTCATGATCATTTATTTCTCTAACAAGGTTGCTTCTTACGGTGTCATGTTAGAACAAGTTATTCAATCCTATGGCTAATCAGTTAAAAGACAAATTTTAAATTTTACTGTTGTTTTATTATGTATGTTATATTTTAATATATTTTTATTTCATTACAAAAGATTCATCTAAATGATAATAAAAGTAAAATGTCAGTGTGTCAAATTATTTGTATTATATATCAAAAACTCTCAAGGAATAAAAGTACTGATAAAAATATGAATAAAATATGATCGAATCACAGAAAACAAAAATGTATGTATAATTCCGACATATTTATTTTTGAATTCATAATACTTCATATTATCACTCCGTTCAACAAATCAATCAAAGTTACAATTTACCATTAACAAAGAGCTGTAGGCCTTATGATGATTTTAGTTTTAATAGTATGTTAATAAAAACCAAAATTAAAACTTCTGTCGTGGGATGAAATCATTCAATTTCATGTAATTTCCAGCGCATATTGCAACAGGTAGTTTCGGTGAAATGGAAATTCCATTAAATAACTGGTAGCCACCAAGCATTTCTCTTTGATGTGTTCAACATAATATTCTCTGATATTTGTCAAAACCAGAATTAAATTCACAAACGTTAACTCGTTTAGATTTATTAGCTTCATTCTCATTGTCCGAAGTTAATAAATGTCACACTTCACACTTACTCATATAAATATTGAGGTAACACTATCAAAATCACATTATATAATTATGAATTATTAAATTATAATTATTTGCATAATTGTATTTCTATTAAGAAGATATAGTATTTTTAATCATACTTTTACACTGTTGACCATGCGTAATGCATCAGCTGCATTTACCTATAAACAAAACAACTGTAAATACTGTTTAAATTTTGAAGTGAAAATAACATGATCTGATTAAACCAAAACAATTGAAGTTAAAATTTAATTTAATTATCAAAACACCATTTTCTTTGTTTTAAAGCTTGGTGAAGCACAAGGCCATAGACTATTATCTTCTGCTAAACCAGCATAACACATTATGCAAAATCAGAGTTATTTTTTTTTTTTTTTTTTTTATATATATATCTATTTATTTATTTATTATTTATTTATATAAAGATCAGAGTTATTTTATATTAGTTTTAAAGTAAATAGAATTCATATGATAATATTTAAAATGTTTTCAATATTACAAATTTTATCAAAAAATAAACAGTTATAGTACACAAGTACGATTTTGTAAATATGTTTTTGTAACTAAATAGGATATATGTTTAATAAAAAAACTGCACATGTAAAGAATTAAAATAATTAGTAACATAAATTATTGTATTATTTGAGCTATAATGCTAAAATGAATAACTCGTACAAAAATAGTTATATTTAAAATCAAAACCTTAGTTTACCAAATAATAATAAATAAATAAAACATGAATTAACCAAAATATATCCAAATTTTGCCTGATACTAGGAAATCAAAATAAATTGATTGCAATATGTTGCAAGGTTTCATATTGGCCGCAAGATAAACAAACTTGCCTGTCTCGAATGAAGCGTCGAAACAAAGATGGCCGCGCTTAGCCTTGCCGCTTTGTCCTGGAGGTCGCATAACCACTCGCGTAACATTCCCGAGGCCTCCTTCATTCTCGCTGTCGTCGCTATCTGAAAGCAAAACAGAAGTTTTGAATATGCTTACCGAGCTGTATTTCTAATATCGTAAACGATGAAAATTATGAAGTATAGAAATAAACATTAAAATAATATCTGTATTTGCAAAGTTCTTAAAATGGCATACAAAATATAGTGAGAATACACCTGAAAATGAAGGAGCATGACATTTTGTGATATTTTATTTATTTTCTGTATAGATTAGGAAAGTATTCATTCATTGAAGACTAATTGCATTACATTTTATATTGTTGATATTCAATTTGAATATATCATAAATATTTGTTGTCTTACCCTACATTGTTGTCGTAATATAACTTTTTCAAGCTTTACTTTACTACAGTTCGTTATTTTGCCTGCATTTAGGTTATTGGTTTTATTAAGTTTTTACAACTGAATAGAATAGACGTAAAATACATAGTTAAATAGTGAAATAACTTTCCATGTAAGGAAGATATACAGTTTGCTATTTAGTGCAGACAAATGGATAAAAAGTAAGAATAACGTAGACACAACAAGGTGATAACATATTTAAGTTCGTACTTTTTATTTTGAAAAGTCTAACAGTAATAATACGGACGATACGACCATCAATGCTAGCCGTATCTTAAAGCCACACTTTGGGTGATTTGTTGTCTCATAGTGCGTCTTGCAAATATGGCGCGTGGAATCTCACACAATGGATTAAGTTCTTCGCCAGTCTGCCAAATAATTTTATTTTAAGTTTTATTGCAGAAACACGTTTTTATTGAAATAGTTTTTCATTACTTTTTTAACGTTCTTTCCTACTTTATTTTTCTGTCTCCTTTTATATTTTATTATTTTATTTTTTCTACTTTTACTAAACTCGGTCTTATTTTGCAAGTTTGAAATATTTTTTTTACGTAGATTCATATTTTGATTGATTGATTTATTTATTACTTTTAATATGCAATTTAAACATGTTTCCATAAATATTACGTCATGGAATATATTTCTTGTAATATTAACATTTGAATATTTGTTAAGTAAATATTCATTTTGTGTGCATTTGTGAAACATAAGTTTAATATTTTACAATTCTTCGAAAATCAGTTCTTTAACTGAATAGGATAAACATTAAATAAATCATCTCATTGAAGACTATAGTATTTGATCGAATAAGTATTCTTGCACAACATTGGCAAATGCTTAGTGGCGGTATGTACGGTAAGCGGGCTTAAAATGTGTCAGACTTTCAGCTCTGTGTTTCATATGACCACGAACGCTCTTACTGTGTCACTAAACCAGATCTCATGACTTAGCTCACAAGTCACAAACAAGATTTTAATTTGAAAGTCGGTGGTTCGATACCAATCAGCCACAGTCTAAAAGATAATGCTGAGATTGATTCCTCCATTATTGCACATCCCCTCTCAAAAATCCTCTCACCTCACATAAACAAGTGGTTATTGTATCTGGGAACGTTACCCAAGAAAAATGTGTTAAATCATCTCAATAGGTAAACTTTTGTCAGAATCTATCTCCACAAACTTATAGTAAAGTTGTTGACTGGGATAACCAATGACAATAACTCTGAGTGACGAGAGTGCATAACTTAATTAAAACCAGCAGCTTCGTTAGGTCTAGAGACAGCACATCACCACTCAGGTTGGCTACCTTTGCTAGTTAACTTTAAACTAAATGCTTTTCCTTCGTAATGTAATTTAATAATGGAAACGAACGAGGCAAAAAAGCAAACTAGATTAACTAGTTCCTCAAACAGCAACCATTTTGTTCCGGCGCTAGTTTGCAGGCCGGATGTGCACATGTGTTATCTCCAGGCTGCAGTCAAGCGGTTAAGACTGAAGTGCACTTGTCACGCAAATGTTCTTGGTATCACCTCGGGATCCAACTTTAAGATTGTTAGCATTAGAGAGGATGTCTTGAGTTTAACCGAAGTGTATGCCAGAAGACAGTTCTGAAACTTAGGTGTAATTGTTCATGCTTGTACGTGTATGTTGATGTTTCAAACGAATTGGAGGTTTTGCTAGCTTATAAGGGAGTGAATCACTCTCCTCCTCCCTCCACCATACATGCATCACTTTTCTGCTATCCGTTCGATTGTCTATGCGTCTATGCGTGTGTCACGTCTCACGATTGAAATAAAAAACGCGACCTTCCATTAAAATGATTTTTTGTTGATTTGCCCTTCAATAATCACGATACGGAATGTTTTTGGTGAACTTTGGGGTCAGGGAGGTGGGCGATCTTATCCAAACTTTACATATAAATACTCAACACCTCCACCGATGACGAAATTTCAATGCTGAAACAAAAAAACTTATATTTATGTATCCTTGTTTCTACGCGGCACCTCCACCAAACACGACATTTGTATTTGTGTATCCTTGTTTCTACCGACCTCACAACACGCATTTGTATTGTGTATCCTGTTCTACCGCACTCAAAACACTTCATTGTATTGTGTGTCCTTTTCTTCCCCAACCTCACAAAACGAATTTTATTTGTGTATCCTTTTTCGTGTTATATCCTGCATATGAAAACTTTAGTCTACCAATACTACATTAACATTTTAATTTATTAATGATTTATTTTGTGTTTATTGTGTAATTATACAAATTATTTATTTTGTGTTTAAGTCTCTTGTGGCTTCCGAAGTATTATAATTAAATTTTAACTCAAATCGCGTTAGGTGGCAGAATAACCCGATTTGCATTTAATTTAAATTATTATATACACGCTTTGTGAATCTGTGTGTTCATACAATAATGGAGAAGGTAGTGTACTAACTGTTTCTTTACAATTTTATATTGAACCTTTAAAATCAACTACGTTGTATATTTTGTTGTAATTCCTCGAGAAAACAAAATTTAAACGTCATAGTTTTTTTTAAAATTCGAAGTTAAAGTCGTAAGATTTAAATTTAAACCTTATTTTAGAAGTGCGTGACCTCGACGACCAAACTTAGGTCATTAAATCTAGAGCCTAGTCTAGCCTTATAACATCACAACTACCTGAGTAAAGGTTTCTACCAAGGATACGGAGCTAGGGAGCACAGACGTAGGACAGACTATTTACATAATATCCTAGTAAAACTATATGGAGCGGACTGATGGCTGCCTTATTATCAACAAGGCAACAATAGCATGAAGTAGCCGACGACGACGCAACATCTACGAATGGAGAATATTTAATATGCACAAGTGCCCGTCGTTGTGGGGACGGTTTTCAACAACTCAAATAGAAGGTGTTTTTCCTCCGTGTACGGCCTACGTGTAGGAGTAAGGTATCATGTTTAGTAGACATCTTTGAGCTGTATTACTTATGTTTTTGCCAGCTGAATAAAGTGTTTATTAACTTTTTATGACGTTTAACTTCTAACGTAGTACAAACGTAACGAGTTATATGAATATTTACGGAATACATGAAATACAACTTTTTAAACCTAGTGTTGTGTTTGTGCAAACGCATATGGATATTAACTGGCACCTGTTTTTTGTTAAATTGCGTACTTGCTTTTTGAAATTTTAATTTCAACCGAGATATTAACACCGGAAGTTTAATTAAAACAAAAATGTTGTTTTTATACCTAATATTATCTTGGTGTTTGTGTATAATAACATTATTCACGTCATCTATTGCTTTATTGCAAGTTATAACAAAGAATATTAAAATGGTGGTGTTTACCAGAAAGATTGACAAAAGAGAGACTAACAAAGCGAATATATGTCAGAGGTTAACGTAATAGCTTTAAGTGTGGACAAAGGATCGGTTTTGAAAGGAATGGTTGTGAAAATTGTGATAAAAATATAAACGTCCTGAAAGTGATACATACGAATCAGTGATTCGCGGAATAGCTTCCTGCAAGTCTTGTTATCAATACACTGAGCTGGTATACACGTGTTTTAAAGTAAGATAGCTTTATAAGTTCACAAAGCTTCCAAAAACTACGGATGAGCTTGCGCTTATAAGGTAATCAAGCTATCTCTATTCTCTTCGTCTGTCCGTTTGTCTATGCGTATGTCACGCCTCACGATAAAAACCGAGCATTATCTCCGATTAGCATATGTTGGATGGGGTGGGACAAGAACCATTTCCCGTGGAAGTTATACTAGGAAAACGCTTAAGTCCCGCCGCGTTGTTGGATGAGCGTAATTGGTGCATTGAGCTGCCATGTGTTAGGCGGATTTTCTGTTGTTCTGTGAAAAAATTATTACTACGTTCAAGATTTTTTTTAAATTTAATTAAATTAAATAAAAAATAAACTTTAATTTTATTTTTTTTAATTAATCGTATGAATTTTAAAAAATTGAAAAAACAAAAATTGCGATTTTTATAAGAAATAATTATTTGATTGCGCTCAAATTTCACACGATATATAAATTTATAAAATTAAGGTTCTGTGAAAAAAGTATTACAATAAAATAAAGCATGTAGGTGTTATAAGTAAAAGAATTGTTTAAAAAAAGAAAAAACCCACAAAATTTATATTTTCATGAAAAATAATTTTTTGATTGCGCTCAAATTTCACACGGATATCTTAATTCATAAAATTAAGGTTCTGTGAAAAAATCATGAAAATCGGATTAAGCATGTAGGTGTTACAAGGAAAATAAATTTTCAAAAAATCGAAAAAAAATCGTAAAATTGCGATTTTCATGAGAAATTATTTTTTGATTGCGCTCAAAAACGTGGCAGTTCTAAGTTCAGAGATTTCGAAGGCCTCCATAAAATTTCATCGCAAACGGAGTATCGGTTTAGCCGGAATCGTGCTGACAAACACACAAAAATACAGAAAAAAAAAGAAAGAAGGAAGGAAAGAAAAAAAAAAACATTCCGGATTTTTTTCTCCAGTGTAGTGAAATGGAATCTTCGCTTCGCTCGCTTCGCTCGCTACGCTCGCTACGCTCATCCAATAAACCAGGCACCTACACCAAACAGATTTGAAAGCTTGAGAAAATGTTTTTTGTTTATCTTCCTTTGAAAACCTGGGAATTACATCACTAAGGTCAAAATGGAACCGCTAAAACAAAGTGAGTAGCCTGAATGTGTGCATCTTTGACACGCATGTGTATGGGAGGACCCAAAATATTAGGCAAAGCCTACCGTTATTGTTTCTCGCTTGTTCAAGTTTTAACCCTTTATAGGGCAAAACTTTTTATCCATAATTTTTCTTTCTACCTTAACAATTTGAAATTTGTGATTTTTTTATTGAATTTTAGAATTTTTTTTGATTTTTTTCCTTGATAGGAAAAAAATGCTGATTTTGAAATCCAAATTGCTATCAAGGTTTTAAAAAAATCCAAAATTTGAGTAAATTTTCAAAAAATAGATTTTTTTTGCAATTTTTCATTTTTTTGCAATTTTTTTGCATGTTCAAATTGAATCCACTACAGGCAAACAAAATATCCGGGACATCCCGGAAATTTGTGTATTTTTGTGTTTTTATACACAATTCGATTTTTGATCAATTATAAAAATCGTTCTAATCATTAGAATTTAGTAAGAAAAAATGCTATCAATTCAGAACAAAACAAAGCAGCTTTTTGACCGGGTGTAAGGTATGAAAAACTTACAGATTTAATTGTGTAGATTTTGAAAGAAAGTGGTAACTATGTGTACCACTAACCTATAAAGGGTTAATTTATGGTGGAGGTGCCGAGTTCGTGAAAATGTCAACTATATTGTGAGATAGCTTCACCTTCCAAACCAAGAGGGTCGCCAAAAACTTTCTGTATCAGATGGACAGAGATTCGCTCTCTATATAGAGTCGCCTGAATAGCGTCGACTGGAACAAGGTCGACCACCTCGTGTGTAGGTGGTCGACGTTATTCCAGTCGACGCTATTCAGCGTCCCCTGTGTTGGTACTCTTCTGCAGTTGCTGCTACTTTTGTAAATGATTTGTTTGTCGTACGTCCGGGGATTTACCGTGAAGCCTGAAGACAATGGGTTACAGATAGGTGATGTATGATCTCTCTTGACTGGCCTGTCTTGCAGGACGCAGTTTGTAACGTTTACTGTTGCTGTCAGTTGAAAGTGGCGCACTGAGCACTACAGGGTAAACGAGGATTTGAGGAAGTATCGATCACGCACGATGCTACATTGCAAAGGTGATTGATAGCAACTGGACAGACTGCCTACGCGTCTCTGAGGGATCATGGCTCGCGCTTCTAAGCCAATATTGTGACTTCGCGTCTTTTGGGGAATTTTTCGATTTTTCCGGATATAACATGCTAATTTAATGGCAATTCTTATACACAGAGCAATTAAATATATTTCAAGGAAAAGTGTCATGAAGGATGATAACAAGTAAATGACATTGACGATGTTATGATAATTTAAAAACATATTTGGGATTGGATATTAGGCAATGCCAATTCGTCTAGCTTACAGTTTCATGCACATTTTCCATTGATCAAATAAATAAATAATAACCCAACTAATAATACTTACAAGATGAAAACGTCTGGAGGATGATTAACAGTAAAAGACAATATAAGGGGTTTGGAATAAAATCATAAATCTCAGAATAATGAGAAAAATGTATTTTGGTAAACATTTGCGTTGACGGAATGGGAGTGTGAGTGGCTATTATGTTCAAATACAGTCTAATTCTGGACTGATTTTTTGAAAACAAGTTAAATCACAGGAAATATATCAAGCATGTTGCGCTATTAGTTGTGAGCCGAAAATTGAGAAACCTGCTGCTTCCGAAAATAATAATATAAATATGTATACATAGGCCACTGTGGTTCTCTACGTCAGAGCAAGCTGTGCTATTAACGATTTGAATCTAATGTTTGACTAAATTATGTTGTTCCATTTTACTTTTATCAAAACGTGGTGGTGCAAAATATGAGACTAGAGAAACTAATGACCAAAGAAACTCTTAGTCATTGAGGACAGTTTTCGTGAAGATGTTACAAGTGAGTTCAAAAAAATACAACGAAGAGATATGTTTCCGAATTCAACTAAGCAAAGGCAAATGTTTCGTATCACAGTGACGAAACGGAAATAACATTAAAGAGTTAAAGAAAGAAATAATCTACTGTAGAAACGATACAAACATAAAGTTTGAGTAGAAAAAAGCAGAAAGAAAAAGTTAAGAAAAAGTTAACCAGACACATTGGCATGCGGCAGATGTCCCTAGTCTTCAGCAAAGTCATCCCCAATTCAATGAAGTCTCCAGAGCTCGAATCCCCCTCCTTCTCCTTCCTTCCCCCCTCCACCCAGCACAATCCTCGCCGAGCACTGCACCCTAGGTTGCTTTCAAGCTCACACACAACTCGCGCCTCAGTTCTTCGTAAATAAGATTTTCTAACGAGCCAACGAACGTAGAAAGTCTCCAAGGGAAGTTCCATTGTTCTTGCAGAATAGTAATGACGTAAACACAAGGACCTTGATCAAGCTCTAGACGCGACGCCATGAGCTTTATCTCGCGGCCATCACATGCACGCCATATTCCTACCACATGCCCACTTCGTTCTGACTTTATGCCCATCACATGCCAATCACATGCCTATTACATGCCCATCACATGCCCACCACATGCCAATCACATGCCCATCACATGCCCATCACATGTCTGCCATATGGACATCATATTCCCACCACATGCCCATCACATGCCCACCACCCAACACTCCACAGCCCTCACATATGACATTCCCTAATATGTGCCACAATCCTCCAGTAATGGGGTGAAATGGGCATTAAATGAATAGATCAACCATTCTGTCGGTTCTAGCTACATTACTATGATATATAGCTATAATATTACAGCATAAAGCTGTTGTTTTGGGCATCATACTGAACGCAAATAGCTGAGTGTTGCTTTGAACAATGGGCTCACATATCTCAAATAGTAGCGAGGTGAAATAATGTAAATACCCGAGAGGAAGATTCCACGGGGTTATAGCTATGCGTTGTAGGAATTTTATTGATTTTCAAAGCAATAAATGTGATTTCAATACGAGAGAATAAGTCTACACTTAGCTTGCCAAAATCACGATTTGTTCTTAGTTTAAATAATTTCATGTTAACAAAATTAAATTTAAATAAACAAAAATATGTCTTATTCGCGGATTGCAATCATATATGATCCAGTTTTAATTCAAAGAATCATAATATCAAATTATGTCAAGCACGGAGAGTACTCAAAATAGGGTGTGAAGCGTATGGTAATGTTCATCGCTTGTTCAAGCCCTCACTCATGGTGGAGGTGCCGTGTACGTGTATGTACAAACTTTCTGTAAGGCTAGCTCCATCCCTCTGACCCTCAGGGTCCCGAAAATCAATCTGTAGGCCAACAATTCTTTTCGAAGGATAATGTCAACAAAAACTCGCTTACCAATCGGAGGTCATGTTCGTTCTTATCGTGAGCATGACACACGAACATGACGGGCAGACAGAGGAGCTTCGCTTTCTAATAATAATATCCAACTTAATACAAAAATTTGTAAAAAAAAAAAAAAAACGGCAGCCAAGCTCTCCTTCAAAAGTCTTCGGCTGTGAATGCTGTGAGATATAGAAGTTGAGCCAAGCTTTTTATTCTTTCTCCCTAGTGTCGCTTTGAAAATAAGTAAGATCATTTCGCCTGTTGACGAGCGCCAAGCCAACGATTTTTGTGGTAAAAAAGTAAAATTTTTAAACTCGAAATCATAAAAAAAAATCTTGGCCATGAACCAAATTCAATGGCCAAGCCATTTTTTTTATGATTTCGAGTTTAAAAATTTTACTTTTTTACCACAAAAATCGTTGGCTTGGCGCTCGTCAACAGGCGAAATGATCTTACTTATTTTCAAAGCGAAACTAGGGAGAAAGAATAAAAAGCTTGGCTCAACTTCTATATCTCACAGCATTCACAGCCGAAGACTTTTGAAGGAGAGCTTGGCTGCCGTTTTTTTTTTTTTTTTAAAATTTTGTATTTGGTTGGATATTACATCTTTTTGTTGTTCGTTTGATATCATGGTGTAAACGATGGACTATGAATGATTGAATTTGTCAAGTTCAAAGTTGTTTTTTGACATTTTTGGCCTACGACCCCCCCCCCCCCCAAAGATACCCCTTGTGTTTTAAGCACTAGATATTTATAATGGTTAAGAGCATGTTTAATTTCAAGCTTGAACAAATTACTACGCCTGAGTAATTACGCGTTTTGCTTTTGATTTTGATTTTCCCCGGTCCCAATTGCCCGGTTTTGGTTATATGAGGTACATCGAGTGTGGCCCAAGTTTCAAAGTTCTAAGATGAACCATTTTCTCAGTATAGCGTATTATTCATAAGAGTACGGAATTACCTACTTTTGATAATTTTGATTTTCTCCGGTACCCGTTACCCAATTTTGCTTTCCATATTCAAAGTGATAAAGAATGAGAGATATCAAAATGTATTGCACGTTTTGAAACATCTCAGTTGTAGCGTTTTCTTTGAATGATTCATTTCTTAAAGTTCAGATATGTTTTTTGTCATTTTTGGGCCCATGGTCATCCCCAAATTTAGCCCTTTATGTTTTGGACGCAAGATATTTATAATGGTTAATAGCATGTTTAATTTCAATTTTGTACAAATTACCACGCCTTGGTAATTACGCGTTTTGATTATCATCCAAATTTTGATTTTCTCCGGTCCCTGTTACCCGATTTTGGTTTTGAAAGCAAACGTCACTGCGTCTGAAGTACATCTAAGTGTGGTCTAAGTTTCATAGTTCTAAGATTTACCGTTTTCTCTGTAGGCTAAATTAATCTCCGCGGAGAACTAGCTAGCCACCCACCCAGCCACCAGCCAGCCGAAAGGAATTTGACGATGTTGAGAGCCTTTTTTAACACAGAACGAGTTGTCGGATCGGGTTGATTTTTTTTTGGTATGTCATGGACCACGTACCAGGTCATATACCGAGTTTCAAGATTGTAACTCTTTCGGGGCGGCGTGTGCAGATAGCTGAAAACCCCCCAACTCTGGTAGCTGTATATAGGGCTGGAGTTCGTGTCGCCTAAGCAGTCGCATGCGCTTGTCTGCCGGGCGACGACCGTCGCCCTAGATCAACTTAATTGTTGTCATTTTTGAACACAAAACTTACTTTAAAACATGGAATTTCATTTCTTCAGATTCAAAGAAATCGCGTATCGCTTTAGGCACAGGCCTACGCGGTTTTCACAGATTACGAGTCTGGTCAGATCGGGTTTGTTTAGTTTTTCCTTTGTGCCCGTTGTTTTCTATAGGCAATACATTATTTCTTATGATGAAACTCTAAAGGAACGTGTCTCTGCAGGAATAAATTGTTTTAGAAAGTTGTTTCTTTTCAGGACGTGCTTCGGAAATCAGTGTTCTTAGTTGTGATGAATATCATTCGCATATTGTTTTACATCTTGTATTCTACGCTTGTGCCTCGCCACGTTTACAGTAGGGAATACTCCTCAATTCCCGATGTTAGTACAAGTAGAGAAAATAGATAAATATTCTGCTTGTAACACCGGGAGCGAAAATTCTGAGTTTCGAAAGTAAATATCCTACATTCTATTAAGCTCCCAAGTTTCACGTTTTCTCCTCTCGCGATTTTATTTTTGAACGACCAGTGACATCAAAGCCGAGACAACAATGACAAATAACCACTGCCTCCAAGATCACGCTATGTATTTTATTAATGTACGCTGTTACAATTATTCAGAGTTAGTTTGAATCAATGTACGTAGTATAAAACTTTGCATTTTACGGAATTATTTTACATTATAAATTTATTGTAAGGATATTTCCTATTAACTAATGCCCAACAATAGTTATTAGAGATATGCCCGTCCTTCTGTCTCACTATAAATATGCCAAATATGTTTTTGTTGACATCGCCCTTCCTTCAACAAAGATGACACAGAATCATTTTGGTGGCCCTAGAAATGATGAGAGCGCGGCTAGCCCCCCCCCCCCCCAAAGTTAATTATCTATATTATTCATGGCACCTCCGCAAAGGGGAGTTCAAATATGGATCAAACTTGCAAAAATAATGATGATATTTTCTCCCTTGTTTAAGTAAGGGACATGTTATTATTTTAAATTTTCATCGTTAGCCTACTTTTCTAAAGTCGGGATTGTTTACAATAATACATTTGTTTATTTTTAGGACGATTTGAAAGCTAGCCTTTGTAGTTAAAGGAGATTAAATTCGGATGACGGGACCACTCAGAATATTGCGAAATAGAGTATGCTATATCGTGCAGTATCCTAACCCAACATTTTCTTTATACATCTATAATTGACTTTTTCATAAAACGTCGGGCCGTCAATGTTTTCATGGAAGAGTTTTATGAAAATATCCAGTCCTCAAGAGTACTCCAGCTTTGAACATTGCTTTTCATAGACAGTGTACAATATAGTAGCAAAGTGCAACCTTTTACCACACAGCTCCGGAGTTGTGAACAAAAACTCTTATTCATCGAACCATAACGTTTTTCTCTATTCAAAGTAGTAAAGATAGACGGGTTATTTTAGTGCCGAGAATGAGTTTGTCATTTCTGCTTGTTTTATTTGATTTTTCAGTACATGAATACAGAATAGTGAAGTCGAAACGTCAACCAATAGGAATTATTTATTCATTTTGATATATTTTATATGTGTGTATGTTTTTTATGTATGTGTCATATTCTCTAATGCGTTTCTCAACATAACTTGTATCATTTGAAGGCTTGGTTTGGCAGAAGAAAAGGCCCAATGGCCTTAAGCTCCGCCAAGTTTAAAAAAGACTGTTTTATTTTTGTTGTTATTATTATTATTATTATTATTATTATTATTATTATTATTATTATTATTATTATTATTATTATTATTATTATTATTATTATTATTATTATTATTATTATTATTATTATTATTATTATTATTATTATTAGGTTCTATTTTGGGTCCAATTCTATTTTTGGTGTACGTTAATGATTTGGTTAAATGTTTTAAATATTGCTATGTATTTATTTATGCCGATGACATTTTGATTGTTTCAGTACATAAAAACTTTGAAATAGCACAGTTGCATTTACAAATAGATTTTATGAACCTTCTTAAAGAGATTCATGATAGAGACTTAATAATTAATGCAAATAAAACAAAAATAATTCATTTGTGTGCACCTCAAAACAGAGATTGTCTCCGAGAGGTCAGGGTGATCACTCATTCCAATGAATGTTTGCATAATCAAGTAGATCCACTTACGTGTGCATGCAGTGATTTTCTCGAGAATGTTGACTCGCATATTTAATTGGGATTAGTGATTGATAAACATTTCAGCTGGGTACCTCATATTGACTCGATCTGTAAGCGCCTACGAGCCTGCCTCCGACAGTGTTTTTTTCTTAAATACGTTTTACCGTTTTCAGTGTTGCGAAATGTATACATCGCTCTTGCAGAATCTATTATATCTTCATGGTCTACTTGCGTGGGGGTATTCCACTGACTGCCACTTAAATAAAATTTCGAGTACTACAAAATAAGCTATTACGCCAAATAAGACCACGTAATGGTCAAACTCTGTTCGACTCGGGGGGACATACCTCTTTTGCAATCTTCTTCCTGTTGACTGATTTTTCACTACCAACTTTTAATAAAATATTACTTTAAAAATGATTATAGAATTCTTGTGCAGAGAAACAAATGGACACGTAGTAGGTTAAACAAAAATTTGAAGTTCCTAGAAGTAATAATAAATACGGTCAGAGGCGCCTTGAGTGTTTAGTCCCGAGTCTTTCAATGACTTGCCTGATCAGTTATTACATTTTACGAAAATTTCCGAGGTCAAGCAAAAAATAAAAATACATTTGTTGTCAAAATTGAGTGCTCTTGTCTAAATCTGTTCTGCTCTTGCCTTGTTTCGTACTCATCATTTAGCTTTATTTATGTAGTGTTTAAATAACTTAAAAAGCCTTGACGTGATGTTGTGTTTTATTTCATTGTTAGTTACAATTAATCTACTTCAATTTGTTTACTTAATGTTTATGATTTGTTAATGTTTTTTTTTCTTCATGTTTCCTTCCTCTATGGTTGTTTTTGTTTAGATTTTGTGATTTTGTTTATTCCACAGATGAGCCCGCATAATGGGCTTTGTGGGTTTCTTTGAGATGTATCAATGATATTCTGTTTTGTGACAATAAATTGATTGATTATTATTATAAAAACAAACAAAAAAATTATTATTATTATTATTATTATTATTATTATTATTATTATATTATTATTATTATAAAAAATATCATGACTATTATTTTTTTTTTTTTTATTATTATTATTATTATTATTATTATTATAACTAACATTTCATTGAATTGTACACTAATAATCAGACTAAATTGACTTCAATAGGAACCTCATGACGTCACCACATTCCGTGTTTCACTTGAATGCAAATTACTGGCTGTATTAGCAAGATGTGTTTAAGGGTTGAAATGTTAATGTCAGTGCTCACCCTTGAGTTTAACCTCCTCGTGGCAACTATGACGCTAAATTTGCCTCAGTCAAGAGCAGAACGTTCGTCCCGTGCCACGTTCTCTTGACGATCAAGTGGCGGGAATAATTCAGTTGAGAGGAGCGCCTCTAATGGGCGATGTAACGCCGAACTCGACTAGTTTGGCACCGAATTGCGGTTGGTTTCAACACAAAACCATCCCAAGGAAGTTAAATCCAGTGGAAAATCTTTAGAACCAGCTTTTGGCCAGTAAATCCGTCTTTTTCATAGATTGTCAACATATATAGTATTCAAGTTATGCATCAACACGCCCTAGCTTCTTCAGCTAGATTGTACGTGGTTTGCGATAGCGCCTCTTCAGTTAAGTACACTCGAGTAAAGTACTATCTTTAAGCTTCTAGGGGACAAACGCCTTTCTTGACATTTAAATTAGTTTTAATCCTATCTTAACTACAACAACTCAAACGACAGGTTTATCTTGATTTGGATAAAGTCGACTTTATTCCTGTAAAGTCATACATTAGAGTGAAACTCCCTGTCACGTAGATTTAAATTGTTTTGATTTGCATTTGTCTGATAAGGTTCCTCTTTCGTCGATCAATACATCTGTGTAGTTAACAAGAAACTGTAGCTTGAGACTGGTACAGTGTGGGGAGGCGAGTCAGCAGCTGACTCGCGTCTTCATCTCATGTACGGCGTTGTCCTTCCTGGTCAACTTTGACGTCAAGTGTTTAGTAAGCTTGACAATGATGCGGGGTAACTTCTTGAAAGTATAGCCTACACATTCATCGGCCAACGGCTGTGAATCAATCACTTGGCTATTATCAGCGGGAGCCGAGAAGACTTTAGACAGATGCATCAGCTGGTATCAGTAACCATTAATCTTGCACTTGATGTGAGTTCTGTACATCAATATCCGTCGGGGCTCAATGTTAGCTGAGAGCGAATATACGACGCACCTTCCCTTCTTTGAATATCAAACTTTCCATTGCTTTCCATGTCTCCGTGGGTCTCTCAAGGCACGTTTGTCTTCTCCTAGGCAATTCCCTTCTACCGCTGAACAAGGAAACTTCTCATCTCCTTCCCTCTTTTCTTCACGTTCCGTCTTATCTTTTTATGTAAATTTTCTCACTTACCTCAATTCAAAGTAACCAGTGCTGCTGCAGCAACGTCTAACAGGAAAATGTAGAACTAAGGTTTGTTTCTTTTATTTATGATAACATCTCTTGTTTTTGATCGCCATTTCATTTGGCAGAAACGCTTCGTTTGACATTAAAAACTGCTTTGAGTTATTATTTGTGGGTTTATTATGAAAGTGAGAAGTGTTTGAGTGGGAAGCAATCTGACGGAATTGTTTCATCATGGAGCCTCTATGGCAAGGCAAATGACTGACAACCTACTCGAGCTGGAATGTCGATGTGTAGCACAGCCGCAATTTGCAATCACTTTGCAAAGCAGTCACGCATGACCAACCGGTCTCGCCGACGAAATGAAAAACGTGATACAGGACAATGGGACCGAAACCATATATCTCAATATTCTAATATGGAGCTGTTAACTGTGTGAAACGTATATTTATATTACAATGGCAAATTACTCATTATTAAATTACTTGTTCTCATTAAGATGTCGAATTGTGGGATTAATATTTAACGTAACACATCATTTTTGTGTCATGTAGATTTAGAAATCAAAAGTAAATTTATCACATAGTTACTTATTATCCTTAGCATCTTGACAAAACGTAAAACTCCTTAATATAAGGTTGATCACTAGACTAGATACAATTTAATGTCAAGTGAGTAAACGAAAAAGCATCAAAATTACTAAAAAATATTATTTTAAATAATTTTTGATAACATATTATAGAACACCATTGACGTGAGTGTAAGATTTTAATAATTTTGAGTTATATGGTGGTATGATGCTTATTCAACAAGTACGGGTACATGAAGGGAGCGAAGGTTCTCAATCAAGAGATCATCGAAGAAAAGTAGAAAAATAAATCTCATTGTTGGTGGAGGCGCCGGGTCTACTGCGGTATACAAAAATAAATTATTATTCCTCGCCTGTTCCAGTCCTACTAATGGCGGAAGCGTCGAGTACAGAAATATTACAGTGAAGCCGAGCATCCTATCCTCCAAGGTCACTAAAAACATTCTGTATCTTCCTTGATGACGGCCGGCAATGTTGGAGGTAGCGAGACCGGACAGACGGATAGGAGAGCTGCTCAGCTACGGTCCAGGTCCCTATTACAATTTATAGGTACCTTGCAAATTATAAGCAAATGTGTGCTTAAAAATCAAAAGGAACAAAAAAATAACAGATACTAACACACTGTTGGATTTGTTTACGTGATAACAAGTACAAAGTCTAGAGCTGAACTCCATTACAGGCATCACTATTCTGTCCGTCCGTCCTTCTATGTGTGTCATACGTCCCGCGATAAAAATACGATTAATAGCGTAAAATAGTCAGTTGAATACGTTCACATTCCGTTCCGCGATAAAATAATAAAAACATAATATTAATAAATAATAAGACAACCGATTAGCATGCGCGTTTAATGATGTTATTTTATTTAATTAATTATTTATTTATTAAAAGACTTAATTACAAAGAAATAATTGAGCAATAGATAGGATGCAAAAAACGGGCCTATAGGGTCCATTCAATAAAATGATTTTGCATCCTTGTATAATGAATTAACTTAAGCTATTGCCTTTAGCATGAGCGTTTTTGTTGTTATTGCCCATCAACAAGGATGATACAGAATATATTCGTGACCCTGGAGGGGGGGGGGGGAGGGGCAGGCAAGTGTGATCGAAACTGCATATAGAAATACCCAGTACCTCCACCAACAACGTTATTTCCATGTACAACAATAACATGTTTTTAGTTTTACATCCCTTTATAAGCAGCTCCAACAACTAGATATTAACAATAGGGTAGAATTTGAATTATGGTATAAGTACGATCGCTGTAGAATCTTTTATCGACGTGCACACTGCTCAATTTCGTCGCAGTGCGTATGTATTGGCCGTTTTTATAATTTTTTTTGTCATTAAGGGTAAAAGTTTTTCTCCCATAACAAAATTAATAAATATTTTACTTAATTATATAACTTGTTAAACAGGTATTTCTGTAATTTATCATGCAGCAATCTCATTAGTGATGATGAGATTGTAGATAAATGTTCAAAGTGTTGTGCGTCCTGTCACTTTTATAATATAAGAACTACCAAAAATCCAAAGTTGTTAATACCAAATTCTGCTTGATATTCCGATTCAAGACTCATTTGTTGCTTTTCAACGAAATCTAATAAATTGGTTGTGGAACAATAAATGAAGATACTTTTCGATTAATCAATCATGATTATTGTATCCTGGCAACGTACAAGTTAGTTATTAGATTATCAGTACACTCCTTAAGTAATTGCCCTCCGTTTTCTGTGCTCGATTAGTTGCTCTTAACGCTCATTCAACTGGGTTAACTAACAAAGTGCAGAAGTAAGTAAACCAATCAATTTGTGCTAAGAGTACTCACTCAGTCGCATTCCTGATTGTAAGAGTGGGACTTTAATAGAAAGCGAACCAAGCCGATGTTGCTGGCATCGACGTCATCGACGTGCAAACATCGGCGCAATCAGAGATCGGATTGGAAATAGGGAATAGTGACCAAGTGTGTCGGTGCGATCCACCCTGGCGACTCCTGACGCAACCAGGCTTGCGAGGCTCTGATCCGGGAGGTCCCGGTAGCAAATCCCATCGACACCGGCCATTATGACTCAAGTTTTTCTCGTCTTTTCATCAGTAGTTTATGCGAATGTAAGGGATTGTGTCCCCTTAAACAGTCCTCGGACATCCTTTATAATTGTCCTAACTCCAATATATCTAGTTAGATACCTAAAGAGGGACATGAACATTGCACCCTGGGCAGGTTTCTTACGATAAATTTAGAAGACTCATTCGCAACAGCTACCGTATACACCAACACATCGTAAGTATTTATTGGTTTAAGTCTTTGTTAGAAATAACAAACCCCTAAAGTGGAAATCGGACTTCTGTCAGACTGAATTGGAAGCAAGGACTCCAACCATTTTACCCAAGCCACACAATGCTTTCCTCGTAATTACGATAACCTCAAGTATACCTAATTTAGTGTAACGTAATTAAGTTTAGGAGTGACCCCGGTCGAATACACCCGTTGATTTAACTGTGGCGTCCGCAGCTCCGCCACTTAGCAGCACTCATCACCGCGCGAGATCCTGTGTCCGCCACTTGAATCTCCCTCCAGGCAAATGAAATTGTTATTTACGGAACAATCCTGAAATGTGCATGGACTTGTGTCCAAGTAATTGTTTTTGGTTCGTTTGGCGTAAATCTACATTTTATTGGTCAACCACACCCTCTTAGGGAGAATTTATTGATGTTTTTCTATTTGCTAACGCGAATAAAAGGGAATAGATTTCTAATAAATCTTTAAAATATACTTGAAAAAATTAGGTAAATAACGTCGTTCGGTTAATTTTAATTAAATCGTTCTAGAAATGTTCTGTGAAACAGTGAAAAACAAGTCAACTTTTTTGTTTTTAGATAGTAACTTGTTGTGTTCTATACACATAACAGACTGAAATTAATCAGCTCTGTTCAATGCGCCAAAGTTTGGAAACGAATTTCCAAAGTCGATTTTCGTTTGTGAGGTTTTTCTTTTGTTAAGAGTCATAGAAATTGGGCGTTTTTTGCGATTATTTATATTTGCACATACTTTATTTTAGCCAGTTGAATACGAATTCACATCAGATTAAAAATAATTCGGAAAAGCTAGAGGTGCCCTACGTAATATAGCCATTGGCTTACAAGAAGCGATTAATTGTGATATATTTAAAATTGTACAACTAACATAGATTATCCATTTTGCATCTATTCCCAAAATTAACAATAAGTTAAAATTTAAAAAATCAGGTACCGTTGAATAATCAACTGGCATTGCAATAGTCTTACTGATAGCAGTTCGTGCTATGGTCGAATGTGACCTTATATATTTTTAGAACTTCTGTCTTTTTTTATTTATTTACCGATCATTGACAAAATGTTTATTTTGCAAAAAGGTTTAAACGCAACATTATATTGCAGCCAGCACTTCAAGAAATGATAGAATGAAAATAAAAAATACAGTGAAAGACGAGTTAAGCACAAAAAATGTACACGTTTTGCTACCGCATTATATTTTAGATTCCTTGCGAACCTATGCGTATTAGTCAAAGTTTTGACGGTATTTTCGTGAAGCTACTAGTACAACCCATACCATTAAATACGAGTGAAGCATTGTGTTGCTTTTGGCTCCATTATGCCTTTGATTGCTACTAAAATAAGACGTTATTATTATGTAAATGTTGATGGTTGTAACGCATAGCAACTAACTTTAGCTATACCATTACGACGCTGCAGAACTGCATAAAGTACCCTTATTTCAGATAATCACATGCATGACATTCACGGTTAATCTTAATCGGCATACTATGACACCATCTACCATTTCTAGTTGTCTTATATGAACGTCTATGGCAAAAACGACCATCAGAGTTTGAGGTGCAAAAGCCCATCTTCTCTACTAACATTAGTCGTAAGCCGCCTATTTCAACTTCGATGCATTCGCTACCAAGTCCCCACCGACTACCGAGTAAAATATGCATTCGACGTAATATTATCCTCTTACAATTGGTTGAATTCAATCAATTGGTTGCTCATTTTAATACCCAACATCTACAACGACAATAATAAACATTGAGTGTGATAGAAGCAGATTTATAATCGAAAATCAATATATTTTCCTCGCTTTCTATATATAAGCGTATTACTTTTTTCTCCGGGTTATCTTCTTTGACATTTTGTAACGCGCGGGAATAAATACAACTGTTTTCTCGATATTGGAACATTTATCCAATTCGATTCATGAATATACGACTGCACAAATTCGGCCATTTGTTTTCTTGGTAGGCGGCCTATACTCGAACATGCTGCCCGATACATGCTAATGTATCCATTTGATCTTCATTGTAAATCAAAGAACGTACAGGTCAGATAGTTGCAATGTTTCATTTGAGTTTCGATCCTATGGCAGTAGTTAGTTTGATTGAATCAGCCCGAGTGGGACTTCCGGGGGGCGGGGGGGGGGGGGGAGGGGGCGGTCACTCAGTGTTGGCGGAGGTGTGAGCTAGGGGTAGTCGGCACGTCGACTCGGAGCTGATTCAATAACCAAGATGCTACGAAATCTTTTGTACTCAACAAAAACCAAAGAGATCTAACATGCCGTACTGCGTATACAGAAAGAAGGGGAACTTTTTTCTTTTTTTTTCTTTCGCAAAGTTGTCTAGCTCCCTTCTGGTTTAAAGACAACGCAATTTTACGTGTTGAAAAACGTGATGAAAGGCATTGTCTGACCGGCCTCTCTTTATTGACAAACAGGGCACAAGGATACGCGATTTTATGAGGGAATACAATGTGATTATCTTTTGCCCTAGTCGAAGGACCTGATCAAAAAGGGACACTACTTCTGAATCATTTTAGAAGGAACTTTTTGATCCAAACAATAAGGCTGTTGAAAAATATATCCACTTTTCAAGTTTCTCATTGCAATTTGTTTGGCCGAGTTGAGCTTGGGCTTAAAATGAAACAAGGCTCTTCTATTTGCTTGACGATCCTTGTGGCCACGGCCTGATGTGTACGGACTTGATTGGCATTCGTTAGAGCTCGAGTGGCCAGTAGAGCAAACAGTTCGTGAAACTTATGCGGGGTCTCCCATTCAGTGCAAGCAGAGACGGTGTGCTTGTTGTCTTTTGTTGCTCATTTCAGCTCGGTTAATGAAGGATGTAAAATTCGATCTGTTTTGTTTTGTTTTTTAGCAGTGTCTCAACTTTGCTTGTTTAAAGTAATTTTCCTTTCTACGTTATTGTTACGCGACCGCACGTCTGTCCACATTGTAGATTCCAGAGAACAAGACATCATGCCATGTGCGTTTACTATCGTATGAGGACATAGAGTTAATCAGGTGGTACTCTTTTCCCTTGATGACGACTGAACAGAGTAGATGGTACGCTTTACCCATCAATGACGATATGGTGGTCCTTAATGTTGATATCTAGAGCAAATCAGTTGGTACGCTCAGAGTTTCAGTGACGACTGATCAAAGCAGTGGTACGCTTTCCCGTTAATGACGGCTGATCAAAGCAGTGGTACGCTTTCCCCTTAATGACGGCTGATCAAAGCAGTGGTACGCTTTTCCCCTCAATGACAACTGATTAAATCAGATGGTACGCTTCAATCCTCATAGAAGACGTAGAAGAAACATGCGTTTTATATGTAGAATGAAAGAAGGTTTCTTATTGTGTGCCAACAAGACAGTTTTCTATTCAAATGTTAGGTGCAAACAATATTGTATTGATTCTCTTTCCTTCGATTGTATTTGTTATTGGATTATTACCAAGTATTCCAACATAAAGTGTGTAGTTTAATAACAACAACACTGACAGTTGAGCCCAAGGTTGTGGGTTCGAGTTCCAGTAGGGCAAATACTGTATCAACGTAGCTAACACACAGTAATATTTTGGTCAGTCGTGTTTGGCTCCTGTTGATATTTTTTTACAGTTAAAGGGGTATTTAACCGCTAAACTCAAAAAATATATTTCATTAGGCTAACTAGTAATGAATTTAGCAATCAACAGAAAAATTATTGGGGCCACCATGACCTCCCAAAAAATTGTCAAACATGACATTTTTCGAGCTAGGTCCCATCGGCAAAAATCTCCCATAAGAAATAACATGGGGACGATCTTTATGCCCCGTGACCTTGGAGGATTTTGATCTAAAAAAATATTGGCCATTATTGACGTACTCGACAGCCTTTTCTGTAAATTCTCTATATTTTGTTTTGTAATTTGGGCAAGTAGTTCGGTCAAAATATGCTGATTACCAAGATGGGGTGTGATTTTGGAATGCATATTTTTGCGTGTTTGAGGGTATATTTGGGCACAGTTTCAAGACACGATGTTATAAAGGGGCATTTTAGATTGGTACTATGCTCTAGTATCTATGTGGATAAAAAAAGAAGCAGGTTAAAACCGATTTAGGAAATTTTCCAAAACACCAATTTTCGCCAATTTCTGGATCAAAAAATTTTTAAAAAAATCGTGTTAAATCACAGGAACAAGATAACATTTTTTAAACGGTCATTTAAGTGTAGTATTGTGCTATAGATCACGTGGTAAAAAATAATTTTGGGGGTTTTTAGCCCCATTAATAGCGGCTTCAGACCTCATTATGCAGTTATAATATAAGAGAGCTTATTATTTGTGTGTCTGTATCCCGAAGCTAGTTAAAACCTCTCCACGCTTGTAAACACAATCAATAGACTCCATTAATGGATATTTCTTGTCGCTGGTCATAGATTGAAGCATCATTCAGACTGAATCCTTTGACATGTAGTTTATTCAGTTCCACATGGCAAAACATCTACGGTCTCGGCTATCACCGCACATTGATCAACCGAGTCATAGAAAAAGTACTTTACCGCAACCCGAGGAACTGAAATACCAAATTGTTCAACGAAAGTAACTGTCAGTTCCAAAAGCGCATTAAATGGTATAAATCAAGAAGCAAAGTCGACCAAAAAACAAAAAAATTAAAACCGAAGGCTGTGCTCGTTCTCTAAAAGAACGATCTTTTAAAGGCATCGAGTTAGAATGACCGCTGCGCGTGCTACTTGAACCGTAAAGACTGTACAGTCTTTTCAACAGAAGAGACTGCGATTGCAGATCGATTGCTAGCATGGTTACACATTTCAAGAAAGTAGCTATTGTTTAGGCGTACATTTCAGTAATAATGGGCAGGCATATATCGCGCGGGTGAATTTCACATTCATACAATCGAAATTGATTTTATAGAACATCAAGTCTGGTGATGTTATATTGGATTGGAATAACCTACTTCTTCTTTGTTCACATATTACGTAATTCCGTAGTCACTGCATGAGATGACAACGCTGGCAATGTAAGCGCCCGAGTAGACGTATGCAGACGACTGACTTGTTCAGAGTGATATTATTCTGACGAAATTCACGGGTACGGTAGTGCCCAAAATAAGGAGCGAAGCTACTTAATCAACAGATTATCCAAGAAGGATACAAAAATAAAACTTCATTCGGCGGTTTGTTTTGGTGGAGGTGCCGGGTTCGACGATGTCGACTTAAGAGAAGGCTAGCCCCATCCGTCTGACCCCCACAAGTAGTTAAGTTGGACAAGGTGTAATAAACAAACGCATGTCAATTGGAGCCCATGTTCGGTTATTATCGTGAGACGAGACACACACACAAACAAACTACAGAAACAGATAAGCAAATAGGCACATGATCCAAAAAAATTAAGAAGTATTATTTCATTTATTTCGCCCTATATTGTTTTTTTTTTTTTTTTTTTTAGAAAAAATATGGTAGCGGTCATTGATTCATGGATTGAAATGGTGGGTTGGTTTATGTAAGAGAGGGTAGTTGATATGGATAGTTTCACAGATGTGAGTGCATTGGTAGCTAGGTGTATTTTTAATAAATAATTAAACAATATTGTTGTATATATTTATTCTGTACTAATATCAATATAATTAATCATTATTTAAATTACAGTAGATATAGTTGGTTGTTATATTTTATTACATTTTCATAAGGTTTATAAAAATTCATAATTTCCTGTATTGTCTAATTTAATTTTAGGCCCTATATTTATTTATTTATCTGCCACATGTATATTATACGTATATATGATCAATTGATATTAATTTAATTTAATTGAATGAAATATACACAACAAATACATGATTTATTTACAGATGACAGATACATTATTGTGTAAACAAATAAATGAATCGGTGGAGTTTAAAAAGTAATAGAAAAGTTAAATTTAATTCTGATCACCAACACATACTTAGCATCCAAAAGATCATTAAGGCAAAGGCATGGTTGAGCCTACATACTCTCTTAGGTTACTGGACTGGGAGGAAAACTAGACTTCTGACCGAGCCTGTCTCAGGATGTTAACGTTAATGGAGGACTTTAATCTTTGGCACAAGTTGCGAGCCTTCCCATTATCTACTTGGAAGTTTGTTGGAGGAATTTAATTACTGTCCCATTGGCACCTTGCGACATAAGGAGACTATGTGACGTTCACGAGTTTGCTCTCATTCGTCCATCTGTCATCGGGATCATTAGGAATTAATACCAATCCAAGATCGTAGGTTGCCTCGTGGACTAAATTTGACTTGAGCCTCGACAAAATTAAATTAAAACATCGGATTCTAAACTTTCTTGTAAATGCTTCTAGAAATGAAAGCCATTCAAGAAATCTGTTAAAAATTCTTGCGTTAAACACCTGAAGTTGGTGTGTACCCCCTCAAGTTACACCATCAATTAATCTTGTGAAATCTTAATCATTTCAAATGAAATTCATTTTCAGAATGGCCCGAACCGTAAGCAATGATACGCTTGACCTTCCGATGTGTGCGCTACATTGGCTCCATGCCCTTTGAGTGTGTACTAACACAAGTAACTCACTAGAATCGCAGTGCCCTCATGTGGAATGTTGTAAATTGAGTCTCTAAGAATTACAAGTCTTACGCACAGAGGAATCCTATCCCCTGTCTTGATGTTATAAACTGGACTATAATAACCGGCTTTAATACCAAGATAAACATAGTCTCGCCTAAAACTAAAATTTGAATTAATTTTTAAACCATCCAGGGCGGGGAAAATAAACTAAAAGGAAAATGATTTTGCTCCTTAGAGAAGCAAATAACCCCATTGTCTGCTTCCCCAATAATCTTAGTCTGGCAAAGAACAACCAGGGCTTATGATGCCAAACAGTTATCATTTCAATGCGCATTGCAATCTATCAACATAATTACCCTAGGAAAGACTTGATTCAACGCCAAATGGCTGTTTAAGGAAAACTACATTTTGAAAGAAATGCATGGCGCGGCGCAGCTCATAAATGTGAAGATTTACATCGATTGCAAGTATACTAATATCCCATCTTCGTATGTACACAATTACGAAATTATTCTAAAGCGTAATGTATATTTGCTTGAAACCCCGTGGCAATATTTGCATTCGAATGGTTACACAGTTAATAACACCTACTCTAGTTGGCCATTATCAAAGCTTGAAGAAATAATCATGTACCAGCAAGGAATTATGGCATTTCGACTGCGGTTCTGTGCATCTAGCGCTGTAGACGATAACGACGCCATTAATAGTCTTACGTTCACCGACTAGCTAGCCTAGCAACTAAGATTACCATCGGCGTCCAAGTTTTTGTCCCGCTCGTAGCTAGCGCGTTGCGCGGTGTGGGAGTGAGAAGATGGCAGCCTGATATCCCCCTCGAGCCCCGAGAGTCTAAATGAGCAAACTGGGCCGCGCGGAGTCGTAGAATACCCGAGTTGTTTCCCTCATATGATATCGATATGGTAGTGAGTTGGGCCCTCGAGGCGTCGTTCATGCATGCCCACGAAGATAGCCTAGGAGACTACGGGGATGAAACAGCCACACCACTCTCACAATTATTCATAGACGTGCATGCAGAAAGCTACGCTCATAATCAACATGCAAATCCGTCGTCCGTCAGCCATCTAGCTCGTGCCTCCTCGCACACGCAGCCGCTTGCTCTGGGAAATGCAATTCTTTCCGTGATTATTAAGTTATTTCTCTGTTACAAGGTGAACTACACGGTAACGGGCATAAATGATGACTATCTTTGAATCAGGGTTTTGGTTTGGGTGGAGCGGGAATCACGCAACGCTTGGCTATTCCACACAGTATTCCCGTCCCGATTGGCGCCCGTGCTTCGCATACACTAGCACACCAATACGCCTTGCCCATTTACTTTGACTGGCGAAGCAGCTGCAGAATTTTATTATTTTCTTTCAAAAAGGAAACTTTTCCTCTTCTCTGCAGGTTCCTGCACGTAGGAATCACCCAAAATTTCATTTCTCGTTGCTTCTTTTTGTCGGCCCTATGCAGCAGCGGAGTGAATCGTCTTGCATTATTCAGTAAGAGCCTCAATTCGGGTCACTTTGAAAGTGCGGGGCCTAGCCTTTCACCATGTGTTTGTTTTTAAGCAGAACGCCAGTTCAGCAGGAGGGTCGGCCCACTGATAGATTGCGCTTTCCGAAACTTTTCAACTTGTACAGAGAATTTTACATGGAGCTATTGCTCCCATCTAGCAATCAATCTTATTAGAAACAGTAAAATACATTCCAACACTGACATTATAGCAATTCGGAAAGGAATTTGTTTTTGGCAAGTCTCGCGAAAGGGCGCTAACTCTCAGTAAAGCTGCCTAGTGCCTGGCTGTGGGATAGTTAGTGGCACCGCATCTAAGTACCGCCATAAAAATACAAAATATAAAATGTGCTCTCCACCCTTGAGCAACGACGAGGGGATTGCCACAGGATGTCTCGAAACTTTCAAGTGCCGGGGATAAAGTAGAGTCCAACTCAACCTTTCAGGGGTAGCAGAATTTGCACACTCAGGAAAACCATACCGTAGGCCATTCCGGCTCGAAACTTTTCTGTCTTCAGGGAACAGTGTTAAAATGAATACCGTGTTGCCTATTTTTTACGGAGGTTATAGCAATGAACGCGTCCCTCACGGCACGGCGGCCTCGTGGTGATAAACCCCGGGTATAGCCAACGGTTTGAGCTTTCACACGAGTATATGCCTGCTTAGCTTTCTAAACGTGTCATTGATTTTCTTATTTTACTTGTTAAAACACTTATAAAATTTGCTCATATTTTGGTACTTTTTTTCTATCTTAGTTAGGATAAGTTAACAGTTTTAAAATATGATTGCAAACATTTGATAAAAAATCCAAATGACGGCATTATAAAACTAACGATCTATTATTATTATTATTATTATTATTATTATTATTATTATTATTTATATTATTATAATTATTATTATTATTTTTATTTATTTGTATGGCCAATTTGCAAATTATTAATCACAATTAATTTTTATGTAACCACTGATGACCCTTTGTTTATAAATAGAATAATTCCATTTAGTATGCCATAAAAATAAAAAAATGATTTATTTATTGTGGTTGATTGGACTTAGTTCCCAATTGCTAATTTCCATTTCCTACTACTTTAATGTTATCAAAATAAATAATACCAACATATAATAAATGTGTATTCTTCGAGCTGATCCACGTAGAAGTGATCAAAACCATAATGTTATTAAAAGTTAGAGTTAAATTAAGTTTTTAAAAAGTAATATTTAAAAGTTTCAAAGTTAAAATAATAATTCGCAATACTTCGTTATTTACCAAAAACAAGTTAGTAATGCTCAACTAAAAAAAAATGCCTAGTTTTAAATTATCAGTATCACAAATTCCCGGACAATAATTTATGATTAATTAAAAAGAAAAACAAACACATGAGAGTGAGAATCAGTTTTAATTTTTAGCTCAATTTCAGCCTTCTGTTTTCAAAGTTTCTGACAGTTTTGACAACTTGATTAATTTCGACTACCCGGCACCTCCACCAAAATTACGAAATAATGCATTTTTTGTGTAATGTCATTATTTTGATATAAAGTGTTTTGAGCTTACTCACGTACAAACAATTATTACGATCTCACAATCGCGATTTATGACCCGGAACCTCCACCATATGTACCAGCCAGAATATATTTAATTTCGACTACCTACCCGGCACCTCCACCAAAACTTTGAAAAAAAAACTTTGAAATTTCGTGACCTAATTCGCGTTCTAAGTCATAATTGCTAACTTTGCCACTAGCTCGTGGTATCAACTAAAATATCGCGAAAATTCGTGAATTGGAAATTGGTACCATTCAATCACAATTCAGGTGATTCATGTGCAAACTGAATTTGAAGGGATTATTGCAACTTGAAAAAAAATCGCGAATTTCGTTCTCACCATTTTTGCACATCTCTAATAATACGAGATCATTCGTTTAAGAGGCTAGACAAGTGTATAAAAATAGGCTTGCTACAAATAAAAGTGAACCTGCTGTGGTGAAGCTTGATTGTGAGTTGACTTACAGGAAAGACGAGCAGTAGACCTTAACGACACGATATTTGTAAGCTTCGAGTACGTTTTGAGTGTAGATTTTTTTACCTTGCCAATGTTTTGAAAACCAATCGGACGGTGTAAATATAATCCAGAGTATTTAAAATCAATGTTTTGTTTTATCCATTTCATTAATTTCAAGAGTGTATACTCAACGGTTTCCCGCGTGCTGTTGAGTTGTATTGTATTTGTTAGATGGGTCTGCTGCCAATGCAGATGGTCTTCGGCTCGATTCCTGCGTAGGTCAAAACTTTTATTACTTCTGAGATGAAATTCAATCATCAATATTTGTTAAAGGTCACATAATAAATTGTGCTGCTTACAGATCTTATCGATATTGGTGTTAAAAGTGAGTAAATCGTGCCTTCAAGTGGTCCTCATTCCAAATACGGATCGCTGGTCGGCCATTATTCGCTAAGCAATGGCGTCGTGTCGACAGGGGTTGTTTCCTTCAATTCATATTTAATTAGAGTCCCAAAATGACAATCTGTTATGTTTCTGAGTGGGTAGACTCCTAAAACGAATGTATTTATTTTTATTTTGTTTCCAAAAACTTTTATTTGGGAAAGTACGAAAAGTAACCAATTAAATAACACGAAACTTCCGTTTTTCTCTCAATTAGCTTATTTTGGTTTCCTTTTGATGTTGCATCAGCAATAGTTAATTGACAATGCCTCTTAATTAGTGACTATAGCCCCTATTATATATATCAAAAGCCTGCGCACGAATTCAATTGGGAAAGCTTAGCAAATAACATTTCCAGCCCTAACTAGTATCCAGTTGCAACTGAACTTATTACTTGTGAACATAAGTGCAGAAATATACGGAATTCCTCTGAATAGTCCTATAATTAACATCATACCGCTCAGATAACTAGTTTTCGAAATTGTATTTACTGAAAATAGTCAAATAATTGATGGGGTCAATAGACAATTAATATTTAATACTAGCATCAATGTAGTGCATACTAATCCAGACTACCGTTGTGATGGCTTCAAACTGTCAAAACGTGCTTCTCTCCTGATCCGTCGTCTACGGAGCTGAAACTTTTATCCCAGCAGATAATCCTTGGCAAACTCATCGCGACATAGAATAATAACCGGACGAATGCCGTGGAGCCAATCACAAACTTTTCACTTATATCATGGGAACTTGACAGCTACGTGGAAGAATGAGCTAGCGAAGAAGTATAGTCAATTCTATTGGAAAGTTTATTAATCTTGATCTCTTTCACTGACGTACTTCAACGGGTTAAGCACATTAAGTTTTTGATTTAAGTTATATTATTATCCAAAATCAATGTGGTCTCCGTGAAAACGGATGGTCAGATAGAGAAAGCTGTTGAGAAAGTTGCTACAATGACAATAACAATGGGGGGTGGGAATGGGGATGTAGGGGGAATGGGACGCATTTGGCACTTGCAAATATTTATTTGCTCGGCCAGGAACATCCGATGAATATCAAACTTTGCCGGTTGTCAAGCAGGGATACACGGTCGTAGATTTCTAAAATGTATTGTTATTCAGCCAGAAAATATCCAGAATTCGGTCGACTTAGGGCTTTAGAAATAAATCCCAAATACTTAAAAATATATATGTACCTAACTAAGGAAATTTGGTTATAATTTGCCAGTACTTACTCGGTCTACCCGAAACAGTAGTCATGGATATGTATAACCGAAAAAGCTTCAAACAAACAAAAAATATATATAGTTAAAAATACATTTTTGGAAAAGTGTGTCATAGAGCCCTTCATTTCTGTTTCCGTAGTAACTGTGGAACTGTCGAAAGCTGTGGTGTCAGTCAGCCGAGTGAACAATAATATGCCTACAATGCATGTCCTAAATCCTGTTTAATTCTTCTAGGATGATTTTTGTAATGTATACGATTGTTTCAAAACTATGCAACATCGAACGATTCTACATTTTTAGACCAATAATTTATTAAATCATAATATATCAACATTTTAGACTTCCAGTTGAATGATGAATTAACTCACTGGACTGAACTTTTTTGTAATTATAAATATATTATTTATATTATTGTGAGGTATCGGCCCGAATTCTTTCAATCAAGTCTCGCGTTTAAAACATGAGGTTGAAAATAATTTTTAGAGTCTACTCATTCAATCATATAAATTTTCAGTGAATGGCTTTCATTTAAAAGCGAACATAGCCAACCCTGTTGGCGCCGACGCCATCGAAAGTTTATCAATCTTGATCTCTTTCACTTGCGTGTACTTCAACGGGTCAAGAACATTAAGTTTTTGGTTTAAGTTATATTATTAGATGAGCGAAGCGAAGATTTCAATTTCGCTGACCCCTCAAAAAATTTAGTTCCAGTGTTTTTTTTTGTTTTTTTTTGTATTTTTGTCTGTTCGCTCTCTACCGGGCAAACGGCATATCCGATTTTGATTAAAATTGGAGGGGAACTTAGAAATCTCTGAACTTAGAGGTGTATTGAAGAAATATTTCTCATGAGTCATGAATATCCTACTTTAACGATTTTTTTCGATTTTTTGTGCGATATTTTTGTGCCATTTAGGCCAATTCTGACCAAACGGGTGGGGCTACAACGTTCATTTTATACACGGACATTAAGGTTATGGTGATGAAGTACTTCTTGAAAGAAAAAGTTGAAAAAGTTAGCCAGAATCCATAGAAATAAAGCTTTTAATATAAGGTTTTTACGGTAAATAATAACAATTGACAAGTAACAATAGAAACTTGACAACAATCACCTACAATGCGTAGGCAGCAAAGTAAAGCACTTGCAAAAGTAAAGATATCCCACGCAAACTAAAAACTTTAAAGATAAAGCTCATCCATCAACGCGACTAAAAAAAGCGTTTGGAAGCTTCCTAGTTATTCAAAATGAATGTGGTCTCCGTGAAAACGGACTCACCACAAAACTGTTCTGTATTTAGCTGTTTGCTGAAGATTAGTACCTCGAATATTGACATAATACATTTACTAATGATCTGACGTTGATGCAGCGAACGCATTATAGAGCACGTGTCACGTTTAATAACCACACAACTGATGCGAGCCTAGGGGACGTTGATCCTGCACGGGAATCTAAGGTAATCTGCTACATGATGTGAATGCTGTTACTGGGATTACGCATGTCGAACAGCCATGGGACATGCTTTCTTTCCTATTCAAATATACCCACAATCCTCTGCGCTGGCTCATACCACTGGGGCGTATGTTCGAGCAGTGTGGAAACAATAGATGCTGGTTGCAACCGCACGGCATGGATGTTGTATAGTAATATAGTGAAAAGACGATTGGATTTTCCCAGACAATTTTTACACAATGTCCATTTAAAAAAATCGCTTGACCTGTAAATCTTGCGAGTTTGCAATGACAACTTTTTACCTCCAATTTTTCCCACAAAATATCGAAGTTTTGGAAGGTTGTTAAAACAGGATATACTCATGTCGCGGTCAGAGAATCTTTAAAAATTTCAAATAATTGTCCCTTACTCAAGCTTCGGAAATTACGACAAAAATGCTCTTTGATACTAAAATAAATCAAATGTTTTGTGAATGTAATCTGTTCGCGACACACATGTTCTAAAGTGACATCGGCATACGAGTGCAAACCTAAGCCCATATTTATAGGACAACCGATAGAGCTGCAAAAGAGATCCAGAACAAACCTCTGCATTAAGACCTGATTTGTCCAAGCCTAGGTCCAAGATCATCCAACAGGCTTAATCCTTAACTTCGTCAGAATATAAATATCAAATTCGAAAATTAATTAAATACTTTTCTAGGTTGTTGTAGCGTTGTATGCTGATATGAAAAAGGCTCAAACATTTAAAAAACAACAATTTATAATATTTATTAAAACATATTTTGTTAGTGTCACAAGTGTTATGTTCAGTTTGATTACTTATTAATAAGAAATGATTTTATGACAATTTTGTTCCTGCAATAAATATTCTTTGATGCGCTGATCTTCTCCAAGACAGTGAGTGGGTGTCTTATAATGGATTCCGCCCCTGCACGTTCACTGGTGAGCCACCCACATCGCTGTGCAGTGTTGTTAGATGTTGTTACGTCACATCTTGATTGTAATGGAACTCCGTCAAACAGTGTATAAAAATATGTGACGAAGTACACAGTGTTCAGCGTATGAGTTGCCAGTGTAAAGTAACAAACTCGAATGCCGTCCGGCTTTGTGACGTCATAATCCACATTTTACTTAATTTAACTTGATGTATCTCCTGAAATGTGGTTTTAGTTAAGTCCAGATTTTTTTAATTGGCTAGTAAAAATTTACAAACAATACACGCAGAAATGTATATTTTCTCCTTCTATCTCCTTTAAAGAGAGTTAAAACATTCATGGCTAGACCAGTCCCACGACTACTACAACACCGCCGAGCGGTTGCGGGCTAGACTACCAGTAGATCTAACCTCAAATCCTGCCTAACCAAAGACGAGACGGGTGTCTGTCTAGCGTGTACCCTTCCTACATAAGTTATCCGTAGACGTGTTTTTAGGCATTATTTGAACACTTTCTTATGTAGGGTAGCTATTCGGGTTTAAGCACTCACAACTCCATTTGTGCCAATAATTGTTAACGCTTAACAAAATACGTATTTGTTTAATTGTTAATTCATTATTGTTGTTTATGTTTAGCGAATGTTTTTGAGAATGTTTTTGTAATAATAATGTAGCAAATTGCGTTGTCCAGAAATAAATTCTATTGTTATAGTCAAAACGTGAAAGTATTGTGTCCTTACATTTACAATAACTCCGATTTTCCATTCATTGATGTTTTCTTAGACATTTCTTGACAGCTACGCATTTTGAAAGATCGTGAGCCAATAAGATAACATGATTTTGGCTCAATGACTATTTTACACACCTGACAAAAAAGTGTTATCAAAACACGTAACTGAAATGCCGAAATAACAAGAAAACTCTAGTATTTTCAACAGGTTATATTAAAACAATAAAAACGAAACACAGTCCTCTGCTTTGTTTTATGAAACGCAATAACAGTCTTATATGCGATAAAATAAAATGAGAATGTGTTTTACGAGATGCTAAAGTGTGCAATTTAAACAAATTCTAGAACTTTACCTAATAATATATATTTTCCGATATGAAAGTTTAATTAAGAACTGTAGAATATCGAAATTTAATTTTGTAATTAAGTTTACCTTGTTACCAGTTTCCACACTAAAAGTTAATGTAGAACTATTGAAGTTTGCAAGAACGAACTATGTTACAACCAAGGAGAAAGGCAAATAACTCCCATAAAATATTCAATATTTAAGTTAACTTTGCTTGAACGAAGCTAAATAATTAAGTTAGATACCACATACAATTATTTATTACTTCGACATATTATTAACGAGCAAAGTTTCAATTCCTAAATCTATGTTTACATTCTATTTTTTAAGTTTATAAACTTCCTTATTAAAATAAAACGTATTATGGAACTTAAATCACTATAATGTTACAGGCAAGTGGTATTTGAGTCAAATGTGCAAGACTAAACTTTAATTACATTTTATACAAATTAGACATTCCTGCTTTTACGTTTACTCTGCAACGTATTCCATAGCTCACTGTGTCTGTGTTTTTTTCTAGCGAGGGGCTCTTTTAATAGAACAATTAAATTAAAAGCTCATTCAAATAAAATTAACCACATTTATATTATTATTTTGATGATACTGTAGCATGTGTAATATAATAATGTGCTACTTTCATACAAAATTGATATAATGAAATGGCTCACGGCAACAAAATCCATGTTTTCACTGGCTTGAACATTGAACGGTCTTTTAGCAAAATAACTGCTGGGTTTTGTGTAAAAGGCAGATGCGTGACAAATAAATGGTTTATTAACAAATTACAGGGCTTAATCAAGATAGGGGTGTGTTTTTGTATATTTTTATGTCTTGTTTGTTTTACCTAGGAATAAGATCTGAAACAAGTCGTAAATTGTCTGCACTTATCAAAATTGTTAAGTGCTCAAGAAAGTAGACTGTTTCAACGGAAATAGGCCTACGAAATAATAATAGTAGTTTCGAGATGGGAAATAAATCTAAATAACTAATATTTCCACCGTTTCTGTCATTGTTACAATTAAATCAAGGAACCCATTATTTATATTTATTATTTGTGCGTGACATTGTTCAATAAATGGTGAAAATGGGCCTACAAAATAATAATAGTATTTTCGTGATGGAAAATAAATTTAAATAAGTAATATTTCTACCGTTTCTGTCATTAATTGTGTGGCTCGCTGGTCTTGTTGTTAGCGTATCAGCTACCAAAGCAGAAGGCCCAGGGTTCGATTCCCGCCATAGTCAGAAGTTTTTTAACTTCTGATTTGGACTTAAGTCCATCAGTTCTTGTCTTAGGAGTTTGTAAACGGTGACTTTGGAGCCGTCCTAGCAACGAAGCACATAATAAATTCAGAGTTGTGCTGAATCGGCCTTGTTGATTCTGGCGTCGATCCGCGGGTGTTCGCACTGTCCATACCACTGATTGCTATATTTCCTATTAAAAATAACGATCTTTGGTTGGTTATCGCTCACTCGCCGATTGCGTCGGGGCCTACAGGGTTGGCTTAGTCGCTTTGATTTAAAGTCCCCCACTGAAAATCAGTTATATAACTGAGTGGGTAGACTCTAAATACAATTTGTTTATATTTTATTTATTGTTACAATTAAATCAAGGAACCCATTATTTATATTTATTATTTGTGCGTAAAATTGTTCAATTATTGGTGCAATCTTGTAAAAAAATCTTGTAACTTTGGGATTTACAAGTTTGTTTTTCTGTGTTTTCTGAAAAAAGCAACTATTACTCACTTACCGGCAAGATCTTTAACAATGCACCATTTTATACAAAATGTATAGCCCTACTTCGTTTACATCTCAAATTCATAAATGTATTAACATGTTCGCTTTATTTATATATATATTTTTTATTTATTGTTATGATATGTACAAACTAAGACTATAAGGCATTAATTATCAAGTAAATTATTTTTAGGATAGAAATGTGACGGAGTATCTCTCAATTTGCATCCTGCTTGATACAGCAATTGCACCTTTCCAAACACCTCAATAACAAAGTTTATTTGTTTAGGAATAAGTAAATAAATACTTATCCCAGACAATATAATCTTAGAGGTCATCACAAAGTGTTAATTATTATAATGTAATATGCTATGTGTCTGGAAATAAAACTTACTTACTTACTTACTTACATAATTCATCATGCATAAGAATACACTTATTATTCAGGAGGGATGATTAGGTGTCCCTTTCCAGGTGTCTAATGATATATTTTATAGTAACTGTGTTTGTGAAGAGAATATACAAGGGATGATTAAGGTACTTAATCTCTTGCACTCGTAGTAACGACTGAAGAAAACCGTAGAAAAAATGTTACTCAGGATTTCCGGGGACGGGATACGTTCCCGTAACCTCCCGAATCATAGTCCCGCACTTAATGCTATGAGCTAAGCTTATCGACTTTTCTAAGGCATAATTAGATAAACAACTAATATAATATGTATCTCATTTGTCCAATACATTTAAAGAGGTATGCTGGCAAACAATCACAGAAGTGTATTAGGGTATGAAACACATTTATGGACAAACGATAATACAGTGGAGGAAGATAAAAGTACAAAGGTCTCGTTTGCACAAGATGCGAGTGCACGGCTGGCAAAATACGACTGTGATTGTCATAAGAAATGCTAGTCTGCAAGTTGCATGTGGCGTAAACAAAACTTAAACAAACAAAACAAAACTTATACCTAATGAAAATTGCTGAAGCGAAGTATACACAATATTTTTTAACTAAAAAATAACGCAATGATTTAAATTTTTGTATTATATCTGATTGCGCAGGGGTGAAAGTCATCTACGTCTTAATCTATGTAAGAACTAGAATAAAAGCTTACATGAAATATTTAATTTCGCAATATGTTTCAATTGCAATCTAATGGCTAGCAACTATTTCACACTCATGTATCTTTATTTTGCATGGATTGGAATTCGTCTGGTTATTTCGGTTTTCACCAGAAACATCTGAGAGTTAAACAGGTCGGTCGATCTTTGTATAAACTAATGTCTAAACGAAGTAGCACCCTTCCGTATAAAAACAACACATTTCCCCCATCAAAAGTTTTTTTATAATTTAGTTTCTCAAGTTAACTAGATTCTGAGTTTATCTCTAAAACTCTCACCTTGAAAGTGAGGTTTGTTTTTGTACTGTTGGTATTCCAAGTTAAGGAGAGGTCTCAATGGCTCCCTTGAGGACTCAAGCCGGTGCTTGGCGGCCATTATAGGAGGGGTTGTGGGGTGAGGTGGAGGGGGTTGGGGTTGGGGTAGAGGAAGCGAACTAGGGGAAGAAATCTGGTGGTTGGAAATAGATAGATCCTGCAGGGTAGCTTACCAGGGCCACGTTCGGAAAATACCCTGGACTCATCCAGCGCCGACTACAATCACGTGGTAGGCTATCACACGAATATGCAAATTTAATATCACGTTCAAAGCTTTTGAGAGAGGAGAATAGTTACTATCCAAACACTATTAAATCTTTTCCAGGTGCCACGTAAGATTTTAATTTCCAACATAATTGCATGTTACGCCAAGAATGATCGGTACGACCAAAGTAGACCAAACCTTAAGAGGTTTAAGTTGGTTTTATAAATTTTGGCAGGATAGCCGTAACTTCTTCTTAACTTTGTTAAATTATTAGTTTTTATCTCGGTGGTTTTGACACAACGTGCTTGAGTAAAGAGATTGTTTTAGTCCACAAAGCTTTAAAACACGTGTTTATGGTGAAACACTTGAGGATAAGCGCAAGGCGCAGCGTCGTAACACTAAGCTACGGATTATATCATGCGACACAAAGGTGGCTTGCTATGTGCAGCGTGAAAAGTATGCCCTCTTACGTTATAACTAATGTGTTAAGACGTTACATGCGTAGTATAAAGATTTTATGTAATGGCATTTGCTTTAGTTGACTTCATACGAAATCTTTTCTCAACAGATATAAGTTTTCTCTTAAGAAGTTTAAAAGCAAACACAATGTGTGTGGTTACTTTCTTTATTATTACCATGCATTTGTTGGTGTATTGTGTGGAATTTTGTATTCATACTTATCTTTTGAATCACCTTTGTAAATTAGTTTTCATAACTGAATGGGGTAGACGTTTAATAAATAAATAACGTTTTATTCACACATATAATCTCACAATTATGTTTGGAGATTTATTTACGAAATGATTATTATTGTCAGTTTATAAAATAATTACACAGATAAACGTTCCTCGCGCCAGAGAACTTCCCTATGGTGCATAAACAAAGTGCTGCGGTAATATGTTCGCAGAAGAGATTGCTCTAACTGTGTATTAGTTAACAACGGAGTATTATGCCGATATATCACTCGAGATTGAATCAAATAAGGTTAATTAAACGTTCAAACAACGCACAAGAAAATGTTGATGCTGTTAATTCCGCAAGAACGATCCCATAAGGCAATTAAACAACTCTGTACTCGGCTCAACAAGCACACACACCTTTGCGTCAATGTTAATCTAATCCTCTTTTGATCCTTCGACTTCTCATTTTAAATTAATATGATCTTTCATCAACGTCTTTTGAAACACAACCAGCCCCCACCCCCAGCCACCCCTCTCCACCCGTCGACTGCGAACACCCCTCTCTATTGGTAGCAACGCGAAGACACTGAGCAATCAGTAAATATTACGTTTATGCGCTACTTCTCGGCTTGGAGGTTGAGCACAAGCAAGTTTCTAAACGTGCTCGTCTCTAGTCTCTGCTCGACCGCCTAGCGCTAATTCTCCAGAACTCCCTTTACTTGGTTGGCAGGAACGATATTAGTCCTGGGCAACATAATATAGGGATATGACAAAATCCAAATGCGGTGCCGCTGAAATTCAAGGCGAAAACTTTCCACGAATTAAGGTTAGCGACTATGCAGATAATAGAGAACTGACATTCATTTTAATCATTTTATATTTGCGAATGAAAATTTGCTAAAATACCTATAGGACATATCATATTTTCACTTTGCATTTTTATACAATCAAGTCAAAGTTGACTTATTTATTTTAGCGGATAAAACACTGCTATATTCCATAGGGATTAGAGCAGTGACCCATAAATTAATTAGCACATGCATGAACACATTCGATAAAGGAATAAAGTATAAACATATTTTCACAGTCGTGTTACTATGACAACAGCTGATGAATCGTAGTAATGTAGCTTAAAGAAAAAGAATCTTATTTGAAATTAAAACCTTTTTTAAATAAAGACCAGAAACCAAAAGAAAAGAAGAATGCAATACTCACAGCAAAATTGTACAACGAATAATTTATTTCAAATAATATTTGTAATTAAATGAGTATTATTATTCAAAAGTATGTGTAAGTGCAAAGGTTTATTTTTTGCCAAACATGAATGAATATAAAACAGGGAAAGATGTATATAAATATATAACATTCTTGATCTTATGTTCATAGTACTATATAAATTCAATATGTATTTATCGATAGCTAGACAATTAGTATTGAATGGCCACAGGGGTCCATCGCAGGGCCTACTAATCAGTACCTATTATACATTTTTATATTTAAAGAAAATAATAATTTTACAACAAAAGCATGAAATTAATTATTATGAACATCGTTGTAAGGTGATGTAAATTGATGATGGGATGCTTAAAAATAGTGTAAACAATTTTCCTGGTTAAAGAATGGGAAATAGAATAACGCGTAAAAAAGATGCTTAATGCGATGAATTTAAACGTGATATTCAAGGAGCTCGTCAGACGTAGGCTTCAATCGCTTCTTATCAAATTGTTTTTCTCGCGTTTTCAAGCGAAGGCTCATGGGACCGCTTCATATAATTGGATAACAATACAATTCAAACGGCGTTCTAGCTTTCCAATTGGAGCAATTCACTCTAACTTAGTTAGAGAATGTCTCTAATGCACAACACAGTATTCACAAAGTAAACGTTTTTGTCCGATCAGCTCATGCACTCGGCTTCGTCTGGCGTTGCCTTGGATTTGATTACACGACGACGCAAACGAATACCCTCGCACACTTAGCACCAAAACTCACAACCATATACGCAAAAACACTAATAAATTCATATTATTGCAATTAATACCAAACACTTTCTATTTACAAAAATATGTTACCATAAATTAAATTATATATTCATTGTTTAATCCCTTTAACACGTATTGATGTCCGGTAAATGAGAGTTAACATTGAAATATTCTGAAATAAATTATTGTTTGTTTATTACGTTACATATTTCCATCAATTATCTTGTGATGATACACATTTTGGCAGCTCCAGTATTTACAAGCACAGTAATCACTGTATGCAGTCACTTCAAATGGTTATATCATCAACCAAAAGACCGGGTTATCTAGTATGCCACGAGAAAACACCGACACCGAGAAACAAAGATTCTTTATAGACTTTCGTTATTAATCTTCAATGTCCGAATATTGAGGAGTGTTTGTGTAGTAGTTTCTGTGAGCCAAAACTTTGCAAGAAAAAATATTTGGACTAAACTAAACTTATGCAAAGCAAAAATTAAGTTGTACTAACCTTTAAACGTACATGCATTAAAAATAAACTTGAGTTAATGGACCTACCCGGCACCTCCACCAAAGCATTGAATTTTTGGAGATACAAATTGTAGAACTTGTTTTTTTTTTAAAACAAATGAATGCGTTAAATTTTGGGTAGAATAGAGCATAGTCCCATTCACATTTAGTGTCTAGCAACCTACTTTACATAATAGTAATAGATTACAATTAAATTCATAAAAAATACATATACACAATTCAATAACACACAAAAATGAATGTGTATGTGTGTAAGCGTGGTAGAAGTGAGAGTGATGAAGGTACGGAGCATGTTTGTCATGTTGAATTTAGTGTTAGAACTGTCAGGATACATAAGAAAAGTAGTTTTTTAATGCAAGTTTTAAATGGCTTTGAGTGTGTATTTCATGGATGACCACCGGTAAATCATCCCATAATCTGCAGCTCCAAAAGTCATATCCCTGTTGATAAGACGAAGTTCTTGCTTGGGGAGGTTTCATGGTGACACCACGTCCGTACTCTCTTCCAAGATTGCAGATTTGAATCCTGTGAAATGAGTTGAGGTCAGTTGTACCATGAAGCATTCCCCAAAATAATTGAAGATCTGTCGTTTTCTTATACTCTTCTTAAGTTGGTATTTTCAAAGTTTTTCTTCCTGCTGTGGTACTTGAATTTTGGTGACTCGAAATTTTTGAAATTTATTTAATAGCTCTTCTCTGCACACGCTCTAATTTGATTTTGATGGTTTCTAAGGTTAATTCCAAGCAGGAAAAGTGTACGTTAGTTGTGGTATTGCTAGTGCAAGATAGACTGTTCATTTTACATTGACTTTTGCATTTGCCAGGTTTCGAGCAATAAAGTGTAACTGTCGAACGGCCTTTTGTTTGAATGAAATCTGTGTTTGTTGCACTTCAAATCGTTTGATATGATGATGTCGAGTAATTTTACCTGATCCTTTGATTCAATTATTGAATCATTAATGCAATAATTAAACCTATATGGTTTAATGGCGGTTACTTGGTTCTCGTACACTAACTACTACACTCAAGTGTGCACTTCCTTCATAAATCTTCTAAAACAATAATATCTACCTTGGAGGATACTGGTCACATAAAATATTGACCATTATTGACAATTAGCTGACTCGTCCGTAATTCCTTTACATACCGTTGACTACGATTTGTTTTTGTAATTAAACACCCGGTTCAATCACAAAACGTTATAACGAATAAGTTGTGTATTTTCGAGACGCACATTTTTGCTGTTTCGGTGTATATTTTGTGCATAGTTCCAAGACAAATTTTGGGTACCATGCTCTAGTATTTATGTGAAACAAAAAAGCAGGTTAACACCAATTTAAGAGATACACTAAAATTAAAATTTTACCAAATTTAATGAACCTAAAACTGAAAATAAGTCGTGTTAAATCACAATTTTAATACATAATAATTAGTGTCATTTAGATCAGTATTGTGGTTTGAATATTTGGTAAAAAAACATTTATTGACGTAATTGCTCATTTACTGGGAGATCTATATTGAGAAATTACCATTCATAAACGACGGAAACGTGACTAGTCGGACACTTGTTCTCAAATTAATCTACACCATGGAAGTGTTAGAGTTCCCGTCAATCACATTTCTGACATGACAGGAGACAGGGACAGCCGCATTAGAGACTGACGTAACAGACGAATTATACCATTGCTAGCTCGGCCTCTCCTTACCGATTGAGCTGAAGCGCTCTCAACTGACTGTTCAAATTACAATAATATGTCAGAGAGTGTATCTGAGGTAAGTTAATTGCGAATGGATTGATTTGTGTCAAAAATTCAAATTTTAAAATTGGTATTTGTTATTAGTCGAGGAATACTAATTATTAAAGTTCGCACTATCCTAAAATGAATGTTTTTACGATATGTACTTCCTGTAAAATAGCCTAGATATGATCAGTTAGAAGATGCAATACCTGTCCTTCTTTGAACGTCCCGGTATTCAAATATACTCTTCAAAATAGGGAGCGAAGCTACTTACTCACAGATGATCAGAAACGAAGGCGAAAATTAAATTTCGTAGAGAATTCAAACATCTTGACGCCTTAATATGACGCTATCCCCGCCCGCCCCCCGACACCAAGGGCTGAAGGGAAACGTGATAAAACGCATGTTATTCGGAGGTTATGTTCGGCTTCGGCGTGAGACGTATCATATCGGTCGAACAGAAATGTGATTCATATAGGGGAGTAAGCAGGATTTAAAATAAAACTTAGTTAATGCGTTCATTATCTCTCTAGTGAATTATCTATTAAGTTGCCGTCAGTTGAAGTATTGCACAATTTTTAATTTATTCAAGGAGTATTGCAAATATATGTCATTAAAAAAATTCCTTGTACTTATTGTCAATGCAGTAGGAAATAAAACACATTTGCAAATAAAATGTGTAAAGTGTTTTGAGGTAAACCTTAAACACTCGCATAGGTTCCCTAGAGTTGGTTTAAGAATTGAATGGACTTCGAACCTATTATTGAAAACAACTTCACAGTAGAGTCAACAAACAAACGCGTTTGGGAAAAATAAGGTAGCCTTGCCTCAACATATTTTGATCCAGCGATGCTTCTTACAAAACGGAGAGCTGACACATGTAAACAACGTTGAACGAAAGATTGCTTGAACAAACTTTCTTAACGCCTGTATGAAATATCTTCAAAGTAATTAATTTAAAGAAAATATTATTACGTAAACTCAACTACAATATACTCCGTGTTTGCTTTTAGCTTTGCGAATAATGTAAGCGATTTGTGAACCTACATAATTACTAGTTATTTCAGATAATCAACTTTGTATTTAAGACAGTTTAGCTTTATTTTAATTTTCATCAAATGAATAATCAACAAATGAACGACCAATTATTTAGTTATATGTATAGTTTCATTGAGAATGAATACTCTCATCATGGCTTACATTGCTTTCATTCTTTGCCATGTCTTAAATGTATTGTATAGACATTTATATCGCAAGTGTTGAACATTACCTTTGCATCTCGATTTATATGTTGGATCAGTTTGGGAGTTTTGAAGTCTAATTCGTATTTTGATATAATCAGAGCGATTTATCACAAAATGTATTGTACAACAATATGTAGATTGAACGTTAAGCGAATGTGGTATGGAAATTAGATAAATATTAGCAAAATATTTACACTATACGTCATATACAAATGTGTGCAAGTGCGATTTGTTCGTTCACTGTTGTGATAAATTTATTCACTAGAAATACGATGTATTCATACCGTCCATACCAACATTTTATAGGCGTGATGGTAAAATTGATGGATCCATATACTTGTATTGTCGCTAGAATAACAGTCTAACAGAGTGATTAAATGGCGGATGTGCCTCGTGCACGCATCCGTCATTTGCAAATGGCCGATATTATCCAAACGAATCCTTCTGACTACTTGGATGCTTTGGTTTAGAATAATTGTTGGATTAACAGCAAGAACATCATTTACATTATTTCATTAGGTACGTACGACATGTAAAAAATCTAAACTAATCTTTTATGTTTTAATGTTGGGTGTATTAAAACGAAAAACGAAATCCGAGAATTTGTAAGTTTACAAAATTTTGGTATCTCAAGCGCTTCAAATTGCGCCCAAGTCAACCATGCGCAACATCAACATTTGCAGTCGTTTTCGGACGCGTCGTTTAAATTAGAGTTGTATTGTTGTCATTCTTATTTCCGTAGGTTCTGTGGGTAGCACATATGTATTTCTGTCGGGATATAATTTATTACTATATTCATAACATTACCATTATAGCACTTAAAAACCCAATTCAAACATCGTGTATGTGGATACTAATTGATTTGTTCGTGTTGCCCCATTTTTTGTTGCAGCTATTTTGAGTCATAACATTGCCTAGTGCTGAATCACTCTTTCTGTCTTGCCTTTAATGAAAATTTGTTTTGTTTCGCGAAAATGATTTTGCATTCAGTGTGTAAAAATAAATTTCACAATATTTGTCATTCTATAAAACAGCCAGACGGAAAACTATTATTTATGTATTTCATGTAGATCTGGCAACCGATGGAAATAGCAACCAACAAATGGCGGCCCGATACCGTCAGCTATATTAGTTTTCATGATTCATGAGCTTTAAAATAAATTGCTCTAACCCGAAGTTTAGTTGAAACATGTACGCGTAACTAAACTAGCTCAAGTGATTAGCTCAACACAAATCAAACTGCCAAACTGAGTCAATAGATTAAACAGAAGCAAACTTTTTGTAATTTTTGTAATGCTTTTTATTTTCGGTTGATTGTATACTGTCGTTCTTAATAAAGATACATCACATGTTTTTGTGTCTGGTTCTGCCATTGTTCTAAGCCTATTCTGGCCAAGTTGTTGCTTTTCTCGTCAGTCTGCTCGTTGGCTTGGCGGCGATACGGAAAACAAAGAGGTCTTGTTGCTCATTTCTTCTCTAGAGTGCGTTTTTTTGAACTAAGGATTTATAGAGAACTTTTGGACCGTATTCGATTGAAGATGATTACATAAAGACGTTGGCAAAGACAATATTATGCAACATCTGCATTGAAGTGATTACTTTGTGTACCATTTTCGTTCGTATTAGATTTATCATCATCTGGCTTAATTTCTCTTCCTCCTGTGACAATGATATGCGCTCGGCAATGGGGTAAGTGTTATTATTGTACACGCTATGAAATGGCAATCGATGGTACCAGCTAGGTGCCAGGTACAGACGTACGCTGCTCACATAGTCATACGTGCAACCAGATGCTCGCTCGCTGAGACACACAGGAAATTACAACATTCATCTCGACATTCGGTTCGTTCGTGTATTGACCAAGTGCACGCTTGTGATAACAGAGATCAATGGTAGTATGTGGCTGTGAGGGAGGGGTTGGTCGTGGCCTGGGGATGGAGGGAGGTGGGGGGGGGAGTCCGGCGACTCTATGTTCACTTCGTTGAAAATGCAGAACATTCTCAAAAATTATTATCTTATTATTTCGTTTATATGTTTAGGATTTAGACACTTGATTTAGACACTTAGTTTAGTCACTTGGTTTAGACATTTGGTTTAGACGTGTTGTGGAGTCGCCTATGTGTAAAGGGATTCAGGCGCAGTTAAACCCTTTACGTCAACGATTCTGCAACGCGCTCTTGAAAGCGGAGTCACCCCACCAAGTAATGCCTCATACGCCCGTGGGAATTCTCAAATCGATACCTATACCTCTCCCCTAATTTCTGGGTAACTGTTTTGATTGCATACCGTACAGACAACCCTGAAATTCCCCGCTTTGTCGATGTAATCCCGAGGGAGTCGTATCCACGGGAAGGCAAGTACAGCTCTTGAACGTGCCACTATCGGCGTGGGTACTACGATAACCATGAATTAAAAAATTACAGGCACCAAAATGTAATTACGTTAGAACTAAAAAAACAGATCTATTTTTAACTAATTGTGTATCGTGGTTTTCTGTAGGTTCATTTGTAATTGAACAACATAATTTTACATCGAACTTCACATGAAATGCACACAACATATTTAGAATTAAGAGATTGATTAACAAAGATTACAAAATATAGTCGTTTAATAACAAAACTTGTATTGTATTTTTATTATATTTTATTATTAATTTGATTTTTATTCATTATTTTAGCTGCATCTATGTAAGTTAATTTATTTATGTTGTCCTCCTTTGTAAATCAGTTTTTTTTTAACTTAATAGGAAAGACATTAAATTAATTAATAAATTAATAAATTAAAAATATGATGGAAAATTTACATCAAAAATGAGCATTCATAAAACATTTTCTGGTTTGTATTTATAATATATCAAACAATAGATATAACGGGAAATGAATACTTGAATCTTCCTGACACCAACTATCATAGACGTTTCGCTAATTTGGAAATTAAAACAACCCCAGAGGAATATTAAGTTTCTTTGTCTATAGTGGAAACACATATTATTGAATATCATAATAATACTCTGGAAATCAGTCTGCCACTAGGATTGAATATTAAAAATGCTAGATGTATTTAAACATTTTGCTATCGTTACAGCAATTTAAGGATGATGAAAAGCTACGTTGTAGGCCTTCAAATATACGTTGACCACTTACATAAATAACCGGTTTTCTACAAAAACTAAATTCCTGTCAAAACATTACTTGGGCAGTTTTTAAAATTCATGCTACACTTATGTTAACACAACTGACAATCGTCTCAATGGCCTTGTTGTATGTAAAGTTTCGTATTAGTCGCAATGTAGAGCTAGCCTTAAAGCCATCCATCTCCTGGCTTGTCATAGGTTTGACAGCAACTTACGATGAAACAGACTTGGCAAAAACGAGGAGCTCGGCTATATTAAAAACATACAAAAACACAATAATACCGAAATAACATCAGTTAAAACAGACCGCGCAATTTCGGTCAGCTTGAGTGTTTAGTTGTAATAGACTTATTATTCTGAAAGTACCACCATGCGGCGATACTTTTATATGGGTGATAACTTTTATTTATCTTTAACGACCAAAAGTATAAATGCGTTGTGTTTTGGTGGAGAACTAAACTAAAGCACTGATTTAAAAAAACGGACAAATTATATACTTTATTCTACTTTTTATTAGCAATAGTTAATTTAATGAAAACCGACTGATATTTAGTGGAAAAACTATTATATTATAAAATAAGCATCAACCTTAGGGGACGAGGGACCCCAAGTGTATCACGTGTAATTGTAATTATTTGTATTTGTATTCTAACTCTAGGAAAAAACATTGTACTAGGCTTTCTAAATTTGAAATTTATCACTTTTATTATTGTGTCACAAACAGTTTACTACTACTAAACCTGTGAACAGTCACAACAATGTAGTCTACAGTTTTAAATAGTGTAACAACGTTTATGGTAGGTGGCTTTGTATGATTATTCAATAACGAGTATAAATACATATTTTAAATTATAAATTACACCAAGAATAATATATCATGTTTTAATTAGAAGTTAAAGAATTATATTATAAACAACTACCTTCATAGCATAAATCTGACTTAACAATGTATGCTTTCATGCTATAACGAGAATTTACTTTGAGAAATAGCGGAAACCCCGTGTTGTGTTAAGTGATCTTATTTATGTATAACTTGAGCTAGATAATATAACGGGTTACAGAAATATTATACCCGAACTAAGAAGTCCCGTTCACGAGACAGATTGATCTTAATAATACAGTTTATAAGAAGCCCTACATAGTTCTTCCGCTTTCCAAATGAACACTTTTGGAATATGATGAACATCGAGAGGCAAGATAAACTAAGTATAATCGTATAAAAGCGATGAAGTCGAATTTAAAACGAAGTTTTTCGATTAGGTTTTATTGCATATATTAGCAACAGACGTCATTATATTATTCTAGCACAGAACACGCCCGTAAAGAGCAAACTTATTAAACCCTCGCTCGTTCGCCTAACTAAAGTGAGACAGTAGGAGTTTGAATCACCTCTTCAAAGTTGTATCGAGTTTTAGCCGTATAAACGAATTAGGAATCCACTTCATTCCAACGACCGACCAAGTTTTTTGCTTTCTCAGTTAACTGGGCTTTTAATGAGCTCATTGTAAATCAAGACATGTGCATCCCTTTGGGCTGAGTGTCGACTGTACTGTCTGTCTCCCCCCCCCCCCCCGCCCCACTCTCCGCCACTCGTCTCATAGAATGCAAATCTTTTAAACTGGCTCCCACCCCCATCATTTCAACCCATGGAGACTAAAAACTTTTCCAGAGCCAAGATATTTGGAAAGGTAAAAAGGTACCTATCATTTGCATTAATTCAAAACTTTACCTTGGAGTTTTCTCTTGAAAGACTTTAAAATGTTTAAATCATGTTCTCTCTCCCATTTGAAACTTGCTAACAAAAACGATTTGATGATTATTAATGAGTTTTGAGACGTGGAGCTTTGAGTAGATGTAGACTACATCTTTTATAAGTTCTTTTGTTCCTCGGAATGTTTTTCTCGGATCTTTTAGAGATGTTTTTTTCTTCTATCCTAATCCTGAGATCATATCCCCAATCTTATAAATCTCCAGTTTCAGTGTTAGAACAAAACACGCCACAATATTATTTATTTTTGAAATCCTTGGGATCCTTGTACAGAAGGCGTAAAAACCTCAAAGCTTGATCGAATGCGAGTCCGCAACGCTCGTGTTACTTATTTCGCTAAAACATATTCAAGTTTCCCCTGTTTTAAGTGTCTGTAGTACTCTTGTTGTTAATTTGCGGTGTGTATCTGCTCCGTGGCCAGGCCAACTGGACGGGCTCGGGCAGGACGGCGTAGCCCTGCATACTCCCCAGAGTGGTATAATTTATCACTCTACCCTAGGAGTGGTTTTGTTGTGTCCCAGCTAAAACCAGCCTTTTGCAATTTCCCGGACCCGATTGCGTCCATTGCTTCGGGGCAGGGGATAGCACGGACAGTTATGGAAAACTTCAGGTGATAACTAGATGTTTATAGGCATGGAGCTACCATTACGCCACCCTCCGATAGCTTTAACTAGGGAAGGAAAGCAGGGTGAAACATCCACACATTCTACTAGGGTACAAGCGGATAGTCGCAAAAATAATTCAACACAATGCTCCAAACATGATATGAAAATCAAATCAAAATTTGTTCATAATTGGGTTGATAAAGAAATTTACTGCTGCTATCAGAGTACACTCACAGATGTAATTTACTGTTCATTACACATCAACGATGGTAATTATCATGCTTACTTTACCGTCTAGAATGACCAGTGTATAATTTGGAGGGAAATTGCTATATGAACTATCAAAATTCACATCAGCACCGATGCATTGAGGAGATTTCCAGTTAACACAGACAAAAGGGCAATTTCATATTGAATTAATATTTATACATTATTATTAATTCATATTTATTGTACAAAAACTATTATTATCAAGGTAGGGCCTAACTGTTTGAGATTTCAATATAAAAATAAATTGATGCATAATTCTGTGCATGGGACAAGCCAAAATAAAATTAATTTCCTTTCAATCGAGAGGGTGCATTCCGAAGATTTAGTGCATGAATGTTCGGGCCCACTAAAACCAATCATAATTAAATATATTTCTTTTCAATCGAGAGGATGCATCCAAAGATTTAGTGCATGAATTTTCGGGTCCACTACATCCAATCATAATTAAATATGTTTCTTTTCAATCGAGAGGATGCAATCCAAAGATTTAGTGCATGAATTTTCGGGCCCACTACATCCAATCATGAAATATGTTTTGAGCCAAGAAGCACACTGTTAGAAGAGTAGGCAAGCGAAGTTTCTCTGAGTTGTGAGTAGCCTAGAAGTTCGTTCTTGCTTGCACTACAGCTCACTACTCACTCGTTTGAGCGGTAGCTAGGAATTCGACATTGCCCATTTGGTATTGATTCCGTAGATATTTTACACTCATTTATTCATTCCATCCTCGTCCTCAATAATCTTCCATCCCCTTTGCCATCCTTTCGTTATTCCATTCCCTCTTGTCCCTACATCGTTCCTCCTTACCTAAACTGTACACGCCTTCCCCAACCACCCAACACACCTTCTTACACCTACACAATAAAACCTGTACAATACTTGTAATTTCGTTTAATGGTTTTCCTTTGAATGATCTCTTGAATAGTTAATTAGTTTTGAAATAATACGATTGATATTTGTCTGTAAGAACGAACGGCTTGCAATAAGTTACTATGGTAGTGCTCTATTATCGAAGTGCAATTACTTTAATTATTTAATTAAAACCATTTCAACTTGAGTTTAAGTTTTATTGAATTCTATATATGAATGGAGACGGATGGCATGACTGAATCTAGATGCACTAGTAAAAGAGTAAGAATCGTGTTTCAATCCAGTTATTTCTTTTAGCAGTTTCAATCGCATTAGCACTGCTATACGCGAGAGATCAGGGAAGGCTTAAAATCATCGAACCGTACATTCAATCGTGATTTGAAGATTAATTTTGAGCTACAAATAAAGGAAATTTTATGCAGAAGTGAATTCGGTGCAACTGCAATAATTGTGCACACGACTGATTTCATCAAACGTGCAATGAATAAAACTGCTTTTCCGTGCTACTTATTAAACCTTTGCAATATGCAACGTCATTAACAGAAAAGTCCTATTGTTACTAATATCAGGGAGCTAACTTCACTGCTAGTCCGTCTGTGCAATGTCACGTCTCACGATAATAGCTAAACGCGACTTCCGATTGACTTGCGTTTTTTGTTGATATTGCTCTTCAACAAGTATGATACAGACGGTCGGTGTCAGGAGGCGGGGCTCTCCCACCCTAAGAGCTAACCTAACCCGGCACCTCCACCAAACAAATTAAGAAGATAATGCAACGTTATAAAACGGGAAGCTGTGTGAATTTGTTTATTATTTTAAACTTGATAAACTTATTAATTTTATTTCGCTGCTTTTGTTGGTATCGTTTAAAGTTCACCACACGATTACGTATAAGAGATATGGCAGAGCAAGTGACAGGATTTTTATCACATTTTGTGAATTATTAATGCAAAACTTAAATCCTTTTGCTTACCACCCCTATCAGGATCTTGTGAGTGTTAACAAAGACAGATACACTTTAACACAACAACTTTAAGCACAGTTTAAGCATTGTGTACAACTTTAGATCCGTCTTTGTAAAATTGTTCTTCAAAATTCTCCGGCCGTGTTGGCCGAGAACCGCTGAAACACTGGAGTGATCTCCATTCAACTCAAACGGCTCTCATTCTGTTAGTCTGCGTGCGTGTGTGTACGTTGAAAATCAGCCGAATCGCTGAACAGATTGCGCTGAAATTTTAAACAGACATCCGGTACGAGTTTACTGAGAACTGCTAACAAAATCAGCTAGATCCATTGCGATTTAAACCTACAAGAAATAATAAATTGAAAAATAGGCTTCCAATGTTCAGAAATTATTTTAACGACAATGGTTTAGATTTTGAAAAGATAATTTTTGTTTGTTATTCGCCTGGCCGTGAAATGCCGTGCCCATTCAAGGTCTATCAAATGTTGCACGTCAAGGTACCCCTAAATTCCGCTCGTAGGTTGAGTAAACCTTGCAATATTTTCACGTATTTCGTACTGGCTATGTTTACCATAGTAGGCCCTATTGCCACAGATGATGGTCTACACTGCGTTATATGCATTTCAAAACATGTTTAATAATTTTTTAAATACAGTCCAGAAATAACAAAATCTTTCCCGACCAGGGGATTGAACACATGTCTCCCACATTTAGGCTATAAGGGCGCTTTAGCCAACTAGACTAGGGAAACGCTAAAGTCGTTGTTAGACGAGTAAGCGAGTCATGTGTTGAGTACCCGGGAACATTTGCATTTAAGTTTGATAATTATATTCGTATAAATAATAGGGTATTTAAGTTTAGGCCATAGTTTAGGCCATAATGCTCCACTGTAGCCTATGATAGGCTAGGGAGGCCTAAGGTAGGGGGAAGAAATGGAATGTTACCGGGTACTCAACACATGGCTCACTCACTCGTATAACAACGACTTTGGCGTTTCCCTAGTATTCGATTCAAATTAGATATTAACTGACATAAATTAATTCATCTCAATATATTATTTTTGCACTTCAATAGAATCTCATTAAAACGGGTTAAATACAAAATGAAAATATAATTCTATATCTTCCTTACACAAAGATCACAACTTTTTTATGTTTTAACTTCTGAATGTGCATGTCTAAATACATTTATCAATTTTGTACAATTCGCCTTTAAATTAATATCATTTACTTGGACAAAATATTTTGCATAATTCATTAACTTATTTATAAGTAAAGGCTGTTTTATTATTTATTTGCTGCTAATCTGTCTTGAGGTTAAGCCTCAAGCAAACTCAAGCTTGCAGAAGTCTGCAGTGTAATACATTGTAATACAAATGCCATTTGCAAGTTATTTTGTTCAAATAACCACTGCTGATCGCTTTATATATTTATGCTTGTGATGCATGGACATATACATATTCAGTTGCTAAATTTTCACTTTAGAAACTGGCAAATATTTGGAGAAGTGCATTGCATTTTTTGTTGTTGTTGTTGTTGTTGTTGTTGTTGTTGTTGTTGTTGTTGTTGTTACACAATAACATACTATTCCATAATTGCAACTTGAATTTAAATTGAAATATTTCCAGTTTAGGGAAATATCAGATTGACATCAGGAATAAGCGCCAATAAAGAAATTTACATGTAGACCTGGGTATTGGTGGGTCAACTTATCCTTTCCAGCAAAACACCCGTCTCCTCATAGAGACTAATTATGTGTTGAAACCTCGACCACGACTCACCGGATAAGTCATAAGTCAGACACGTATACTTCAAGTTTGGGTGGACATTCTTCATGTTTCTTCCAAATCTATTTTATATTTATCTGCACTGTGCGGCTAGGAAATCCATTCTTCGAATTATAACTATAAAAATGCATTATCTTCAAAATAATATTATTGGAAGAGTTCAAGTCCAAATGAATCTTGTGGATTACCTGCAAGAAGCGAGGTGGGACTCAAATTATGCTAAGCATTATGCCGTGTAACATAAATAACTGAAAACCTCATATCAGTTCCGCTAAAAAATATGTAATTTCAGTGATAACACCTGAATAACGGTGAGATTATTTTTAAATTGTAGAACATTTTAAGAATATTTTGATTACAAAACGTATCAGTATACTCTTCTTATAACTAACAAATTTGTCTGCTGAAGACAGTCGTTATATAATTCGCTATATGAGTAAAACAATTTCTATGTAGTTGTTTAAAGCAGTATTAAAAATAAATAAAAAATAAACTATATGAGCTGAAATTTGAATATCTTTGAAACTGACAAAAACAGAATCCTTGTCTAATACAGAGCCATCTTTATTGTTACATAATAAGGGGACCCTTTCCAGCGTGTAGGATACGCCTAGAGCGCGGGATGGGTCGAGGGGGTGGGGGGAGGGGGAACTTGGCAGGTGTGCTATCTCGCTCCTTGATTACAGAAAGCCGCAAATCAATACTTCTTTGATTATCTTCCAAGTAGGCCATTACGACTGTAAATTCTCGACCGAATACCAATCACACGAAGGAAGTATTCGTTTTCAATGAAAAAATAACCGTTATTAAAAACATTAAAACATGATTTTAATTATAAAACATTGAAGTCACACCAATATCAAAATCTGTACTTAATAACTTGAAAGGAATAAAATGCTCTTTACGAATTTTAGAGGCCATGCAACATATTTGAAATTAGTTTCTTCAGCATCCTATGACAATGATTACTTTATTTTCCTTAAAAATAACGATATTGGCTAAAAAAAATCTTTCTTTGCACAGTGATTTGCTAGAGAAAAATGAACGGCAACGCGTTGACTTAAATTGTTACGAAAGTCTTACTTGTCAAGCTTTGCAGTAAGCCTTGAACTATTTCACAGTTTAAGTTCTACTTAGTTTTATCTTTTACGTACAGATAGCATGGCGAGGTTTTCGAATGAATGGAGATCAAATTCAAGAATGCCGAATAACCAAGGACAAAAGATTCCAGCACAAAAGAGGAATTTCTCCATATTATATATAAGTACGAGATTCACAGGAAAAACTCTTAAGATATGGGCCGTCTGGAATGTCATATTGCATAAAGAAATTGTATTAGACCTTTATAATCTCACAAAACATTCAATAAGTCTAAAAATATCTTAACTACCAGGATGTTAAATCTCGTAGAAGCTTTGTGTCTGGTTACAATATATTTTATGCCTTACTAAAACGTATTGTTTGGCTACAGGTAACAACAATAGAGTTATTACATTTAAAATTCCCGGGTACTCAATATACCCACATTGCAGGGAGTGAACCCACTTTATCAACATATTGTCGAAGAAGAATACAGAGTTTAAATATCTTGGTGTAGGGTTCTAGTAAACAGAATTGCTTCTTGCAAGGAAGGCTAGCCCCGTTTCCAGATTCGCAGGGTCACAAAAAACAATGTACGTTTTTGAAGAGTGATGTCAACAATAACGTCACATGTCAATTGGATGTCATGTTCCGTGTTTATCGTGAAATGTGACACTCGCACAAACGGACAGAAAAGTAATGCATAAAACAATCGAAATTGGGTCAACAATATCATAACAAAGGTTGTTGTTTCAAATCGTTCCATTTATTTAAATAACAAGAGTATAAACTTATCAAGAATGTATATATACTCAAACCGTGTCTTACTTGGCCCAGTACCTGAGCGACCCTTCTTTTAATTACATTCACTCTGGCTTGCGGTCAATGGATAATCCCTAGGAAATGAAAGGGTCTCCCTCAGGTACTGGGCCAAGTAAGACACGGTTTGAGTATAGGAGTTTCCGTAGTGTTATCACACTGACATTAGATTATACATAAAACACTTGATAATAAGAGAAACAAACCACATGTTAAATCGTATATTTTGTTTAAAAACTTATGTATGACAGTATGTATAACTTGTTCCAATGGCCATGTATCTTAAATAAAAATTTAATTTTATATTTGTCGTTATAGTGCACCCTTTAATCTTGATGCATGTAACATCGTGTCGTAACATCGTAACACTTATCCACTTGACTTGTTATTTGATTGGCTATGTGGCAATAGTTTGAATACGAAACAACGATCAACATCCATATTGGCAAACAAGTCATGTGCAGAGTTAATTCACAACTACCCTTCATTTACTTTTGTCCATAGGTTTATACTCAAGCCTTCTGCTGAATAAAAAAAAAGAAGACGAATACAACTATTTCTAGTAAAACTATAATAATCATACCTGATAAGTGATAATGGATGTGATAGTATGCTACATGATAATATTGATGAAAATGATTAGTTTTAACATGATAAATTGTGCCAGCGAATTCATCGACGCGACGTGTTCTTATAACTGAACAGTAAAGTTTTACGGCTATTGCGACAATCCTACACCTTTAACTGAGCATCCTACACCTGTAACTGAGAATCCTACACCTGTAACTGAGCATCCTACACCTTTAACTGAGCATCCTACACCTGTAACTGAGTATCCTACACCTGTAACTGAGCATCCTAAACTTGTAACTGAGCATCCTACACCTGTAACTGAGTATCCTACACCTGTAACTGAGTATCCTACACCTGTTACTGAGCATCCTACACCTGTTACTGAGCATCCTACACCTGTAACTGAGCATCCTACACCTGTAACTGTGCATCCTACACCTGTAACTGAGCATCCTACACCTGTAACTGAGCATCCTACACCTGTAACTGAGCATTCTACACCTGTAACTGAGCATCCTACACCTGTAACTGAGCATCCTACACCTGTAACTGAGTATCCTACACCTGTTACTGAGTATCCTTCACCTGTTACTGAGTATCCTACACCTGTAACTGAACATCCTACACCTGTAACTGAGCATCCTACACCTGTAACTGAGCATCCTACACCTGTAAGTGAGCATCATACACCTTTAGCTTGTATCTTGGTCGGTTATTGTAGTTTATCTGGAATAGGGGGCGCGTCAACCGTTAGAACATTATGTGCCACTCCAGCAATGGGGACATGGGGAGGGAAGTTTAATGTTGGTCAGAAACAGCCAGTAGAAGGGGAAGGAATGGAAGTTTCTCACGTCGTTGTCGTCATCTTTTTATCATCGTTCGTGTAGTCTTGGTCGGTTATTGTAGTTTATCTGGATTAAGGGCGCGTCAACCGTTAGAACATAATGTGCCACTCCAGCAATGGGGACATGGGGAGGGAAGTTTAATGTTGGTCAGAAACAGCCAGTAGAAGGGGAAGGAATGGAAGTTTCTCACGTCGTTGTCGTCATCTTTTTATCATCGTTCGTGTAGTCTTGGTCGGTTATTGTAGTTTATCTGGATTAGGGGGCGCGTCAACCGTTAGAACATAATGTGCCACTCCAGCAATGGGGACATGGGGAGGGAAGTTCAATGTTGGTCAGAAACAGCCAGTAGAAGGGGAAGGAATGGAAGTTTCTCACGTCGTTGTCGTCATCTTTTTATCATCGTTCGTGTAGTCTTGGTCGGTTATTGTAGTTTATCTGGATTAGGGGGCGCGTCAACCGTTAGAACATAATGTGCCACTCCAGCAATGGTGACAAGGGGAGGGAAGTTCAATGTTGGTCAGAAACAGCCAGTAGAAGGGGAAGGAATGGAAGTTTCTCACGTCGTTGTCGTCATCTTTTTATCATCGTTCGTGTAGTCTTGGTCGGTTATTGAAGTTTATCTGGATTAGGGGGCGCGTCAACCGTTAGAACATAATGTGCCACTCCAGCAATGGGGACATGGGGAGGGAAGTTCAATGTTGGTCAGAAACAGCCAGTAGATGGGGAAGGAATGGAAGTTTCTCACGTCGTTGTCGTCATCTTTTTATCATCGTTCGTGTAGTCTTGGTCGGTTATTGTGGTTTATCTGGATTAGGGGGCGCGTCAACCGTTAGAACATAATGTGCCACTCCAGCAATGGGGACATGGGGAGGGAAGTTCAATGTTGGTCAGAAACAGCCAGTAGATGGGGAAGGAATGGAAGTTTCTCACGTCGTTGTCGTCATCATTTTCTCATCGTTCGTGTTGTCATGATCGTTTATTGTAGTTTATCTTAATTAAGGGTGCGTCAACTGTTAGGTCATAATGTGCTTTGCTAGCCTCGGGGATATGGGGGGGGGGGAAGAAGTTCTATGTTGGTCAGAACCCGAGAGGAGAATTGGGAAAATTTGAATTGGTGGGTTCTTACTTCGCGGTCGTTATTGTTTTGTTATCTTTTGTGTTGCATGCTCGTTTTTTGTAGTTTATCTGGATTAAGGGCGCGTCAACTGTTAGGTTATAATGTGCCACTTAGCTACAAGTGACGTGGAAAGGATAATCCCATGCTGATTAGAACCAGCTACGGGTATGGAGGGGGTTCTCACGTCGCGGTCGTCATCGTCCTTGGCATCGTTCGTGTTATCATATTCTTCGTCGTCGTCGTCGTTGGGGGCTCGTCAAGGGAAGGGCGAGAGGTCGCTAACTACCACCGCCAGATTTTTCCTCTAGTTCTAGGTAGCAATATCTTTAGTAATTCTCCTCTACATACCGGCTCATGTTTGCGCGGACTTTATCTTTTCCTCACCTTCTACGATTATCAGAGCCATGCTCCGGGCCAATTAAGTCTGCGGCCCAGACGGGGGTGTCATGGTCGTCGTCGTCGAAAAGTTCGTCAATGGAAAGCAACGATGACCGGAGTTCGCCTCTTGGAGTAAGTTTCAGTCTATTTGGAGTAAGGGCGCTTCAACCGTAAGATCATAATGTGCCACTATAGCTAAGTGGATATGGGGAGAGCATAGACGTGAGCACTGGACAAATCCAGCCACACAGCCGTCGTACACGGAAACTCATGTTTTCTTACGCCGAGGTTTGCGCGGTAGGCCGATAGTAAGTCAGGATGGCTCATCAATAGCGCGCAATATTCTAAAAAATAACCTTGTGGCAATACTTGCAAAGTTTCTTTACTTTTTACTTACTTTGAATATGCTTTGGACTTCATTATTAAACACAACACATCTCCAAAGATTTACGCATAAAAACAAAAGATCTGATCTGATGACCTGTTCTTCGCCAAAAATATATGTGTAGCATATCGATTTTAGGATTTTATATTTTATATTTTAGGTACTTGCCACCATGTAACCACATATTTTCAAGGATAATAAAATATATATACTAGGAAAACGCTAAAGTCCCGCCGCGTTGATGGATGAGCTTTTTAAAGGTTTTAGTTTGCGTGGGATATCTTTACTTTTGCAAGTGCTTTGTTTTGCTGCCTACGCATTGTAGGTGAATGTTGTCAAGTTTCTTTTGTTTCTTGTCAATTGGTATTATTTACCGTAAACAACTTATATTAAAAGCTTTATTTCTATGGATTCTGGCTAACTTTTCAATTTTTTCTTCAAAAGTGATACATCACCATAACCTAAGTCCATGTAATATGAACGTTTAGCCCCACCCTTTTGTCAGAATTGGCCCAATGGCACGAAATATCCCAAAAAACAAAAAATTATATAAGCTATTCTAGCTGAATTCTGCTAAACTTTTAACTTTTTCTTTCAAAGCAATACATGCATCATGACCTTATTCCTGTGAAACTATGACGTTGATAGCCCCACCACGGTTAGTTTCAAATCGGCCCAAATTCACGAAATTCGCACTAAAAATCGAAAAAATCGTTAAAAGTTAGATATTCATGAGAAATTTTCTTCGTTGTACACAAAAATAGTTAGCAAGTATTAAGTTCAGGAAAACGAAGGTCGTGTAAATTTATCAAGATTCGCAATCCGTTGCCCGGTAGAAGCGCAAAAAAAAAAACAAAACAAGAATAAAAAAACAAACAAAAAAAAAAAAAAAACAACCGAGCTAAATTTTTTGGGGGTCAGTGAAATTTGAAGTCTTGCCCATGTACCTCATCCAAAAAAATATATAATGGCCAGAAAAAAATAGATACCGTGGCATGGCTGTGTTGTGGTGGCGGCACTGGGCAGTCTTTTATCTGTCTAAACGCATTGAACGTAATGAGATCTAAGGGAGATGGCCTGAACAGGGGCGTATAGTGTTTCAACACGCCGTGTACCTTTCTGAACTGATTGGTCATAACCAAGGAGCGCATCGCATGTACACTTATCTGCAGGAGTGTCTTAATAACATACAAAGCACATGCTAGTTCCAAGTAACGCCGCTAATCACTCAGCTCACAGCTGTATGGCTTCTTGGACGGGAGAGTTTTTGTACTCTCCGACATCCATGTTTAACTAATAGGACTGCACTGTTGGCCTGACAAACGAAAATAAAAACATATTTGACAAGTTGTGTATATTCGTTCCAACACCGTGTACCACATTGTTTTTGTGGTTGACCATGCTCACTGACCATATACTCACCTCATTTAAAAAGACGTAGTGCACAAAAACTAGTGTTAATTAACACGTCGTCCGCATTTTGGACTACCACAACCGTTCACTCCCGAAAGTGTGTCAGGTCTATATGTTAATTTTAGGAGGGCTGCGTAGAACGAATTAGTTGTTGCAGTTCACTGTTCGTTTGCAGCCATGAGGGGGGAGGAGATGATTTGACGAACCACTCTCGCTTGACGAGGTTACTTAGTTGTTGACGAAGAAGCTTCACAACGAGCTAAATAGAAGTTGTACATGTCGTACGTTATTTTAAGCTGGTGAACATTTATAGTAAGGATGTCCACTGTAGGGTACACATCAGTTTACACACCTTTCAGATGAGTAAATATAGGTTATGATTGTGTAATAATTGTGAAGGAATTGTCCAAGAGAAGGTTAAGAAGGCTCAATCCCAGCATTCGCTGAAGAAAACTTTGGTTAATGTTTCAGTCAGGATTCCCACCTATGACCTCCCGAATCAGTGTCATGTGTTACGTATGCGCTCCCTCTTATGACCGGGTAGCTGCTTCTTCGAGGATCTATGATTTAGTAAAAGTAGAACAGTAGGGATATGCCTAAACGTGTAGGCTCGTTTTGTGACGAAGGTAAATTTGAGTTACGGTCGATGCTCATGCAGTATATCCAACACAACACCTCTTCTTTGTTTCGGCGAAACAACACGATGTTTGTGGAACGGTCTCAAATCTCCAATGAAAACTGAAGCCTCATTATTATCTTTACGTATTGTTTGAAGAAATACTTTATAATTACAAGCAGAGTAAACGTACCTAGTGATGGTGGAACTAAGGAAGAAACAAAGGTATCATATTCTAAAAGCTCCAAATTATATTTAATTACCTAATCAGTGCCAACAAAAGACTGATGCAAAGAAGAAAGAAACCATCGTGTTTTCTATACCTATACTCTTCAAATAAACGTTGACAAGAAACATTCAGGTCTGAGTTAAATTCATGATCACCATTCGAACTGTATGGGGGTTTAGCGCCACATCGAAATTATCATACCTCCAGTCATTAAATCAAACAAAAAAGGTAAATACAAATATATTGGTTTCCGAGTCGATTGGTTATGTAGAGTGAATTGATGACGAGAAAATGCACGAACGTTGTTGGATATATATATCGCAATTAATTATGAAACGCGCTGTTACTAATTGATAACACGAACAAAAAGCGTGTTTTGTGTGATGATATTTGCATTTAATTACGACGTAATATTATCTTGCACTGACATCGCACACATTCAGCTCAAGCGATGTAAGGTTTTCAAATAACTGTTTCAAACTGTTTCTATGAGCAAAATGAGTGTGTTTATATCATTATTCCTTATATTAAGATACATCTTAATTAGGTCGCTTCATCATTCAATTAATGCAAAGTATTATTCTTATTATCAATATTATTTTTTGAACGTACTGAATGAATGGCAAAATATACTGACATACACATGGTCCACGGACGGAATAAAATAAGAATTCAACACAAAAGGGAGCTTGGACTAAGCAGATTGAAATGTTTCTAAAGTATGAAGAGCAGAGATGAACGGACGCGTAAATGTATGATGTTTATCGTATAGACATAACGTATTTAATTATTTAAAATGTGGCTATTCCAATTTATTGTTTTGCGAATTATTGTTGTTAAAGACATTTCTTGAGCATCAAAAGTTAAATTCAATGTTTATTTTTATAATAAGAAGCTACAAAACGAAAAAGTAAGATTGCAGGATCTTACTAACAATATGCAGAATGTTGACAGGGTTAGAATCAAGAATGTGATTTTAAGTACAAATGCCGCATGATAGCAATTATCTCAAACATTTGCCCTTACTATTCGATTACTCAATCGCAGAATCTAATAAATCTATATGAAAATAACAAAAACTGTTGATACGAATGATTTCGATCAAATTGTTTATAACGGAAGAAGAAGGGATGGAAATTTTGGATGAGCGAAGCGAAGACTTCAATTTCACTGATCCCTCAAAAAATATAGCTCCAATGTTGTTTTTTTATCTCTCTGTGTTTGTTCGCGTGCACGCTACCGAGCAAACGGCATATGCAATCTTGGTGAAAATTGGAGGGGACCTTTGAAATCTCTAAACTTAGACCTGCCACGTTTTTGGGTACAATCGAAGAAATATTTCTCATGAATATCGTACTTTAACAAATTTTTTCGATTTTTAGTGCGATATTTTCGTGACATTTGGTCCGATTCTGACCAAACGGGTGGGGCTACAACGTTCATATTTTACATGGACATTAAGGTTATGGTTATATAGGGCCTATAGTTTTTTGAAAGAAAAAGTTCAAAAAGTTAGCCAGAATCCATAGAATAATGGTTTTAATATGAGTTTTTTGAGTTTTTTAATAACAAATAACAATAGAAACTTAATAACAATCACCTACAATGCATTCAAAAAGCACATGCAAAGGAAAAGTGGTCCTACGCAAACTAAAAACTTACAAAAAGCTCATCCATCTACGCGGCGGGACTCAAGCGTTTTCCTAGTATTTATCAAACAGTAGTTAGTTAAACAAGGTTTGAATGAGAGAGACGTGTCTTGGGAGGAGGTTTAATTGGGAAGATGGTGGGAAGAACGGAATAAATGGAAGGACTTGGTAAACAAGCAGCAGGGTATGAAAGCTTTTTCAGATGAAGAGGGGGCCGAAGAAGTTTCTTTCTACCCGACCACTACAAAAGCGAAAATATCACAAGTCACTAGAGTTAATCATTTACCAACCTAAAATGTAATTGTTTGTAATGGGGAAATACCAAAAAAATCTAAACAAACAATGCATAAAGTAAGAAATCCCAACACGAACACAAACGAACAGGAAACTTGTGAAACCAGGAAATGCAATCAGTGAGCATCCATTGTTCCCTGTAAATTATCTTGAATGATGCAATGAGACAATGTAAAATCGATATCACAATTATCTAATACTAATAGGTAATGGGGCAATTTCCTGATGGCGAATCATTCTCTCATCTGGCTGGATAAGGTCATGACCCCGCTTGTGGTAATGTGTGTGGGCTGGCGTGTGGGTTGGGGTAGAGTTTGATATGTGGGTTGTAAAGGTGTTAACGTCAGGGTTTGGCATCGGTGTAGGCAACTCTATTCCTGATTTTTCTTGAATTTATCGTGGTATTTGTTTCTGTGTTTGAGTTGGTTTTTTCAATGTTCACTTCTCGGTTTTGTTGATAGATATTTTATGTTGTTTTGGTTTAGCTATTGTTTTAGTGATAATTGTTTGATATATTTCTCAATTTAGTTAGGCGAGAAACTCTCCCGTAGGTGGAATTGTTAATATTTAAAACAAATCAGAAGTTAAAAAATCCCCGATTAAATATTAACAAGTTTGATACGTTTCAGTTGCTTTTTCGTTGGTGGTGGTGTAGTGCTTTATAACCAAAACCTAATATTGTTGGTTTTAGGGTCGTTTCTTTGGATTTTGGTAGTAATATGGTTGTGGTAGTGGATATATCTAATGTGTTGTTTTCGTTAGTAATGCAGTTGTAGTTATTGTAGTTATTGTTGTGGTTATGCCACATTTACTTCGCGGTAGTTGTTGGTGTAGTAGTTTGTTTTGTTTTTGGTGCTGAAACTTTTGTTGGTAAATGTATGATCGTGCAACTTTTTGATCTTGCAAGTCCTCAAAATAGTTAAGGTAGAGTTTGTTTCTTCATCCACAAATTGGAATTTAAAAACAAGTTTGAATATTGATATATTAATGCATTTCAAAGAAGTGGTGATAAGTTTATTTACGAAGAACAAATCCCAAGATGCCAGAATGGATCAGTCGCTCTTGCCCACTCATAGGTCGAGTAGGTCGAGTGTTCTTCATTATATAGAACTCATTTTATTTTTCTGCAAGTCTTCTTGTATTCACAAGGATACGAGTGGGTTGTGTAATTGACTTAGGATTGAGTTTGATTTAAGATATTATATTACTAATGATATTCTGTTCTCTATTGGCAATAAAAGACCACCAGGAAAAACCCACGCAGTCTGGCGGCTAGGAAGCAAACCCTCATACCACGGTATCGCGTAAGTAGGTTAAATGAAACAGTACACGTTAACGAAGGCGTCAATTGATTTCCGTTCTCTCAACAAGTTAGATTTACATTACAATATCTTATAACATTCTAAGAGTGATACATATTTTGATTAGTTTTGCTACTTCAATTATAAATTTGATACAATTTGTCTTCAACAGTGGGCTTTATCTGTCAACTGAGCGCTTGCAAGACCTACGCAACTTAGACAGTGTAGGACGGGACCCCAATACAAAAAGTCATAAAGCAGGTCACTAAAATCCCTTGCGCTTCGACGCAATGTGGTGTGGTTGAAGATGCATTACAACATTGTGTGGGATTTGAATTCTCGCCAGCTACTCTCTTCGAGTCTGTCCCTCAATGATCGTGGACGACATGGTTTTAGGGGTAGGTGGCCTATAGGACTTTCCATAATAATACCAATATAATTCAGTTATGTTTTAGATCTTTAGATAAGATTCGAGATAAGACAGCTATCTATCGATAACATTTCATACAAACCATAAAATAAAAATAATGAATATTTAGTAAGCAATAAAAATGGCGTATTCGAATACCAGCAGATGGATTAAAAAATTAGATAAAATGGTTAAAGTTTTACTAATATTTGTGCATTGCAAAGTTATTTTCAATGTACAAATATGTATGTACTGAATCTGAAAATCGTATAGTTGACTCTAAATACAATTTATTTATTTTATTTTATATATTTTTAAATACAATTTATGTCCATTAAGTCGCATGAAAAGCCTGGATAACTTTAGAAGGAACCGTATATATGAAGGATAAATATTAAAATGCCAGTAAACGTCATTGAAAACTAGATAAAGCCTTATTTAAGAGCAACCGCCTTAAAATGAACAACCCTTCTCATAACTTATCATATAGCTAAGTACATTTTAGGTAGAAAAGCCGTACCTCTATTAAATGTTTAAATTATATACACTATAAAAGCAAAAGTTTAATGAAGAAATGATCTCCATGGAAATTTGTTGGCCAAGACCTTTATCTCATAAGGGCACGCCTTTTCTCTCTAAGATTTGTTTAATTATGTTCCACCCGTTCCACACGCCATGTTAAGGGTATTCTTAAGCCGTGGAATTCCTTAAAGGGGAACAAAACAAGTTTACCAACTTGACAACTTCAAGAAGGAGCTATTAAAAAAATAAAGACGTTACTATAATCTTAGAACACCGCACCATGTTGACGAAGTCGTCAGCGAATCACGCAAGGCCACCGCGTTGTACTCGAAACTGCAGTGCAACTGTATAAACACTCACCCAATCAAAGAACATTCTTGTTGGAATAAACCCTAGGGAACAGTTAAGTCGAGTATTTGACACGATCATGCGCGAAGTATATACTACTCTCTTGGCCAACTTGACGTAGTCGTCTTAAAACCGCAACTCGGCCATATTAGTTAAAATCAATATTTCCGATAGATATATATCTTACACGAGCAGAATCAAAAAAGGTAAGCTGATTACATCCTAAAATTAAAATTATCTACTTTATTAAAATTGCTCGAATGAAACTTTGCAACATGAACAAAGTTTAAGTTCCAATTAAAAACTTTAATTAGTGCAGGGTTCTTAATTCTAAGTTGTGATATCGTTAACGTGTGCGGTACTCAGACATTGACGATACCTGCAAGAAGGAAATACTAGATGCAGTAAGAATTTACTGTTTATTTAATTATATGGTTACGTGAAATTGAGCTGCATGAAAATGATGAGTTATGTGATCATGAGACGAGAGTGCTGTGAAAAACAATTTCTAAGAGGAACAACCACTGTACGGGAGTACCCAAAATAGGGAGCGAAGCTAATCGAAGGTCACACAAACAATGTCCCTCCTTGGTGGAGGTGCCGGGTTGATAGAAATGCAACCTTTGGGAATGGCAAACTTTGACTCCCGGAACTTAACGGTCATCCAGAACATTCTTCATCACTCTTGATAAAGGGTAATGTCCACGAAGATTCGCGTGTCAATCAGGTCATGTTTAGTTTATACTAGGAAAACGCTCAGTTGGACGCGTTGATAAGCGAGCACGTGCTATAGCTAGACCGACATTGCACATTTTTTTAAATTTTAAAATTTGCGACGTTCGCAGTCCACGGGGCCATGTTTCCAATATTATTTATTATTGGCAAGGTATTTGGGTAAACCCGTGGGTAAACCTTTACTTTGTGGATAAAATCCACCGCCATCTAGAGGACCTTGACTCCTTGGGAAAAATATTTAAACTCTTTGGTGACAAATAATAGACTGCTTCCTCGAAAGTATTTTGATTACTTCTAGGTGGCAGTGCATTAGAAACTTCGCTCGTCTTTTCGTTGCCATGGCAACGTTACTTTTGTTATAATGTAATTTCCATCCACACTACTTATCGGATCAAAATAAAATTAACATATTCGTGACCGGACGGACATTCTAAATGATTTGGCCATCTCAGATTTTGTCGCCGTTTAGTTTGAAAAAAAAACTTTCGATTAACTTTAGTGTAACTTTTTAACTTTTTGAAAGATTTTGCCACAAAACTAATGGCATTCAATCGAGAACGAAGCTTACGGATGGTCAAAATTTCAACTCGATCGGAGCCTCCGTTCGAACGCTATGGCGAGACATACAAACAAAAAAAAAACAAAAAAAAAAAAAACAGTGACTAATTTTTCCGGCAGAGTCAAATGGAAACGCTCGCTTCGCTCGCTTAATCAGGTCATGTTTAGTTTATATCTTGATACTCGACACACATGGCACTCAGAAAAGTAATGCATCTTTGCTCCCTAGTAAGGTAATGGGATTCGGAAAATGTTTGTCGTATTGTGAATAAATCTTGAAAGAGTCTGACAATAAAGCTTGTTGTCATATACAGGTTGAAAATTTTGAGATATGTTTTGTATCAGATTGTTACTCTCTGCAGAGTTTAACGCGTTTACTATATTTCGTACCTTGAATGCAATAATAGTCACTTCAATAATGTCTCAAATTACCGTCTTAATCGAAAACAATAATTTGTGTGTCTTTGTTTTATAGAACCAGCCGTCGGTACAAAGCCAAGAACTGGGAGAATCTTGGTCTAAGCGGTTCGGATCAATCTGTAAGTAAGACGAGTGACAAATATATTTATATTTTTTCTAAGTGGGCAGCTTTAAGAGTATAAATATATACAAATATAGTATATAATAAATATAGTATACGCATATACTATTTTAAATAGGACCAAAGAAGCATATTCACGGAATTCAGAATATAATTATCTGTAGTTCAAGTTATGTTTCGACACTTGACAAAGTCGAAATATTTTCTATTTCCAACCGAATTGTGATTTTAATAGTATTTTTTTGGATGCCGTATTCAGTATTAACTGAAAAATAATATTATTGTTTGCACGCATTCTAAAAAAATTACAGCGAATCCGATTTTGCTTTATATTTTAATTTAAATGATTTGTAGACACCCAAACAATAATCTATGAAAATACTTTACTTTGTTCGTTTTGAAATTACGTCTATACAGGTAACATTTTTTTGCGAGCAACACTTACTTTGAGCGGTATCGGTGGCGGTTCTAACACAAAAAGCGTCATTCTGTATAGATGAATATAAAGACATAAAATTATTACGTACTTCGGATCGTTTATTCTAGAATCACTGGAGTTTCAATAAATCCACTCGGAAAGGTATAGTATTCCTAATATTATGATAACATCTCTTGAGCTATCACATCATTGTAAAGCAAAGAACATAACCTCAAAAACATCCTTTATGGTGCTATTAAATTTTAACGATCATTAAACATGCAGCTTTAATATTTTGCATTTGATGTTCAGATATTAAAATCTTCATCATAATGAACAGATCTGGTTTATGAAAATTAAGTTATAAAATATCTTCCAGTTCTTAGATAAAGGCATGCTTAATAACTATTAATATGACGGTTATTAATTTGCTATACCTGGATTTATCATAATGAAACGACACGTTTGAAGCTATTTCTTCGGGAATAAAGGGTTTTGAATCATTAATTTTTTAAATTTTTATGTTAGAAAAAACAGTGTTCTTGGAAAACGGTGAATGCCTTTTTGCATCAGAAATAAAAATATAGTGAATGCAATGTTGAAACAGTTCACAAAATGTTTATGTGTTTATTATTATTTGTAATTATTTTGATAATTTCGTTATGAAATTATACGTAGTGAAACAACGACAACTACAGCAGTTCGCATGATTCCACAGAATGTATTCCAAATATAAATTAGTGAATTAAACAGAATCTATGGAGCACTACGAGTCCATTGACATTTAAATACGAACAGTTATTTGAGAAATTATAATGAAATCAATTTCTTACTAACTGGTAATCATTTTGTGTGCTTAGTAATATTTTTTAGACAAACTTTTGGATTTTTTTTTTTTGAGGTTATGTTTTATAAATTTGGCTAAATTGCCCACTATATTTTGTTTTTTAATTTATTTAAATGCACTTCTATAAAGTGTTCGAATAAAGTTTGGGCCAAAAAACCTTCGCACCACTAATATGCATGCACCTAAGTCTGAACTGAATCTGATCGTACCTTGTTGCGGAAAGCGGCTGAAGAAATTAGCGTGTTCCAGCGGATCGCACGGCTCCATGCTTTCTGGACGTCCGCCCTACCTCGCAACGCAAGCCGCCACTTAATTACTCATTCGCTGAGTGGACTTGCTGATGATTGGTGCGTCCACGTGGAAGCGCCAGCTCGGAATCCGTGTCAGGAGGTGTTTGGAACGCTGACGGCTTTACCTTTTAACCGGAGTTTACAATCGTAGCTCTCTCACCTCCCTCCACTCCCAACAAACCGCCTACCACTCACACAAAGCCATTCTGTTCGAACCCGCTAACCTCTCACACCTGAATATTAGCTTCGCACGCCATTGCAGAGGGAATGAATGACACTACACTCCACTCGAGTGCTGGCCAAAGTCAATTCAAAAACTTTCCTACCCTTAGAAAGTTCCCACTTTCTTCCGGCGTTGAGTGGGGAGTTCTATTAATCTACATACTCATACCTTATGTTTGTTAATAGAATGATGGTATGAAATTTTCTTCGCCTCGCTTTTCCACCGACAACCTCATGTCACGGGCTTTCAAAGCCAGCGGAAGACATCCAGATGTTTATGAAGGAAGCTCTTGAACTTTTGAAATTGATTATCAAGGGTAAAATCAATTATAAGATCATAATAAAGACGAACGTGTCTCATGATGGAAGCATACAACAACGAACAGTGCATGCTAAGTATATTTTCCCAAAAAGCGTGGTTTTCGATTTTTATCACTTTTTAATTCTACACAACAAATTACCTTGGGGCCTTTCACAAAATGGTTTATACTAGGAAAACGCTTAAGTCCCGCCGCGTTGTTGGATGAGCGTAATTGGTGCATTGAGCTGCCATGTGTTATGCGAATTTTCTGTTGTTCTGTGAAAAAATCATTACAAAGTTGAAGATATTTTTAAAATTAAATTAAATTAAATAAAAAATTAACTTTTTTTTTTTTAATTAATCGTAATTTAAAAAAAGGAAAAATTCGTAATATTGAAATTTTCATAAGAAATAATTATTCGATTGCGCACAAATTTTACACAAATATATGAATTCATAAAATTAAGGTTCTGTAAAAAAAATCATTACAATCGGATAAAGCATGTAGGTGTTATTTGCTGGAGAAATTTTAAAAATTGGAAAAAGTCGTAAAATTGCGATTTTCGTAAAAAAAGGATTTTTGATAACGATCAAATTAACATGAATATATCAATTCATGAAATTAAGGTTCTGTGAAAAAATCATTACAATCGGACAAAGCATAGGTGTTGTAAGTCGAAGAAATTAAAAAAAAATCGAAAAAAATCGTAAAATTGCGATTTTCATGAGAAATAATTTTTCGATTGTGCTCAAAACGTGACAGTTCTAAGTTCAGAGATTTCGAAGACCTCCATAAAATTTCATCGCAATCGGAGTATCGGTTTAGCCGGAATCGTGATAACAAACAGACAAAAAAAAAAAAACATTCCGGATTTTTTTCTCCAGTGTAGTGAAATGGAATCTTCGCTTCGCTCGCTACGCTCATCCAATTAACCCGTTTTCCCACATTGTTATTATATTTGCTTTAGGATTGATGAGCAATTAAACAAAACTTTCCAAGTTAGATGATTTACGCAAACGAATTACATTCATTATTTAATTAAGGCGGAGTTCAGAATGGCGCATTCACAACATGGAAATCTGGAGTGTTGTTAGGTTATAAACGTCACAAACAATGCATGAAACAGAACATAAGTTCTAAGAAAGTTTATTTCTCCTTCAAAAATGTCTCCATTAGATTCAAAAGTTAAATTAAAAACTTGCTTCATTCGTTACGGATGTTGAGTCAACACAAATCCAACAGGTTGTCACACCTTCAAAATATCATAACCTTCACTATTGCCGGAATATAACCCTTTCAATATCAATCAAAAATGAATTTGTTCAGAACAAAACTGTTAAGAAAAAAGTTTCGTCGATCGTTTGTTTAAATCAATCCCCAATCAAACCCCAATCAAACGTATATAACTGATCTATGAAGATCTCTCCACACACATTCAGCAGAATATACGACATTCTTATTCCAATACACGTTATATATGATTTCTTCTACTAGTAAATTAACAAAGTGTTATATTAATCTACAATAATTAGACACATATTAATGTTAACATATTTGTGTTGTACTAGTCATGCTAACATAGCATTGCATGGAAGACACTAAACGCATCTAGACGAAAAAAATACAGTTTTAAAAGAATAATCAAAGAAGTGCTGTAACCGGCTTGGAATAAGTCGGCGTCAGTCAAGCTAGCTATGCGACTTTAGGCCGATAAGCAGTAAAGATGTAGTTGAGTGATGGCGAGTCTTTTCAGTCTTAGCCTCACGCTCCAGTCCATGGCCAGCCTGCCATTTAGGCACAAAGCTTGCGTCTGTAAAGTGTTGGAAAACACCAACTAACTCAAATAAAAAAAGTATTAGTTACATTTAGTTTGTATGATATTGTTTGTAAGCTAGTGGATTAAAGGACTGATGGAGACGTTTTAAAATAAAATATTTTAATTTAAAATAGTATATTTGATCAAATTTGACCATTTCAAGGAACTTGTTGGATGATGGGTAATTTTAAAAAGCTATCATTATTTAAACCATATTCAATTTAATCCATTGGCCAAGGTTACGTCATTTTAATACTGTAAATAATCATAAGATGTTTAAAATAAACTGTAATTAAATAGAAAAATATATTTATAATTTAATATATATACATTATATTTAATTAAATGTATAAACAGACCAAGATTTAGACAGAATTAAATTGGTGCCTGAATAGCTCAGTTGGTAAGAGCATGGCCCGGAAAGCCAAGGTCCCAGGTTCGATCCCCGGTGTAGTCACTTTTTTAATTTCTGTTTAAAGTACTAATATATATATATATTTTTTGTTTTACCTTGGCTTTATAGTAGGCGACTATGACGCTCTTATGTTAGTACTTTAGACAGAAATTACAAAAGTGACTACACCGGGGATCGAACCCGGGACCTTAGCTGTCCGGTTATATAGCCGGTTATATAGCCCGGACAGCTAAGGTCCCGGGTTCGATCCCCGGTGTAATCACTTTTTTATGAATTGACAAGTACTCTATATATAAAATATAGAACATAAATGAAATTCTTTCGAGCGATAAAATAATTTTATACCAAGTTTCGAACAGTTCCCATGCCATTCTCAAGTAATGACATACATAAAATACATAATATAAACTTATTTAACTCGGAAACTCGAAGAATTTCATTATGTACTTTATCGAAAATCTCGTAAACATATATAATTATATGTATTTTTTTAATCATAATCGAACATACTAGATTATGTATAAATGTGCAACAAGCAAGACAGATGCAAGGTGTAAATGTGACCCGGCACCTCCACCAAAGTATGCAAATGCTCTATTATCAAGTATTCCTCACTCCAACAAGGCTTAAACTTTGCGCTCAAGTTCAAAATGAGATAAATAATCCACATTTCTTTTTTCCTCTGGCCAAGGTAGATTTATTATTTAGAAAATGTTGACATTTCAAATCTTTGCATTTCAATAGAATCCTTACATCCAAATCCGAATCTTACGAGTAGGGATTTAAATTCACTTGTATTCGCACTCTCTTGAATGTAAATGTAAATGTCATATTTCCATGCGCCTTGAGAGGTAGCTAAGGTGAGAATCAAAGGCTCGCTCTCGATTACCGCGTTCATTTTTATACACGCCTACCTCAACATCTAACATCAAATAGTCGCGACGAATGTTAAAATGAATAAATGTAATATAGTAAAAAGACAAAAGGTCTAAATAATTATTGTTTCTTTTAAACTCTTACAAAGTTAGTTTACGTCTGAGTTGTTCTAATTAAGAACACAGCTGCTGGTAAATATGTTTGGTTTCATCACTATGAATAGAAGAATAAAACGTGCTTTTACTACACCATAATATTTTTAAACTATAAAATTAGAAAATGTTCAAAATGAAATTTTTATGAAATCTCTTAGTGTTTTCATGTCATCTCCAATCATCCAAGATGCTGATTTTCCCTCGTTTCTTTCAATAATTAAATTTGAAGTTGTTCTTAGTCGGCGTCTCGTCATAAAATCCATTTATTTAGACTTACAGAGTTGCCAATTATAAATTTTCAGAGTCTTACGCTTTCAAATTGTATATAATAAATTTATTAGGAAGAATAGAACAAATACATGTTAAGTGGATATAAAATCACGGGTCAAAGGCGTGTCATTTCTACTGGTATACAATGAAAGAATAATATTTTGTAATATTCAAGCAATTTCGATTTCGAAGGTAAGGTGTGAATCGTTCACATATCGAATTAATATATATAATGAGCTTAATTTCAGTGAATCCAGTAATTAGAATCAAAACAATTATTAAATGTATTTATGTTCAGGGGAAAATCTGTCCAGGCAGGGTAAATAATTGGTGTCTCTCTTCAGGTGACTGGATAGGTAGGATGAGAGAGAGAAAATAATGTTAACAGTCACTTGACTGATTTTTATTCGGGAACTAATTGAAAGCTGGATGAGCCCACCATGTCGGCACCGACGCCATTGACGCGTGAAAAATCTCAAGTAGAGATAAAAGAATATATTATTAAATGTATGACATTTTCAAATTTTGTCAAGCGAAGATTCTTTCTTATGCATATTACATAACAAGGCATTTTACTCAAAACGTGAAAACTACAAATAATTTATTTTGCCCAAAGGGGAAATATACTCACCCTATAGCCTGCAACTCAAGTCCCTACCTTTTTAACGGTCGAAGAAGTTATGAAGGGTAGGGGAATTACTTTCCTCTCAAATAGCTTCTTGAGTACTTGCTTACTCGCTGGTCCTTCCTTATTCAAGCACAACTAAACAACAAGACTCCTTTTAATACCGCATTCGGCTAAATGTTAATTGCTTTCTTTGCAATCAATTTTGTGACAGTTGGTTTGCCAAAGCGGAAGAATATTACCCCCTGTTATTCAGAAGCAACCATGCGGACTTGAAATTGGGCTTGAAATTGGAAAAAAAACCAATTAGATTTAACTGAGCCGATGTCATTACATGCATCCTATCGTTTAAAATTGCATAATATTTATTTACTGACAAAATACTATCTAATCACAAATAAAGAAATACTTAGTTTTAGACCCAGAACTTTATTATTTTTTTTGAGATAGTTAACCCATATTAATATTGATGCATTATGAAACATTAGAAAATCGAATTAAAGATAATAATACCAATTATCAAGGTTTTATGAAATATTTAATTATACTTGTTATGGATGTCACACACACATATGCGTAGAATAGTAGGGATGATTGTCAATTAGCTATAAAACTTGGGTCAAAATAATCGTTTTGAATTTTAAAACTAATTCGTAAAAATATGTAATAGGTAATACCATTATGAGTCTGCAATACCAGTGATTTGTTTCGGGAAGTTTTCCTGAAGCCAGTTTTTATCGGATTGTTATCAGCCTTTTCACATGTTAAGGTCGTGTATATGAAGTATTCTACAGAGGCTCATTTTCTTTTTTAAACCATCACAAAAATCATTATAAATTAAATTGATTTGAGGATTAGGGATTTTTGTAAAGTCATTAAAATTGGGAAATTTCGGGACTTATTTTGTGCGTAATGCGCAATGATGTTTGGTAACCTATGAATTTAGAAGAGTGATCATATCTTTGATTAACAATTACGCAACATTGCATCTCGATCGGATGACAACTGGAAGCAGAAAAAGTTCCCAACAAAGTTTCAAATAGTTGACTAGTTGACTCTTATATACTTTTTACCACTTATACATTTTCAGTTTCACTATTTCTGTTTTCAATACATCTGTATACCCAGCAAAGAGAACGTATTTTATTTGTTATGGATAACATGTTGCTACTGCTGCACTGTCGTAAATAGTGAGGAAGGAAACAAAATGTTCGGAGGCTAGCTCCGTATTCTACTTTTCACTTCTCACATCTCTCACGGACATATTCACCAGTTAACCACGTGGGCCAAGATTTTAATGATTTGCCTAACTGCATTATAATACCATCTGTATGCAGATTTAACGACACCCCTGCAGTATGTTTCCTTTAACTGAACCGTACAAATTCAAATGTGGGAACTACCCTGGGTTCAGTGCACAAGTAATTAAAGGAACGCTCCTTCAGGAAGACTCCTGACTCCTCAGTGAAAGAATGTAGCTATTAATACCTCATGCGTACCGTGTGAGACTGGTGCAAGAGACCACGGGCTAAAATCTTTTCACTGACATCCAGATTGAAATCAGTTGATTTCTACGTTTTCTTTCATCCTGTAAGTGATCGCTAGGATTTACTCTTCTTAAACAGCTCTCAAACATTCCTTTTACAATTCCATTGCAACCTAATAAGTCACCTGAAGATGGTGTTACCAGGTAAAAGTGATGCTGTACTCTATAACGAGTATCGTACGAAAACAAACTTCGTCTTAAATTAATCTTAGTTGGTGTGGTTAGCAGATCAATAACTAATTTATTATGGTGTTGACTGTTGGGGTTGTTCTGAAAAGAATGTCCAGGGGCTGTTTAAACGAATTCACCTTAACGTCTGAAGGAGATATTGGAAATAACCGTCAGTCAGGATTGCCGGTAGATGGGAGTGAACCGAGAACTCACCAATAAGAGTCACTCGTAACGGATGAGCTACCTCTATCACAGTAGATTATACTCATGTTGGCAAGTCTGCCAATAGTAATCAAGACGAAATATATAAAATAGTCGTATTGAAACAGTAACTGTGGTTGGATCCTTGTACGATTTAACCTAGGGTGAGCAGAGTTATTTTAATTTAATATTTTTTCCCACGAAAAATCCTAGATTAAATCGTACAGGAAACCGTTTAATGTTACTTTTTAGCCGTATTACTGTCATTGACAGTGGCAGTAGCTCTTATTAATACATATATTTTTATATCTCGATTTGGTAGGTCGGGAAAACACTCCCGTAGGTGTAATTAATATTATTTACTACAATTCAGAAATTAAAAAAGTCCGCCCCTACCGGGATTCGAACCACGGGTGTCCCACATTCCAGGTGAGCGTCTTTACCACTAGACCATCAGTTTCATCAGTTGAATCAGTTCATATCTTTTGTGACCATCTTGCGATTGCCACGATAAACAGTGTTAACTCTTGCAGATTTGTTATTGACTGGTGTTTAAAACAGCGTTGAAACTTACCCCTGGAGATTTAGTGACAGTTAGGAATTGTACAAAAATCCGGACCCAGAAGAGTTTAAAGTTTTAAAAAAGGAATTTTTAGCATTCGTTGATAAAGTAATTAAATAGAGAAGATATTGTGTTGTAGTTTATTTTTTTAATTTTCCATAATGTATCATAACTATGGATACAATCATGCGAGAATTCCGAGAAAATTCCTTTAAAGAGGCGAGTGCCATTTTGACTCGAGTTCTACGCCATAACGTTAGCAAGGCCCTGAACATCGCATGTTTTGTGTATGTGGCCTTATAGTGTTGCTGCATAAATCAACAACCTAGAATTCGGATACCTTCTCTATGTCAACATAAATACAACACCATGAGTTTCTATTATAAATTTAATTTATTTGTGTGCCTTTTATTAAACACAGTTTGTATTGAACTTCTTGTTCGTAAGTCCTCGCCTCACGAGAAGCCCAGCCATTTCATTCGTACACACCCCTTCATCTTACAAACAGCACGCTATGGCGTGTCGCAAACAGGAGGGAAATGGTAAAAATATGATTTTACCTTGAGGAAAATAAAACCTTTTATTATACAGTAATGATTTTCAATTTTATGTTGAAAGAAATGTAGAAGTGTTTTTTTTATAACTATGGAAATGTGTTTTCGCATAGTTCAAAATGAGATTTGAAAGAGTTTGTTTGTATTTACTCGAAACAAATACAAAATAGCTGAAAGTAAATTACAATTATTAATGGTGCGAGCTGTAAGAGTTAAGTCAATGTTGATGATCATACTGTTTCACGTTTTAATGGAAGTTTCGTGTAATACTCAACATGGTTGAGATGGGTAATTTAATCCTCTGGACTTGGAATGGATAAAATAATACAATATTGGGGTGCATAGCTAAAAAGTTAGAGGATATAGACAAAATGAGAAATAAATGAAATTACTACAGAAAATCCTATACCTAATCTTTTGCTTGTGGTAATTACTACATGTATAGTAATAAATAAGTTTCACAATCAACGTAGGCCGAATTACTTACTTTACTTCAATAACTTTATTTTAATAAAAACAACTATTTACCGAATTAACCTCACATAGCATCACTTTCTGTCCGTCCGTCCATCTGTGAGTGTGCCACGTATCGCGATAAAAACCGAACATGACCTCCACTTGGCATGCGGTTTATTTGTTAGCATTACATTTCAACAAGGATGTACATAATGATGTTGTTGAACGTGGGGCCAGGGGGCGGGGCTACTCTCACTGGCAAGCGAGATATTCTCTAACCCGGCACCTCCACCAACAGTGAGCAACTTGATATAATGTTTTATTTGTCTAGTCATCTTTGACAATTTGTTGATTAAGTAGCTTTGCTATCTATGTTTGATATTCCTGTACCTGTGTGTGTAGTGGCATTAATAATATTATTCTCTAATATTATAAACCAAAACGTTTTCTTGTCTATTGTTAGCAATATCGTTTACAAAATTATAAAACTGTTTTTAGTGGAAGAAATAATTATAAAAAGTGTGTATGAATACGCCAAGAAGAGCGAGGTTGTTAGCTACACTGACTGGTATGTGATGATTGATAGGTTGAATGCATATTGTAAGTAGGGAGTGTTGATAAACACTAAAATACATCACTCCATATTTTCTAACTCTAATTAAAAGTTTTCGTTAAACATTCTCGTTTGCACGTTTATAAATTTCCTTGAGGCGCATTTTCTTCAGATAGGCGTGAAAAACATTACACAGCTCCGCTGTCGAATTTCTGGCAAGCTCAGGTTTATTTCAAACCATCTATACAATGAGAGGAGCAAACTTAAGAGAAAGAGAATGCATCTACCTTTGTTGGTTTCTACAGACAATGGCGAGAAGCTCCTTTATATAATGTACATCTCTCATTACTTCAATACCACATGAGCTCACACACCGAGCGGACAAAAGAGCGTCGCATTGGTTCGCCCGTGTGTTCGGGTGGGTGCACACTGAAGCACGGGAAGAAAAGAAAAGAGATGGGAGAGAGCACTGCACTCATTTTCTTACTTTCATCTTGTCAACGGAGAGTTTGTGCAATGTATGACGTGCAATGTATGAAAGAATGATAGATGATAGATTGTGTCGAAGAAAATTCGCGTGCGTTGGGACAAAGAAGCTTTATATCAACTGAAGTGTCTATGGTGTGGATTTGTTGAGCAGGTATTTGTAGCTGTCTCGTTCTCCCGTACAAGATTACAGTGATTTTATGTGTGAGTTTTTATTGAGAAGAAAATATTTAAAAAATATATATAATTGGTTTGTTTTGTGACATACGGAAGTTCTTCAACGAATATGTATCCTATTGAATTTAAGATCTATTTACATACAAGCTCAGAGGGGTCTTTTATAGCCCCTAGAACCGATTCACAAATTCACCAAAGAAATATTTTTAAATTTACTTAATTAGTAGTTGATTAATGAAAACAGCTCAGTCTAAAGACAGACTTCAAAAGATTGTGTATAGTAAAGACTGAAATCTAGGGATTAAGTATGAACTATCTGAGAACGAGTATATCTTTATTACGCTCACTTTTTATCATATCAGCAATCAGAACACCTCTTACCATGCCACCTCGTCATCTCAACCGAAAGCGGCCCCCGATGTTCCAAGGAGGTCTTCCACCGCCCGCCAAGAAGAGACGGGAATAACAAAACCGTTCCTACTGTAAACTCATTTTAGCCCCCACCCACATCACACTGTACAATTATCTGGCGGATGGACCGCTTTTCCCCAAATTAAACCCCCCATTTCCAATCATACAGTCTGGAAAAATCCACGACTCCGCGTTCTCATCATCAGGCACCCCCATCAAACCGTAATTTATGGCCATCAGAGGCCGGTATTTACATTGCCACTCACGGACAAAGCGTTCCGATGAGACGAAGATAGATACATATGCTGCTTTGTATTGCTTGTAGTTGTAAACAAATAACTTGGATAAAATTTTTTAGCTATATTTTAGTAAAAATACGTCGAATTAAATTATTTTATTAATATTTGCTTGTCTCTTCATTCGTCTAAATTAGCACGTTATCCTGACGGGCTTAAAATACAGTCAAATATTTGTCATCCTGTTGTGCAAAATATTATAGAATATTTTAATGTTTTCTATTAACAAATCTGAATAGAAATTATGCAAATATTCGCCAGGAGGCAGTTAATATTACGATTACAAATATTTTGTAAGGGTGCGATAATTCAGGGCGTGAACCCGTACAGCTAAGTGTTTTTCAGGCGTATTGCCAAGCAGTGAGAATATTTCCCCTAAAGTATTTTCCACGAATTTCAAAGCGCACTTGCACTTTTACGCCAAACGAAACAGCTAAAACGGTTACTTTAGCCTAATTTTCAAATACTCGGTGTTTTCACATCGCTGACAAGCACGAGCTTATTTCAGACTAATTGAAAGTCAAGCTTTAGTGTTAGTTTTCTTGTTTATCAACAGATTAATGATATGAAAGTTTTTTGTTGTTGTTGTGATTCAAGGTAGTCCGATGTATTTTTTTGGTTATCTACGATATTCTTATAAATGTGCATTTAGTATGCTTTAATTAACGATAAATTTAACTTTTAGACAAACATTTCACAAACCTTAAACATCATAAGTCATCGTTTTTAAAACTTTATACTTATATCAGAATTAATTTTTTTAAGAACTTATTTGCAATATACACATAAATTGCATAACCTTGACACGTCATTTCTGCTTTTTAATATATTCAAGATAAACCAATGTTTAATTTCAAAACAACGCCATCATTTAAAATTTACTTTTGAATTGAAATTTATTACCGAAGCAGCAAGTGACGCGATATTTTTTGTAGTTTATAATAAATTTTGATATTCTCTTTCTGGAATACATTTACGTGAAAATAATAAATTATAATGAAGTGAATGTTGTAACAATGTGTTGGTATTGATACTGTCATATTACATGCAATGTTTCTAATATAATGTTATTTATGTATATTTTTGTTCGTTGCCGATTCATTTCATTTATGCCTTTCAAGATGTTCAACGGTATAATACATTCTAGTTTGTAATTAAAGCTCTTATGTGTCTTTCTAAGTACAACTTTCTCCACTGAAGATTTGATCAGACACATTAACTCTTATGTCCCAACTAATATTGTTTGAATATATACATTTTCAAGAATCACGAATTCGGTTTAACATGGCTGTGCTCTTGGCAATCATAAAACATGTACGTGTGCTGTCAGATGAACGTGTGTGAGTATGTATGAGTGCTTTGGAGTGTAACATCATCTTTCATAATGTATTCAATGCAATTCTACGGAATTCTGTTCCTACGTCAAGCAGGCAGGACGTAATATTCGCTTTTGTTCGCCAACCAGACTACATTGGTGGGTATTTTGAGATGCTGGCAATGGCGATGAGGGTGATGAAAGGATCAGATAATACGATATTAAACATTTACACAATCCTACACAAGAAAGTCAACCTCCATTTCAAAAAGCTATATTTAGTATTGTTAAGATGTGTGCACAGGCAAGAGGGAGCTTACAAGAGGGAGCACCCACGACCAAATATGCTGCACTGAAAATGGCTCATTAAAAAACAAATTAATGTAATTAAACCTTACTTCGTTTAGATGAGTGCATTTAAACATAAAAAATGGTTTTAACGCTCTCAGTGAGGGTGATATTCGCAACGTTAGTGTCCCCGTATAAGAATCGCAATCCTTTTACGCCGCCATTATTTGAAAACATAAAATGCTGTTTCCCTGTTATAATTCCCTAAACTAAGCTTAATGTTGTTCCGTTGTTTTCGCTACCTATATAGGTTTAGTAAACGTATATTGACAACAAACTCAACGTTCCCAAGTCGAATTCGATTACCAAGTTTATTGTATGTACTTCATTGTCTCCAGGAATGATAATAACATTTTATTACATCACAAGGAAACAGTGTTTGCATATTTGTCAGACACTGTAAATGTCTAGTTGAATATATCGCACATTTATAACATTGAATTTGCTACATTTTCATTAATTGAAATTTGCATAAACATATGTGTACAACACATTATCTATATTCGAAATAGAAAGAATTACTTTATAGATGACGTCATCATTTCCATAAATTTGCATACATGTAAATGCATTATCCACGTTGCAAAATACTCTATCCAAATGACCTTGTGAGGCTACAATGTCAACGTAAGAAGTGAAACTAGCTTACCTTGCCGACAGAGGCAGCTCATGCGTGGCTAGTGACACTCTGATACCCACTACCGGCAATCCTGACAGAAAGTTCAAGAGGAAGCCGTTCACCGACTTACTAGTCAATGAGATGTTGAACAGACTGTACTTCATGCAAAAGTAATAAAACATAACACAAATATGTTTTACTTTCGCACGTGGGTTTTATTCGAGTAATTGCATGATATAATGTCGAGTCATCTTTATCATTTAAACTGTTGGCGTTTGGACACGTCATTGAAGATAAAAATACTATACGCAAAGTGACAGTTTTTTTAATTGTGTTGTTGACGTGGAAGACACTATGACTGATAATATCGACTTTTTGCCCGTAAAAAGATCGTCACACTATGTACATTAATCCAGTAGTCATCGCAACGTGTCATATTTTAAAATAATTCACGAATGTTCATTTTAAGTTGGATGAATGAAGATTAGGTCTGACTGTTTCGATAGTCTACTCGTTCCTATTCCTGCAGCCGTAAATAATCTCATGTGAACTTTGTGTATCTGCTAATAATGGATGAATGAACAGCCCTATCATACCAGATTTTCAATATTTACCACAAATCAGTCAGAAAATATGTACTTATTTTGTGTTTTTAAGCATTTTGACGTATTCTAAATAATTAAAAAAGATTGATTTTTATTTTTATTTTCTAGGATCAATTTATGAAAAAGTGGCTATGGTAGGTGCCTTTCTATTCCATTCTTATTGAATTATGGAAAGTATAATAAATATGATTATAAAATGGACTGTGAAATTTTAAACCTGGTTTAATGAGAACGTCTGCCTCCTCTTAACGTAAAAGCTCGGGTCAACTTAGTCTAGTTAATTATGAGGTTCAGTCTAAAGTAGAAGCTTTGAGCGGGATTATGCATCTACTTTTTCTTCATTTAAATCATGAGTAAAACGGTATAAGTGTACATAATGCAACGCTCCATTATTCATATGCATGCATAATAAATGGATGTTAGGGGAATGTATACCACACTAGAAGGCCACAGGGAAAATTATGTGTATACTTTAAGGTGCTTCTAGCATCTATGCTCCAATTCCTATTAGCTGTAGTGATGGCTATTTTCACTATGGTAATTTGTAATTTGGTTGTACACTACTAAGTCATCTATAAACTTGCTGATGGACCCAGGTCCTAATTTAATTATTCGACCCTCATAGGCATATTCTAATTACGCCAATGACAGTATGGGCTCTCGCCGAAACTCTATTATAAATTAAACCATATAAACTTATTCAAGCAAGACATTACTTTCTGAGGTCCTTTTCATATCATTCAGTGTTCAGAATATATTCATTCTTTGAACAAACCCTATAGTTTCTTCAATTGATTAAAAAATCAAAAAGACAAAGTAATTAATACAGTTTAAAGTTGAAGTGAAAAGATATAGTTCAATTTATTGATTTTGAACAGAGGTGTGATTCCGTGTGACCGTAATAGACCATTTTAATGAATTCATTGAGAAAAATACCCTTTTTCTTTTTATTTCATGGTGTGCTGGTATCCTAAATTTTCGAATTTCTGGTTACATACACAATTTTTGGGGTTTTGGTGGAGGTGCCGGTCCAGACAGTTTATACAACTATGTACAAAATGCCATTCAATGAACATCCAGACAGTAGAAAATGAATTGGAAGATTCCTATAATGTAAGATTCTTCACAAGTTAAATATTATTTATCCTTCCTTATTAGCATGCCGTATTATAAAGGCTGTCTTTACAATATACCCGACCCGACCCGACCCTAAAACTCGAAGCAGTTTGGTACCCAAGCCCGACCGGACTGCCAAACCTTCTACCCGCACAGTACTGTTTTATTAAATAATATCGTAATTTAACCAATTTAAAGTAATAATATACTATAAAAATTAATTTGAAATGAAAGGGTACTCGGAATGTTTCGTCGCGTCGTATTTAAAATAATTCTTGGTTTATTCCGAGTCCGGTTCTGATTACTGCGGAAACGAACCGGTGCGTACATGTACATGCCAATTACTTGCGTATTTTAATCCCTGATTTAATTGAAGGGCGAGAAATCTGCCCTTATGCGTTTGTTGATGAATAATATTTACAACTTGGTTATGTTGTAAAGATAGTCTGTTCGGCAAAAAGATGAGAACGAGGACGTTTATAGTGTGTTTGATTTCTTTGTCTTTGCTGTACTGTATATTCTACATGTACCTTTTACTGCCGCTTCTTTAATAACATGTGTTTATATTTGTTCGTCGCATATTATATAGCCATCATAAAACCTCCATTTTAATATTTCCCACGCTTTTAACCATTCATTTGATGCCGTAGTAGATACGTGCTCTTTGCGCGGTTCACGCTTATGTCTACTGTGCACGGTCCTTTCTGAGAGTCGAAACTCATTAGCAACGTCGCCTGTCTTGTTCTCTTGGAAATTGTCAACTCCGTTTGACATGTTTTATTATTTTTGTGTTGTCATTTCCATTTTTAATGACATGTATATGCTGGCACAAATAAATGTAATTATTCGCGGAATTTTAGATCAAGCAGAGCATGTGAACAATAAATTAAATTCCAATTTATTATGCCAAATTTAGATATTCCTGGAAAGGAAGAAAAAGGCAAATAAAACGTTTTACCATGAATTGCGAGATTGTTGATTCTCAAAGATCACATAACAGTTATTAACTTAATTATAAATTTATCTTACAATGCAATGATGAGTTTATTTTTATTCGTTTTAAGTTACTGCTTGTTCTGCATTCTCTGTTTTGAAGTTATTTAAAAACATTTTAATGCAATAAATATTCAAGTAGCACATGAGCACACCGTTCATCTCTTCCTCCGTCCTACCTTAGAACCTAATGGTAGAGTATGCTGAGCCGTTGAATCAGTGAGGTATGACCTACACCGCCCGAGCACTGCTTGCTGGGAGTTTAGATAGGACATTGGTCTCCCACCGCCTTCATAATAGACGTAACTTCCAGACCGGCCTTTGTTTAGATTGGATGTCCGCCGCTTACATAACAACGGCAAGTTCCAGTGAGTGGGTGAACACGCTTCCATTTTACGTCGTGTTTTCCCTGACGCTCAATAGGATTCTACTGAGAGTGACTTTGAAACAAAAGACTTCTTATCAGTATGTTAACAAACACACGTCCTCAAGAGGGAGCGAATCTACGTAATCAACAGATAGTCGGAGACAAATACAAAAATAAAATAATAATTTGATTCCCAGCTTTAATATCACGTTGTTGGTGACAGTGCCAATTCAGAGAGGGATAAAAAAAATCAAATATTATCCTTCGCTTGTTCCAGCCTTTACTAAAGGTGGGAGTTCGAGTTCAGAAATATTAAAACTTTTTTGGGGATATCCCCACTCGCAGGGACACCAAAAACATTCTGTATCATCCTTGTTGACGGATAACGCCACCCAAGAAAACGCATGTCCGTCGGAGGTCGTTTTTGTTTCTTATCGTGAGACGTGACACACGGACGGACACACGGACACACGGACGGACACATGGACACACGGACACACGGACACACGGACACACGGACGGACGGACGGACTGAAAGGTGATGTTTATACTAGAACTTCGCTCCCTTATACTTGTTGAGATAGTAATATTTTGATTTATTCATCGTTAAAAACTAGACGTTATAACAAAAAACGAATTGTGTTAGAATTAGAAACGTCACTATAATTGACATCCCCATGCGTGCAATGGTTACTGATTTGAAAGATAGATCGGTGTTCATTTGGCGATCGCCCGTGGGATTAATTGGCGTGTTATTGGGTAATTGACCTAAAACGTACTTTCCTGCTGTTTTATAGAACATAAATCTAAAAACAAATTATTGACAACTCTGTCAACATATTTCTTTTTCTGTCCGTCGAGTTTTTTTTTTAATGAAATGTGCGTGTTGGCATTTCAATAAATTATCTTCGAACTGATGACGTGTTTTTTTAATTTAGCCAAAAAGTAGAATTAGAGTTTTGATGTGCGTGAAGTTAATGTCAGAGGTCCTTTTTCATATTCCGCCACGTGCGTCTTAAAGTTTGGGATTTTCTTTTAATTACTGTTACCCAAAAGAAATAAATCATTTCTGCTAAATCTCATCCCCGAACTTCCGTATATGTAATACACCTACAAAATATGTATTCTCCTGTATTTGCCTGCAATTTTTTTTTAACTACACGGCTAGATTTCTTTCTATGCTGTCATTGCGCAATGGCAAATTCACATGAGCACAACGACATCTATTGTTATATCAAAGTTCAACCATTTTTAAGAATAAAAACTGATTAAATTCAACGAAGTAATTCCTCGTTTTCATAGAGCTTGAAATTATTAGATACAAATCGATTTGTGAAAAGTAGAAAACAGTAACAAAAATAAAATCATTTGTGCACATAAGAATATAAACGTTACTGGACCAGTCCAATGTATATTATATTTATTTTAAGGTTTTAATGAAAAAGATCACCCAGAAAAACAAGGTTCGCTCATATATTTTCTTCTAATACCTTTCACCGCGACAAACGCACTCACAATAAAGAGATGTTGGTCATGTTTTAATAAATAGGGACAAAAAAAAAGACAAAAAAGAAAAGAAAGACATTGCGCAGTAATCAACGGAGAGTCCTTATTCTGAACTTCATTGCATCGGCGAAAAGCTCACGGCGTCGATGGCAATGTTGTCGGCGTGTTTCTTGCGCGTACACAGTGAAGCTGAATCAACACCAAGTTTTTACGTGCGCGCACCTCTGGACCAGTTTATTGTCTGTATTAGGAAAACGCTAAAGTCCCGCCGCGTTGATGGATGAGCTTTTACTAATTTTTAGTTTGCATGGGATATCTTTACTTTTGCAAGTGCTTTGTTTTGCTGCCTACGCATTGTAGGTGATTGTTGTCAAGTTTCTTTTGTTACCTGTCAATTGGTTTTATTTACCGTAAAAGACTTATATCAAAAGCTTTATTTCTATGGATTCTGGCTAACTATTTCAACTTTTTCTTTCAAAAGGTACTACATCACCATAAGCTTAATGTCCATGTATAATATGAACGTTGTAGCCCCACCCGTTTGGTCAGAATTGGCCCAAATGTCACGAAAATATCGCACTAAAAATCGAAAAAAATCGTAAAAGTACGATATTCATGAGAAAAATTTCTTCGATGGTACCCAAAAACAATACACCTCTAAGTTCAGAGATTTCGAAGGTCCTGTCAAATTTTCATCAAGATCGGGTATGCCGTTTGCCTGGTAGAGAGTCAACAAACAGACAGAAAAAAAAAACAACAAACAAACAAACAAAAAAAACACCCGAGCTAAACTTTTTGGGGTCAGTGAAATTGAAGTCTTCGCTTCGCTCATCCAATTAGGTGTGTTCTGTAGATAGGGCGCCTTTCTAGTCGACAGGGGGGTCGATATAACCTCGCCAACCCGCACCTTCACTGTTTCCTTATGACCTCGCCAACCCGCACCTCCACTGTTCCCTGTCGATCGCTCGCAGTAGATTCAAGTCGATTTAGACTCGTCCGTTTTGATCAGGGCATTTGTAGAGTTGGTAGTTCTATACTTAGTATTTTCAATGTTGCACTATACTTTCGTTTTGGTCTTGTGTGTGAGAGTTTGTATTTCGTTTATTTACAATATGATACACTTTTGTCAATAGAATTCGACGCAATTTCTGCTAGTAGTGAGTTTTTTTTTGCAAACAATGTCAACGTTTGAATTGTGTTTTACTTTTCGTGTGTGCAAACTGGTTTACTAGGTAACTGAAAAAGTTCTTGTTTGACTTTGCTGAATCCAGTTATAGCTCTTTCTTTATGTACCTCTTCACGACAGACCAAGAGGCCCCCAATAATCCAATAAGAACTGTGTGCAGCTTTCATACGGTCACACAGAGGATAACTGGTGCGAACACGAGGCTACAAGTTAAGCAGGGGCAGAATAATACAGCACTTCCTTGTCTTCGGTTTTAATTCAAATGTGGCGTGTCAAAATAGGTTGATTACAACAGCAGGAGAAACAAAATGGCGTCTTTCAGTAACATTAGGATACGGCAATTAGTAAAACCATTTCATTTTGTGTGATTTATATATTTTTGTCAGACTCTGTCATGATTTGCTACTTTATGGGGAGTTTTTAAACAGAGCTAAATTGTACTTTGTGATGTCTGGTTGATTTTACTGGGTTTTCCTAACGAATTATCCACAAATATTCAAAACAACTATGGGAAAAAACATAAATTACCAGAAAGAAGTATGAAATTATTAGATCGCGAGTATACTTCTACGTCAGGATGAAGTCGGCGGGAAATAATATTAAAAGCAGTAAGAATTATAGAGCTCCGTGATAAAAGTTACAGTCTCATTCACTATAACTAGTACTATGATTAAAATTATCGCACAAGGATCAAACTAGTTTGCATATCCAACTCTAAACTCTCGTTTGTTAAATGACGTTTCATATCGTTGCAAAACCTGAGAATTGACGGAGTATAATATAACTTTATGTAGCAAAACCCTTCCCTTCGCACTTTTTATTAACCTAACTGAGAGAGAGAGGTGAATGTGTTATCAAAGTTCCTGTAGCTTTATAACATAGGGTGTCGTGACAACCGTTCATCCTTCTACTCCGCAATATCTCCTTGTCACAAGGTGAGAGGTGAGATATGTCTCTCCCCTTACAATCCGAAGGACAGCTTTGTGATCTAGTAGCAAATTAATCTCTTAAAGAAACAAAACATAACACGCCTGGTTGCAATATCATCTCGCGCAACTAAGCTTAAGTAGAAACACCCCCCCCCCCCCCTAAATTAAGTCGAGTGAACAACCAACAACCCGCCCAATTGTTTAATCTAACTTGTAGAGAATATCCTCAGTTAAATTCATCATTATACATTTTAAAACCGAACCGTGTTCTGTGCTGTGTTTCGTATCGATTTCCATGGTGGTATAGCGAGGCCTTCCTGCTTGTCTACATGTTCTAGTCACGCGAAATCACTGTGATAAGATCACACCATGCTACAATAATATTACCTTGCATGCTTCGGCTTCACCTCGTAGCCCCCCCCCTCCCCCCTCCCTCCCCCACCCTAATTAGAAACAGTGAGTGTTTGACAGGCACTACTCCAATCTCAGCCAGCCAGACCAGGGAATCAACCTAGGCCTCATGAATCTACTATCGGGAAACGGAAGGGATATAATTTAAGACTTGGTTTGATTAACTCTCATATCAATCATCAGCGCAGGGCTGTCCAAACATGAATATGATGATTGCGTGCGCCCATGAGCGTTTTTATCTTTTAAGCGTTACCGAGAACTGACGTTTTCAAGTTGGGTTCTTTAATTTAAAAAAATTTAAGTGTAATACATTTTCCGCTTATTAATTGATATTAATGTAGTCCGATTTCTGTTCAAACCTGCACTTTTTTTATCACCTTGTAGGCTTATCGCAAATGAAACGAGGGAGACTTCTACAAGACTAGTTCGGTGAGGGAGTAAACCATAGAAACTTTCATGAGGGTCAATAGATAATACATTTTAATAGGGGTTCGTGTGCGGTCGAGGAGCACGAAGATATATGGCCTATTGGCTTTGAATCCCTAAATCCGTACCTGACTTATCCGCAACCCGTTTTTATCTCTTTCCGTAAGTCTCTAGCTTTAGGAGTAGCTTATAAATTCCCCAGTAGATCGTCATGGTGTACGAAAGAATGAGGCTTGTCTGTTGGAGGTAGTGAGCTAGTACGCAGTATTGTCTCGGAAGATACCAACAGTACAGGATTATTATGTCCAAAAGCTGTTGGTACTCGCATTTATCTAACTCACGCGTGGTATGAAGGCTGGTTTTCTCCATAATCTTTCAACAATTACTTTTTCTTAAATAAAACACTAAACAAGTGCACTGATTTGATAGATATGTTTTTAAAGTGTAGCCGGCTGAGGCATTAGCCGCATTCATAGTCTGACAGTCGCAAAACGTTGAAAAATACAGAAAGAAAATTTAAAAAAAATAAAACAATTCGTATTTAGAGTCTATATCCTCTCAGTCACAGAACAGATTTTCCTTGGGGAACATAGTTTGAACATTACAGTAACGTTATCTCATAATATTATTCCGGAATACTTTTTATTTAAATTACTTTTACAACAAATTATTACGACAATCATATAATTTGTACATAAATATATATTTGTATATATTTATAACGGCAGAAATTTTGTTATATTAACAAAGCTCTATCATACATCAACTTCGTGTAAAATCAGGATACAAAGAGCGAGTTTTAAAATTGGAAAACTTAATAATCGTAAACAGTGTCGCCCCCTACCTACTAATAAAGTTTGTTTCATAAAATTATCAGCACCACCCTATAAATATGAGACGTTAATCCCAACATAAAAAATAATCACTTACTCGAACAAACTACAGTCCCTTCCAATCATTAATAGACATTTGTCATTCTCTAAACTCTAAAGCTAACTTCCGTTTCTTCTGTACAGTTTTGAGTCAGCTAGAGCTCAAAATCAATACATTCGTACTTAAGATATTCTGTTGAGCACAGATACTGAGTATTGAGTCGGAGAGTATGCACTGCATTAGTTGCAACGTCGCGCTGTGTACGTACGCGGCGTTGCCGTAACGAGCAAGACACCATTCTTTATTCACGACTCAGCACGAGATTTCGGAATTAAATATGAAAATGGCAACATCTCCGTAGGGAAATCTCAAAACTAACTTTTATGAAACTTTATGGCAAATCATATCCCTAACGTCTTCGTGAAGTAATTGCAAAGATAATGGTAGGCTTTGGTGAACCTATAAAATTTGAATTGTAAAACGGCAACGTTGTGGTTAGTTGAGGTTATCCGAGAGACCTGAATTCGATTCATTTTCCCAAAAGGGTCGCCCATTTAGAACAACTTCCCATGTAATTCCCCACTTAGGGGTACGAAGGGAAATCTGGAACGGTGTCGTACACATGCCATGACTTCTTGCCACCTCTAGTCCCTACAAAACCTATCGCGGAAGCCGTTATACAATTTATCTTTTGTAATGAAATGAGATTTTAGTGGAATTACTCTATTAATATTAACCTAGTTTGGTAATATTAAGTATGACCAATGAAACAAAAAAATATACTTCAAAATGCATTAAAACTGAGACTGACGGATCAAGTTCATCGTCATCTCTTTTTCCAATCCACAAAGGATGAATTTTAAATTCAACGTCATATTATCAGAAGAGAAAACTGTCCGCAAAAACTTTATAAAGGTAAAATATTATCATGAAATGAATATTGAATGGAATGATTATAGATCTAATCACAAGTGGAACGAAGCACCTCAAAGTGTTTATGCACATTTATGACAAACATGCACAAAAATCAAATATGCATTTCCACACGTATACTTCAATCTGACTGATTCTAATCTTCGCAACCAAGCATTCTCTGAAGTGTTCATCTTCTCTTGTAGCAAGCTCTATTCACGCTCATAATCAGTCACCTATTCGTACGCGTAGTATTTTACAATGTGGGAAAGTAAATATATGTATTCATCTTTCCGAAGATAAATCAGGAATAAACTATATACTGACTGTATGTGTAATTAATTTTGTATCTACATCACTGTCATCTGCAGGTTTACAGAAAACTTATTTGAAAACAAAAATTTGTACACACCATCACGTTTAAATGCAAATATTTTGTTTAGGTCTTTAATTAACGAAGTCGCTTTTAGTATAATATTAAGGATATAAAAACGCATTCATCTGAAAAATGTCATTCTTAATTAATACTAATGTAGTAACAAAAACAATTATTGTAATCTGTGCTTTTGTGAAACGTTATGATAGATAACATGACGGTTGACAATTTGTTTGTAATTTCATTTGCAGTGTACAAAGAACGACGATGCAAACAACAGAAATACACAATATTACTTTAATAAGGTAGAAAATGTCTAGTATATGCATCACTTTTATGTCCTCCCGTGCATGTGTCATGTCTCACTATAACAATTGAACATGCCCTCCGATTAACTTGCTTTTTTAATGTTGACATGTTCCTACATCCAAGAAAAATGATACAGAATGTTTCTGACGACCCTTGGGGCCGGATGACGTGGTTCTAGTATCTATGACACGTACACAACACATACTTTACATTTAGTCTTAAATCTAGAAACATCTCAGCAAGATGTAAATATTAGCACCGTAAATGATTGGTTCATCTCATTCGCGTGGCAAACCACCCACCTTCTCTAAACTACAACACCCAACAGGTACAATTAAGAGTAGATTTGTTTTCTTTATTTTTCTCGCACTTACTTATTTTATATTTGGTTTGTCATTCGCAATTTCGCATTTTGTAATTTTTCTATTTGATCTTTTCAATTTTCGATTTTCAATTTTGTACTTTTTATTTCTTTATTACGTATTACTTAATCATGTAAATATGTAAAAACCCCCCCCCCCCCCTAAACTTGACCATTCATTTTCTGTACACCCGAAAGGATATATCATTTCTAACGAATTACGTTTTGTTACAAACAATACGTTTATGGAAATTAAAAAAAAATATATATCACCTAACCAATATATGACCATGAACACTACGCCTCAAGATATAATAATAATAATATAACTCGAAATATGTGTGAAGAGTACCGCAAACCACAGTAAAATACACGTAAAGATAATGAGCTAATTATGGCTTGTGTTTTTTTAATGATACACATTTGTGATCTGACCATGATAATTGGACTAATTGCGCCGAGTGTTTGGAGCGATGTCACAATTACTTTTCTGACGTTTGGATTGATGTTGGAAGAATGCGATAGATATACAACTTAGCTTAATATCATTTATGTATAAATGTACACCCCTATCAAATGCAGATTTCCGACTGTCATAGTTGATCAATCAGTAAATGTTGACTTAATATGATTTTTTATTTTTTGACAGAATTCAATATATTGAATATATACATCATTAAACTTCAATAATTGTATGGAACAATACTGTTTATAATTATCTCTTTTTTCAATAACTGTGTACACTTTAAGTCAAATATCCTTATCACTCAAGAACGAGAAAATACAAAAATTGTCAATATCATGTCGTGCTTGAGTACCAATTAATTACTAATAATTGGGAAATAAATAGCTTTAGCGCTAACTCAATGAAGATGGAATGGCATTTTCTTTTTTACAGTTTGTGGTGTAGTGGACTGAGTTAAGTGAAGATTAATGCAATGCTACTTTTTTAGACAATGTGGTGATTTCTGATGGTAAACTTTTACAAAAATGCCTTCCTGCTTATGGAATTGAACCCACGTCCAAGCCATGTGACCTGTTGGAGGTGGCTTTGAAAATATAATTACGGGTACGCAAGTACCTGAAGTAGAAAGCGACAGAACTTATTGTTGAAGAACACACAATAAATCTTATCTAGCATTGAAATCTGTTGGTGGTGCCCAAAAATGCTCTTTTTAAAAAGGCTAACCCCGATTCCCTAAGCCCAAAGGTAATCAAAAACATTCTGTCTCATTCTGGGTAATGTCAACGAAAATCGCACATCAAATTATCATCATCATGACTGTCATGGTCATGTTCGGTTTCTATCGTGAGACGTGACACACGTACAGAATGGGAGGACGGACGGACAGTTAGAAAAGTGATGTGTATACAGGGTGGCTTCACTCCCCTCTTCTTTGAAGTGTAATACACACACACGCGCAGTCGCACGCACACGCAGGCATACGCACTCCGAAACCAGAGTTCGAACACTTTGTGAAATTATTATTCTAACTTTAAAAAAATACGTTTGATTATTCGACAAAGTCGTTTCAGAATTATGTTCAATAGAAAAATGTAAAAAAAAAATCAGTAATATTGGATCAAAGTGTTTTTTTTTGTAATATTGGTAGCACGTTACACGCATATACAATAAATTTGCATCAGATACTTCACTGTTTGATCAGTGGGCGACGAAAAATACGTGGGAAACTGATCAATGGCGCTTCGCTTGTTTCTCTCTGTGCAAGTAATACCGTTTGTGAATTATCTTAACCGGCCACCTCGTGCCTCAGTGGATGATGTAATAAACATGCTGCAGGGATGTATTGAGTAACCGTATTATTAACAACAGATATCTGTATGAATACATCGTCATACACAAACAAACCTGGTTCGCGCTTCTTTTTCACTCGGCTACGAAAATGTAGTGTTGCATAGCAGTTTTATTATTTCAAATAATACACATTTGACACGAATTAAAATTTTTAACCCGAATATTTATATTTATTGATACAAGTTGCCAGGTATAACCAATAGTTTTCTTCTATTACATTTTACCGACCTAATTTCAATCGAATGTTTGTTCGGAAAATATTTAAAAAGCACGATGCTATGATCAATGGAATACAAGAAATATATTTATTTATTTTCACAATTGTGTTTTGTCTTTTGACATTATTGTTTACCAATACACACAGCACACAATAACATTGTAAAATTACTTGATAAGAAATATAAGTAATTTTAATTGATTTTTACTCTGCATTTCGTGCTTTAACCATGGACAGTTAATATTATTAACATAAATTCCAGGCTGAAATCTATGCATTCACTATTTAATTAATACAATATGGTAAGTTATGGCCAAGTATAGTGTATTTCAATCAATGTTTGTAATATTATTGCGGACATGAAAGTCACTTCTGGAAGTTGTAAACCCAAATCTTTGAAACGAAATTTAACCCAAAACTTTTTTCTCCGTTTCCATACGATTAATTTTAGGCTGCGCCATTTCCTGGAAACGCCACCTTGTTATTGTATCTCTACAATGGTTGTTAGAAAATATAAATAATCAAAATGACCATCAAACTCTTCTAAATCTAAAGAGAAACCATCCAGTGTTACTCGAACTGAAGTCATCTTGCTTTACCCTGACCACTTCGATGACATTCAAGTGTATATGAAAAATAACTACTTTTTCATCAGATATTAACAATATTTTACTTGCTTTTTATCCTCCTCGACGTATTGGAATGTTCCTGGCTTTCTATTTCAAGATAATATTTTAAACCTAAAATGTTAACAAAAACATTCCTGCGAAAAAGCAAACAAAAATAAATCAAAACAGCGTGCAACATATTTAAGTGCTTTGAGAATTATGATCCCGTCCGACCTGATTTCTAATATGGGCTATTATTTTATATGACTAGAACAGCATCCCACTTTACAAGGAATGTTGTACATTGTTGTACACGTTCATGAAAACTACATTAATAATTAAAATAAATAAATATTTACGTTTAGTTTTTTGAATCCACGGTTAAACGACTTTTATAAGTATACAATATTTTGGCTAAAACTTAAATAATAAATTCTAATAAAATAATGTTTAAGTGGCATTTGTACTGTTTTGTTTCGCTTGTCATCTCTAATATTGCAATTGTCTTAGTCAAGACAATGAGTTGTAACGTATATAGGGAGATGGACAATCACCAGAATCCATGCATTATTTGGGAATTGAACCCACGTCTCTTGGAGTCACACACTTCAGACCTCTTACCTAACCGAGTGTGAAAAGTTTTGAGACTATAAGCTTTAGGGTAAGAGAAGAATAATTACGTCGCTACGTAGGACAATCAAGGTAAAGAGATGAACTTTTGAATCTTATTTTAGTTGATATTTATTGAAAATCATTGCGTCGAACGGAACAAAAATACAATCGAAACAAAACAGTTGAATTTTAAAAAAGCAAAGTCGAAATATACATTGGCTCGTGTTTTCTATTTGTTCATCTAGATATCACTGCCAAATTCACGACTCTCCTGGAATTTGTCTCCTATTTATTTCCACACTATAATTACTCGAAATCTTTTGGCGTGTTCCTTCATTACGGTTTTCGATTAATGTGCGAACAAGTGACCTAGACAATATTTTGAATCTTGTATGTTTTAGTGAGGCCCTTAATCTTCTTCGTCAGAGATAGATGGCCTGGCTGATACATATCTTTTAACCCGAATCGAATTCAGTCGGTAATCGAAAAATATTTCTCTTGTTCGTTTTGGATTCTTAGACGAAAAACAATAAAAAATAACAGACGATATTGTTGCGATCAGAGACAGAACGATTCAGTGAACGTGTTATGGAATAGGAATCCTAACATTTTGATATTCTGACAAAATCAATCTTACGCGATGTTAAACTAAAATTAATACAAGAGAGAAAAAATAAAAGATACATTAATTGTAACATTGAAATCTATAAAACCACGTGTACTAATGATATTCATGATTTCAGCCACATTTAGAGAGAAAATGAGGATTGATCTTGTGTCGATCACACAATACTGAAACTGAAACTGAAATAAACTTATTCATAAGTTTATTCTTATCTACTAATTATTATTTAACTGAACCTTACAATACAAAACAATATAACGGATATATAACATTGGGAACGAAGCTATACTTGATCAACGGCGTGTCGAAGAAGTATACACAAATAAAATCTGGTGTAATCTTCATCTCTTTTGGTGATGGTGCCGAGTTGAAAAATATCCCGTTTTCGAGTGAGCATAGCCCCGCCCCCTTGACCACAAGGTCACAAAAAACATTCTGATTGATCTTTGTTGAAGGACATGTCCACAAAAACACATGTCAATCGGAGGTCTTGTTCGGTTTTTATCGTGAGACGTGACATACTTCCAGACGGCCAGACAGAAAGGTGATAATATGCATGTAGATGCTTTGCAATATGTTCACAAAATGCCGGTTTGTGCTTGGAAACGAGCATCCATAGACCTGACATTGTTCGCTACCTCGGAAATAATCAGAATACGGAGTTGATTGACCTGTTCAGTATTAGTTGAGCAATAACTTCGCTTGTAGACTGGGACGTACAGGCCACAGCGGTATTAATCTGCACAGTTATGATCGATCTAAAGAAAATGTAAAAGCTAAAGTAAGTTATTACATTTAGTGTTTCATCAGAGTATTTTTGTACCGTTATGTTTGCATCTCCCGTATTCCCTCGAGGAGCCAGACGCTAACTAAGTTGATGAAGAATTGTAGTAATTACTCGGCAACTGTTCCTTGATCATAAACCACACTTGTTTTCATTTCGGGGAGTTGGTTAGCAACATTAAACTACTAGTACAGAAAAGCAAATAAATCTCCGGCAAATTAGAAAATAATGACTGCTTGTTGGATTTCGATGAAACATTCTTGCGAATAGACGCAAAACGCCTGAGCTAGGCTATTTCGGAAGAAGGAAAAAAGATACACAAGTAAACATAAGTCAGCTTATACTGAAATCCACGAACGCACACAACACAAATGATAAACAAATTTAATGGTGCAAGTCACGTCTAGCGTGAGAGAACTCAAATATTATATAAAAGTGATGAAAAATACTTTAGTTTAACCTCTGTTCTGACGTTTTTGGATGAGCGGAGCGAAGATTCCATTTCACTACACTGGAGAAAAAAATCCGGAATGTTTTTTTTTTTTTCTGTATTTTTGTCTGTTTGTTAACACGATTCCGGCTAAACCGATACTCCGATTGCGATGAAATTTTATGGAGGTCTTCGAAATCTCTGAACTTAGAACTGCCACGTTTTTGAGCACAATCGGAAAATTATTTCTCATCAAAATCGCAATTTTACGATTTTTTTCGATTTTTTAAACATTTCTTCGACTTATAACACCTACATGCTTTATCCGATTTTGATGATTTTTTCACAGAACCATAATTTTATGAATTAAGATATTCTTGTAAAATTTGAGCGCAATCGAAAAATTATTTCTTATAAAAATCGAAATTTTACGTGATTTTTCTTTTTAAAACAATTCTTTGACTTTTTACACCAATATGCTTTATCCGATTGTAATGATTTTTTCACAGAACCTTAATCTTATGAATTAATATATTCTTGTGAAATTTGAGCACAATCGAATAACTATTTCTTATGAAAATCGAAATCTTACGATTTTTTTCTTTTAAAAATTACGATTAATTAAAAAAATTAAAGATAAAAGTTTATTTTTTATTTAATTTATATTAATTTAAAAAATCTTCAACTGAGTAATGATTTTTTCACAGAACAACAGAAAATCCATATAACACATGGTATCTCAATGCACCAATTACGCTCATCCAACAACGCGGCGGGACTTAAGCGTTTTCCTAGTTGTAGCCATGCCGATAAAAAAGGTAGTGCATGCGGTTGACACCGAACCTAATTATGTTGATCGGCGGACACGCCCCCCACTGGCATTCCTGACTGAGGTTGTTTCCAATGTTTTCCGCAGTTCAAAGGAGAACTCACACAAATACCCTCACATGCCCAGTTATACTTAGAAGGAGTTCGTTCCAATTTTGATCGAGCATCAATTAATTATTAAACTCATTGTAAATTTTACAATTTGACGAATGTGGTAGTTTAAAAACCATAGATGCATGGCATTTAACAGCCCAGCATGTTTTGACATTTGATTATTGAAAACAAAATGAAATAATTCGGTACGAACTACAAAAACATGCTTTGAGAGGAGAGCATTTTTATCGGCGCTGCTGGATAAAAGCAATTCCACAGTTCCATTTATAATTGCTTTGTTATTTTATTTGTGTTGTGCGAGTGTAGTGTGAGTGAGTGAGTGGGTCTGGATAGAAAATTCGTACATGTCGCTCAGTTACGTTTCCGATATCCATTTGTAATTAATTGCACGAATGATGAATGAAGCTAATAAATGATATTAACAAAGGACAAAGACAATTTTGCTGGTTCTATAACGAATGTTAGCTTGGTCTCCCTGGGGAAATTCATATACTTGCCGCAGTTGACGATAGGCATGCGTCTATGAATTTCTTTGCAGTGGATCGTATGATAATAATTTGTATTACATTGACGTTTAATATTGTTTGTTGAGCTAGGGGCACGTTTTGAAAAGACTCGTTATAATATTAAAGCGACTGTGCCATCGCATCGCATTTGATCTTGTATACTGTATTCCGGATTCTGCTCACTAAAAAGAGTATTTGAATGCATAAGAGAAGTAAGAAACATTTCGAAAAAGATCAAATTAATTGTGTCTGTGTTCAGTTTATCATGGAGAAAGAAACATCAAATTACATTCCTTTACGGAAACTCAATTCGCAAGAAAAATAAACATCGTTATTTACTTTTTGCAAACAAAATCCAGAAAATAAATTAGTTAATCCTAGTTTTCTCACGTTTGCAGCTTCAAGTAATAGAGTCGTCCAGAGTGCTTGATGGTCTAGGATTGTACATCCGTTGTCATTTACTCGTTTTATGTGTTCTGTGGACGATTGCAGTCTATTGCAAACTCTGTTTAGAGTAGTACTCATCGAGTTTATGACCACATCATTTCAAGACCACATGTTCTCTTCTGAGGGTTAACTGGTTCATAGCTGGTTTATTATCATTATGAGTGAGTAGAACTACAAATCTTTATTATGAGCTTCAGCTTTGGTACATGAAACTACATTTACAATATACAATATACAGATAATCGGCCTCAAGCGATATTTAAATGTTTTGAAACTTATTTTATATTGAATCATTCATGAATTCTCTCTCAACATTAATTTACATTAAAATAAATATTCATAAAGAAAACTTCTTCACTTTTTGTCTCAAAGGGGATAGTAATTACTAATTTCGAAATAAAATTATTTTTAAATATGTTTTTACTAAAGTGTTAAATGTGTGGACGTATTTTACAAGTTTTTTAAGTTTCTGTCATCATATCTTGTAAAGACGTGGAACTTTCAGACTTGAAACATTATTTGCAGTGTAATTGGGGTGTTTGTTATTTTCCAAGCCCTTTAATGCTGAGTTCTATCCCACTGTGACAGTGGAAAACCAGTCTCTTCGCAATGGTTAATTTGTGACGATGATTTTATCTTGCCAAGAGTTAGATTAGGTTGTGGCTTTATAAATCTCAACTTACAAAACACAATCGTGATTTAGAATCATCTGAAAATGAAAATTCTCAAATAAAGCTCAAACGAAAATAACAATAGATCCATTGTCTCAAAATCTGTAACTAAGCCAAATCTTTACACGAAGTATTTTTTTAATTAGTAACACGATCGGCATTGAGGTAACCCTATTTCCATTCACTCCAGTAATTTTCATTTCTATACTTCTTCTTATTTTCTATAGAACGTGTATATTCTTGGAGGTGGAAGGCTTGGCCTGCCGTCATTGGTTGAAAATGAGCTTCCAAGATTTTCCCGAAAACAATAGAAATTGAAGTCGGCTTGAGGTTAAGGCAAACCTACTCTGTTAGGATGAATGGCCTTTGTCTGATAATATGAAAAGAGCTCTTCTTATTTGCGAAGCGCGTACAGAACGAAGGAAATCATCTTTCCCAGGGGTGTGTAATGTTCTACGTTACTGCAACCGAGCTAAAGGGCACGAGCTACAAACAATATCCACATTTAATTTTTATTCAGAAATGAAAAATACCCTTGAGTAAAGTAATAGTGAGTGCCGAAAGGAGCTCAAACTCACTTTACTACACTTCAATGTAAGAAAGAGAAGTAGAAAATAATACACAATAAATAAACAAGAAAAAAAAGAGGTAATGGAGGAAATTGCATCATTTATGTAGCGCTCGTATTGTTTATCGTCATTTTATCGTCAACATAAACACCAAAGTCTTCAGAGAGAACTGGAAACTGTCGGTGCAGAAAGAGTGAATGAGTTACACCAACGACTGTAGCTGCCATCAGTCGAGTATACTCTTTTATCCGGAGCATAGTGCATGAAACTATTCAGAAATGTGCATCACCAGCATCTACACATGCACACATGGCTTGTTTTTAGTAAATGCATTTTTATAATAACACGAATGAAATGTATTTAATAGAAGTGAAGCTGTGTTGCATACTTAACTTGTTTGGGTTCGCTACTCAAAAGAATTATTCATGTATCAAAAGTAATCAAAATCGTAAAAAAAATTAAAGTACATACAAATGTACGATGGTTTGCATTTTCAATGGTTGGTTTAAATTGTATCATTAAAGATACTACAGACTTACCGAACCACAAAACACGGTTTTAGTAATGTTGTTGAAAATTTGTTGCTGCAGTAAATAATTCCATGAGTTTCAAGACATGACGGAAGAATGTGACTGAATTTTAAAATTGGTTGAATTTTGAGTTTGATGTGACTCTTTCTGATAGTTATCAACATTAATGTTTAAAACAATAAATGTATATTAAGACTGATCTTCTCTACATTCAATACACTGCACTGTAGGAATGATTGAGTGTTAATCATGGTATACAAAGTGATTTGTCGATTTCGGTTTTTCACCATTTATATTAAATTTAAGAAGAAAATATGAAAAACTTGGGAGCGTGAAAACATAATGTACATTGAAATAGAATTTTAGTTTTGAATATTATTTGTATTGTGTTTAAAATCAAGCATTTCTTAGATTTTTTCTTTTATAGAATCTTTACAGAATCGTCAAAATGCTGGAGGAGAGAGGGGTGTGCGGTTTCTTGCTCTCCTAAAGGGAAATTATGTAATATGGGTTCAAGTACGTAAATGTGGCGTTTACAAATTAAAAAAATGCTTAGTCGTTGCGTAGATATTTTTTTAAACAATCAAAATGCCAATTTGAGCAAAAATAAGGTATTTTCAAGCATATTGAGAAGAAGTGTGGAATTTTATGAAACTATATTGTTTATTTAACCACAAAAAACGTTTGCCAAATACTTTTTTTCTTCTATTTGTTTGACGGCTTAATCACCTATATTGTCATAACGTCTGCCTTAACTCAGCCAACCTTGTCATTTAAGAATTTCTTTATGGTATTTCCTTAAATCTACAATCTTCTTATCCACCATTTATATGCCCACCAATCTAATCAACCAACATAACCATACAGGAAAATTCGATCATTAACTCTTAATACGAGGTATACTGTTCCCCACCGGCAATCCATACAAACAAACAAAAACATTTTATCCTAATCGTAATTCTTCGGTGTCTTTTTTCGTAAGGAAAATGGAAATGCCCAACACATCTTCAGGTGACTTGCTAGGCAACTTTGTTAGGAGAACTAGCAAGGAATGTCAGGGAGCTATTTTATAGGACACATTAAAACATTCGTATTTGAAACCTAGACACAAATACAGTCAGAATCTGTCGACCATTCGAATTAGACCGTCGAGTGTTATCCATGACTTACCTCTTTAGGCTAAACTAAAAGTCGTATATTTAGTCCCAAAACTATCCCTTGTACTACTATCTGCACAAATAGCGTTGTACGTGCCTACCTTACATGGGAGTACAAAAAGTACATATGCACCCTACAGCAGCTGCCAGTCTATTTCTACTGTTCATGCTTTCACAGACGTTCTGCAATTTTAACTTAATTAACTTGAGAGTTAATAGAAATTTAAAATTAAAACTTTACGGCAATGCATTTTTTCCCTAAATTGCTGTTAAAATGTTCCACGTGGGACATCCGGTTTGCAGTTCGACGCTCCCGGATGTCCCTCAGTGACAATCTGCGGTGCACAATTAGAATATCCGATTTTAATTGCCAACGGTATACATGGAATTCAAGACGAAGACGACAAGTTCGTTGGAAATTGTATTCTAACCAAAATTTCGTACGACACGAGACGCGAGAAGGCGCATTTTGAGATTAGTAAAAATATTAAAATAATGTAGTTATGCAACTTTGAAAATAACAAATCAGAAACATTGGTTCGAGATAGTATCAAGTATAGTAAATCATCATCATAAATCATATCATAATTCAATAGTAAATCAAGAGTGTGGCGAAAACCCTTCTTCACTGTAACGACACCTCTGCACTTGTTCTTTGTTGTGCATGTGATTTCTACTCATCTGTGAATGCAACAATTTGGTAATAGAAAATAACAAGGTATTCGTTCACAAGTAATGTGTATTATATTCACATTTCACTACACTCAGAAGAGCCTTTTCTTCAATCAGAGAAATAAAGTAGAAATAATTAATAATTAATATTACTATGAATCATCAAAATTTTTCATTATTTTAAACATGTGAACGAATTGCAATTCAAAAATTTGCCACGACAAAGAATTCTGAATATCGAATCAGTTCATTAAAACAAACGAAAATCATTGTGTAGAAAATGTGCCTAACATCTCAATCAAATAAGCCACCGGAATTCTTTCCGATGGAGTTGAAATATAATTACTTTTTAACGATTAACGGGTCAGCTGTCGGTCGAACAAAAATAATTACCGGTATTTTACGGCTATTGGACCAAAAAGCGATCGTTAGCAAGCGAGGTGGCTGGCTGCAATGTGGCCGAACTAGCAACGCGCTTCCATGAATGTGAACGAAAGTATGCTTGAGGCTGCCTACCAGTACCACACGAATCGATTGTATTTGTCTAGGTTATAATAAATAAAACAATAAATAAACAATACAGAACCCTAGCATACTACAAACCCCTTCTAAACTATCCAAAACAAATTGTCTCTGCAACCTCTTTAGAATGTTCGTCATTAACTTGTAGCTTGCAAATATCTACAGGTAATTGGATGAGCGTAGCGAGCGAAGCGAAGATTCCATTCTACTACACTGGAGAAAAAAATCCGGAATGTTTTTTTTTTTTTTTTTGTATTTTTGTCTGTTTGTTAACACGATTCCGGCTAAACCGATACTCCAATAGGGAATATTCCACTTCCGCCAAATACTGTACAAATAGATTTTTTAGAAGAAGTATTTCGTCCCGATTACAAATATGTACTTTGTTTTTCCGTGAAATAATAATCCAGTGATTTATAGCCGTTTTAAAAGCAGCACTTTTTTAAAGCGGCAAAAACGACTGTGACGTCAGAACTGTGTTGATCCAACGCCGTCTGGATAAACATACATCCAGACCAAAGATGTTGGAATAGTATTATAGTAGGATCGAGATATACATCAAGACGGCGGTGTTTTAAACAAAGCAGCGCCTAGCGTAGCCTACAGTAATGTAAACAGATGGCGGACATTTTACATTTAACGCCTAGCCAGAAAACGAGAAAAGTTGACATTGCAATCAAAAAACAAAACTGAAACAGTCCTAGGTCTAGGCCTAGACGTAGAAAATTATTTATAATACAACAGTCTAGGCCAATCGTTCCTGTAGGATATAGTCATTGGTATGTGAATACTAAAATTTCTCACTTGACAAGCCCTAGGCTTAACTTGCCGACCCTAACCTGCACTTTCGTGTTCTGACACACACCCGCTCAAAAACCTTACTTTGATGACTAATTAAAGCCTATTGTAGATAAAGAATACCATGATAGTCCTAGGCTATGCAAAAAGTCAATACCAAATGCTCGTTATTCTCTATCACAATGATCTCGCGAAATCTCCTGTCACATACGAAAAAAGAAAAACAAAAGACGGTGAAAATGTACATCCTTGTGGAGTTGTTTGTGTTGAGCGGATGGGCGAGCACCGCCGTCTGTATGTAAATATGTACAAATATACGTACATTTAGTTTCCAATTGGCCTTGACTCAGCACAGTTATGACGTAGTACCGTCCAAAGATGGCGCACGCTCGTTTTTGGCGCGCAAACTGGGGGTCCAATTTACTTCTCGTTTAAATTACACAAAAAACATTTTTTTTAAATAAAAAAAAGTGCAGTGACTATTAAGACATGAATAAGAATTAAAATAAAATATAAAATATTAACTGGAATATTCCCTATTGCAATGAAATTTTCTGGGCACCTTCGAAATCTCTGAACTTAGAACTGCCACGTTTTTTTGTGTTATCAAAAAATTATTTCTTATGAAAATTGCAATTTTACGATTTTTTTCGATTTTAAAAAAAAAATTTGAAACTTATAATACCTACATGCTTAATTCGAGTTTAATGATTTTTGCACAGAACCTTAATTTGATGAATTAATATATTCCTGTGAAATTTGAGCGCAATTGATAAATTATTTCTTAAGAAAATCGCAATTTTACGATTTTTTTAAATTTTTAAAACATTCTTTGACTTATTAACACCTATATGCTTTATCCTATTGTAATGATTTTTTCACAGAACCTTAATTTTATGAATTAAGAAATTGGTGTGAAATTTGAGCGAGATCGAAAAATCATTTCTTGTGAAAATCGCAATTTTACGCTTTTTTGTTTAAAAAAACATGCGCTCATCCAACAACGCGCCTGAAAAAGCGTTTGCGAAGCTTCCTAGTTAATATTTTTACGAACCTTTATTTATGATTAAACAACTGACCTTTTATTTCGATTGAGTATTTAAACAATCATTTTGTTCGCCATTATTACTTTTTGTTATATTACTAGCCCCACAGCACTGATAATTGCGTGCGAGCTTGCCCTGTTAAGTCCATGAGAATTAGTTCTGCTTTATCATTGTGACTTAAGTAAAGGAGTTTTGATATCATTGTTCGTGTGCACGATCGTGAACCGGCATGGTTATGTTTCGACCAGCATGTGCTCTATTTTGCAAGTTTGCTATCGCAGTCTTAATAGATAAGATGCACGCTACGAGTTACACCGTCCTTCATATAAATGGATTGTCTAGCCATTGATTGAAGAACTTGTGCATTAGAATCGAGTGCCTGGTCGTGGTAGTGAATAGGTATGTTTAATACGTTCTCAAGCATAGAATGCTCGTATTGCTGCTATTGCTATCGCATGTTTTCCTTTAATCCATGGAGCGGGAGCAAAGCACGCTTACGAGTCTACACCGTTCACTTTTTACATATCCAAGCACTATACTTACTAGCCATTGACCTTTAATTCTTCTCGCAAAGTTAGAAACGACTGTAAAAACGCGAGCAAAAATATGTTATATAAAATTGCTATGCACTAAAGATCTTCATTGTTTAATCTCTTCATTGAAAGTTTGTTTTATTGTTAGTGTAATACAGTTCGCTGTGCTATAATGCTATGAGAATAAAGTATGCTTTGTGCGTAATGGGAGTAAATTATGTTTGGAATGGTTGCAGAGGATTCATAGGAAAACTCTCAATACACTCAGTGATTGATAGCTATTGGACTTAAAGAAGGAGTGAGTGATGTGTTCAATGGTTATGAAGACAGGCAAGAAGGGGCTGGTATCGGCAATATATTATGTCAAATACTCTTTAACTATACATGACGACCAGCTGTGAGCAAGCCTCGCATCGAACTTAAAAAAATCTAAATACACAGCACAGTTTTATATTTCATGTCAATATTGATTGGATGAGCGAAGCGAAGACTTCAATTTCACTGACCCCCCTTAAAATTAGCTCTTTTTTTTTTGGTTTTCTGTCTGTTTGTTCGCGCTCTACCGGTCAAACGTTATAAGCGATCTTGATGAAAATTAAAGGGGACCTTCGAAATCTCTGAACTTAGACCTGCCACGTTTTTTGGTATAATCGAAGAAATATTTCTAATAAATATAGTACTTTTACCATTTTTTCCGATTTTTAATGCGATATTTTCGTGATATTTGGGCCGATTTTGACCAAACAAGGTTGGGCTACAACGTTCATATTTTACTTGGACATTAAATTAAGGTAATAGTGATGTTCATTAATCACCTTTTGAAAGAAAAAGTTGAAAAAGTTATCCAGAATACATAGAATGAAGGTTTTTAATATAACTTTTTTTAGGTATATAATAACAATTAAGAAGTTACAATAGAAACTTGACAACAATCACCTACAATGCGTTCAAAAAACACTTCAAAAGTAAAGAGATCCCACGTAAACTTACAAAAAAACTCATCCATCAACGCGACTAAAAAAGCGTTCGCGAACCGGCTAGTTATTATGCAATAGGTATATGATATATTTTATAAATTTTAATTTGTCCCAGATTGAAAGTACCTCCGAATCTAGGAACCAGTAAGTGTTGTTCTTACTTTGATCTGTCTGAACAAAGTTATTTTTAATTAGTCTTGTACAACCATTATATTATGAACTATTAGTTAAGTTGTGATAATAAACGTGCAAGATGTTGATGTAGTAAAAAGTGGTAGTATAAGTTGTAGTTGTGGTATAGTGGTGATAACTAATTAAGCGAGCGAAGCGAGCGTTTCCATTTGACTCTGCCGGAAAAATTTGTCACTCGTTTTGTTTTTTTGTTTTTTTTTTGTTTTTTTTTTTTTTTTTTTGTATGTCTTGCCATAACGTTCGAACGGGGGCTCGGATCGAGTTGAAATTTTGACCATCCGCAAGCTTTGTTCTCGATTGAATGCCATTAGTTTTGTGGCAAAATCGTTCAAAAAGTTAAAAAGTTACATTAAAGTTAATCGAAAGTTTTTTTTCAAACTAACCGGCGACAAAATCTGAGATAGCCAAATCATTTAGAATGTCCGTCCGGTCACGAATATGTTAATTTTAGTTTGATCCGATAAGTAGTGTAGATGGAAATTACATTATAACAAAAGTAACGTTGCCATGGCAACGAAAAGACGCGCGAAGTTTCTAATGCACTGCCACCTAGAAGTAATCAAAATACTTTCGAGGAAGCAGTCTATTATTTGTCACCAAAGAGTTTAAATATTTTTCCCAATGAGTCAAGGTCCTCTAGATGGCGGTGGATTTTATCCACAAAGTAAAGATTTACATACGGGTTTACCCAAATACCTTGCAATAATAAATAATATCGGAAACATGGCCCTGTGGACAGCGAACGTCGCAAATTTTAAAATTTTAAAAATGTGCATTGTGGGTCTAGCTATAGCACCTGCTCGCTTATCAACGCGTCCAACTGAGCGTTTCCTAGTATAAAATAAGGCTAGATGTGGTTGATTTGGTAATATTGGTAGTATAGCGATGTTAGTTCCTTGTGTAGTAAAAATAGCACTGGCTGACAAGCATTGATCATATGCTAAACATGTTCTTCTTGAGAAACCCCAGGACGTGTGGCCCCGAACATATAGGCTAATCATGACATAAAACGCATAGTCCAAGGTTGTTACCCCGAAAACCGATAGTTGGTGCATGCAAATAACTTGGAAGTTGTAAAACACCCCAAAATACAATATTAATGGAGGTTTCTTATTTTGTTCTTACACAGACACAGAAAATACCTGTTAGACACCTGAAAAGTGGCATGCAATTGTCCCTGGTCAAGAGTATCACAGATAAGTGTCCCAGTTTGATCCTCTAGACTAGAGCGATAGGAGCTGCCTCGCGTGACTGCTGTACGGATTTCTTCTATTTAAAAGCCTCATTGGTAACATCAATCAATCACTGTCTCTTACCCCAAGATGGAAAATTTGTTTCTAAGCTTAAAACAGCTTTCCAGTCACAAAGAATGGTACGATTATTAGTATTGTAACTATAATTAATAAGTAAAATTATATAAAATATGATTACAGACAATTGTTTAACAAACTATGATAGAATTATATGATTGATAATGATTGTTAAAAGTTGTTGACACTATATTATATTGTGTGAACAGACACAAGTGGCAATCGAATCTTATAAAAACATATTCACTTTAGTTGCCAATCTATCATCGGGCCATGAATTGAAATGTTGTTATGATGGCTTGGTCATATTGAGCATTCCGTGTGAAATGTTACAAAACCGTTCAATACTAGCTACACAATGATATTCCAAACGTACTTCTGTTTGCGTTTTAACTTAAAATATAAATACGTTATTCGAATTCGAATTCGAATAGAAACCGAAAAGCGCGTATACCAATTATACAACTTACACAAACTCAATTTTAACTAATTTCATAATCTTATTGTTATTGTTATTCTGAAGTGATAAGAAAACGTATTTACTGTTTTAAAGTAAAAATGTGTTTTAAAATGTGATTTTAGCGTTCTGGTTGGCATAAGAAATTTTTAGACCGGAGGGTGTAACAACCGTCATAGCAGAGAAAAACTGTTCAAGTCACACAAATTGGCAATTAGGGTGTTTTTGTGGCAAAAAAAAACTTGCTTTCAATAATATACTTTACAATTTCTTCCAAAAACACTGAAACAGTTTTCGTCCAGTACAAATACCTAATAAATTGTATACCCTACCCTTAAAATGGCGTATACGCCTTTAAACATTTTTCACGTAGTGAGAGTTCACGAGAATTATTAACTATACGATATTCAACAGAGAACACTAAAACCCACCGAACCGCAGCTACCCTGAGTGTAATATATAATTTGAAAAATAGTTTCAGAGTGAACGTGGAAAGTGTACCACGTACACTAAAACATATGCCTTTACATTTCAAACCAAAAAAGTCGGTTAAAGTAAATAGTACTATTTACTGTGAATTATAATAATAGAGCAATGCATAATTAATGGGACTGTTCTGAGCTAAACTATGAAGCATAGTTCCCTATTCGCTAGCCGTGAAAGACAGCTGTTCGATGTGGCCATGTGTTCGGGTAGGGTTCGCATGGTTAATTATTATTATCTTGATTAGCAGGCCGCATGCAGTACACGCGCGGTCCAGCGTCGACTGCTCGAGCCTATGCTGTGGATATTGTATACCCTAAGGGTTCTCGACTAACGAATAGGCTCGGGATAAAATACACCTACACATACGTACATCGTATATTATTCAGACCGTCAAAATTAAATCCAAGGGCTTCTTTCTATTCGTTTTTGATGCCACCTTCAACGATAAAACCTAATTTAAACAAACACGTTGTCCGAGCAAAGTATTTCTGTGTGTTTGAACAATAAGTATTAGTTTTTTGTTATTGTTATTCGTTTTTCTTGTTCATAATTGTTTATATTTTTCCCATCTCTGTTTTTAATTTCACCTTTTCTTCACATTTTAAAGTGATAAATCATTTTCGTTTGTAAAGCTTTCGCAAAACCTCGCGAGTGCTGTTTATTTGATGTCAAACATTTTGTAAACTAAAGTCTGTGCTACTTCTCATGTTGTATTTATTACTTCAATAAGCAAACAATGTATCGAACGGTTTTTGTATGACAACGGAATTATAAAGGTGACTAAAATTAAATGAAAAGGTCATCTGTCAATATACATAGATTTTGTCACGTATAATTAATTGATATCGGGGATGACATTTGTAAACTTTGCCGGTCTCTGCGGCGACGGTTTGAGGGATCAGAATAGCCCTACTACCATAATATTATTGGATGAGCGTAGCGAGCGTAGCGAGCGAAGCGAAGATTCCATTCTACTACACTGGAGAAAAAAATCCGGAATGTTTTTTTTTTTTCTTTTTTTTTTTTTTTTTTGTATTTTTGTCTGTTTGTTAGCACGATTCCGGCTAAACCGATACTCCGATTGCGATGAAATTTTATGGAGACCTTCGAAATCTCTGAACTTAGAACTGCCACGTTTTTGAGCGCAATCGGGAAATTTTTTTCTTATAAAAAACGCAATTTTACGATTTTTTTCGATTTTTTAAAAATTTCTTCGACTTATAACACCTACACGCTTTATCCGATTGTAATGATTTTTTCACATAACCTTAATTTTATGAATTAAGATATTCGTGTGAAATTTGAGCGTAATCGAAAAGTTATTTTCTCATGAAAATCGAAATTTTACGGGTTTTTTCTTTTTTTAAACGATTCTTTGACTTATTACACCTACATGCTTTATCCTATTGTAATGATTTTTTCACAGAACCTTAATTTCATCAATTTATATACTCGTGTTAAATTTGAGCGCAATCGAATAATTATTTCTTATGAAAATTGCAATTTTACGATTTTTTTTTTTTTTTTTAATTACGATTTATTAAAAAAATAAAGTTAATTTTTTATTTTATTTAATTTAATTTAAAAAAATCTTCTACTAAGCAATAATTTTTTCACAGAACAACAGAAAATCAGCATAACACATGGCAGCTCAATGCACCAATTACGCTCATCCAACAACGCGGCGGGACTTAAGCGTTTTCCTAGTTTATATAATTACAAGGGGATGATACATTCTGAGGAGAGTTTAATTACAATACATTTTTCAATAAATAGTGTGGTAAATGTGTAAATGTCAGGGATAACCTCGTTTACACAAACAAGCTACCAACAAACCATTGTTAACATTTGAAAAACACCAGTCCTGAATAATTCAATATGAGATTTTATTTGCTGATAAATTGGTGTGTATTACATTTACATTATAATCTATATTTTCTGTCAACTGTCTTTCCATTAGGATCGTGTTGTTTTACCAAGCGTATACAATCAACAGTAGACATACACAATCAATAGCGCCGATGTTTTCAGCTTGAGTTCTACACGTAAACTCGTTAGCAACTGTGCCGATCACCTACGACTTCTCACTGCAAGTGATAGACCTAATATTCGTCTAACCCATTATCAATGGCCAATCAGAACCTACCATTGAACTATCACGTGACTCACGTTCCACGTATTATATCACTAATGGGAACTTCTGCTGAATTCTAGTTAGAAATACATTATTGAAAATCATTAGTTTACCCTACGGTAGATTTCCATCAGTAGGAGTGCAAAAACACACAGATTTACATAATGGAGCCAATAAATGTAAAGTGCGGTTATATGGGCTATTACCCGCTTAATTTACGTTGTACCGTATATTCTATGGACTGGATTATACCAAACACACTTTATTCTTTACAGAAAGCTATCTTTAAACTTTGATTTTTAATTATTTATTGAAGTTTTCGTCTCCTTAGTTCGGTAAGAATGAGGGTTTTTGCTAAATTTCTTAAGGGGTCTTAAACCTGATTAATTATTTATGTTTCACATTTATACGTTACGTTACGTTACGTATACGCACCTTAATTAATTTTATGACCACACAAATTTGAAATTGAATGTACAAGCAAGAATATGCACTTCGAAACTAGACCCAATGGTGTCGAGTGTAGTTTGACGAGTACCGAGTGCCTAGTTTACAGAAATCAAACTTAATAAAGTTGGTTCTTGGAAGATGGCGACGAGTGTGTAATGACGCCCTACCCTACCAAACTTCTCTGAGGTCGAAAAACATTGTAATGTTATTTCTTAAGGGAGAATTTCCGTATTGACCTTGCTCTCCGATTCATAATCAACTCAATTTTGAATTTATCTTCACTATGAAAATTAATAAATAATAACTAGCCTCTATCGATACCTAATTTCTTATTTGCTTTTAAATACCTATTTTAAAGAATACATGCTTGTAAGCTTGCAAGTCACAATTCCATAAAAATTAAAATAATTATGAAAAGGATAAACAATAATAAATAATAATAATAATAATAATATAGAGTATGTAAGTATGTGATTCGTCAAACATGGGTTTATTCCTGCTTCAAATGCGGTATTTTTCTGATTTAAATTATTATTTCGACAGATGTTTTAATATATCAGGGAAACCTGCCCTCGCATTCGCATCATGCATCTTCAGGTGTCTAACTTGAAGTGATCTGGAGTAAGAGTCATTCTGAAAAGGCCTCATATGAGTGTTTAAGTGGACTTCTTCCCTTGCTTTCGCCTCAACGACTGAAGAAACCTTGGAGTAAACTTTCTGTCAGGATTGCCGGTGGCGGGCATCGAACTCGACATCATCCCGAGTAAGAGTCTGGCGCGTTACGCTAGAGCTACATCGTCACTAAGTTGACTCGTAATTCACATTTTGTTACGACGAGTCGTAAGCGGAGACTTTGTAGCAGTAGCACATATCGTAATAAATTGTTTAATGCAACCTTATCACCATAAAGTCGCGTCATTTAGTGAGTAGACAATGGAAACACATTTATGTATTTTATTCGTATATCATCCTTATAATAAAATATCCACTCCATTGGAAAATAAATTGTGTCCTTTTACTTTGGTACCGACTTCAAATTTTGATCCCGCTGTGAAACTCAAATAATTTGCTTTTCTTCTTCCATACTATTTTATTTAAAACAATACGCAGATAGTAAATGCGAAGGCCGCCCTTGAGGGTTACGACCAACGTTTATGGAAGGAATATGTCAAATAACTCACTCAGAATACCACTTTACATTTTATTCTTGTAATAAACAGATACTTCGGCTATGAGCTAGAAATGCTAATACCATACCACAGCTGGATGAATGTGATTATCGTTCATAATTTCAGTGAGTCGTTTGTTTCATACCATTGTACAGTCAGCATGATAAATTATCATTCACATGGCTTCGTGTATAGAGTTGGGTATGTTGGTGTATGGAAGTAACTAGTAAGTATAAAGTTGATTCGCTTTAGAAGACAATTAAATTATATATTATAATCAACATTAAAGTTTAAATATTTGTAATTTTTGAAAGAGTTTATGTTACACAATAGTCCCAGAAAAGTATAGCAGATCAATTTCAGAATTATTAAGATCGGATGAACCATGTACACTGCAGTATCAAGCCAATGTCTAGAAAATATCATTTGTGTTGAAATTACCAGCTCTTCACCTTAAAATCACGTGCTAATAATTATTACAATATATAAATTATATTAAATTAATATTTTTTTTAATTGTCACTAGTGTATAAGTGATCGTTACATATTTGAGAATGGTGTATATGCATGGGTAACACAACATCGGAATTTGTTGTTATGCTTATTTAAGTGAAGCAATTATCCAAATTACGCCATTCATACAAGGGTGTCAAAGAATTCAAACAACAACTGTTATTTATCGTTTTAGAAATGTCGCATTCTTTGTTTTGTTTTGTGATACTGGATACAGATAACCTTTGTGGTGTAAAATATGATTAAAGAAAAATAATATTTCATTGGAGAATTGTTTGTTATTATGATTAAAATGTGTTTTGATATATATCCAACTTTTACATCGGGTTGGGGGGGGGGGGGGATAAACGCACAACTCGATTCCTTGGCCTAAGATATACGTTGTTGGCTGACACGTCCTCAACATCTTTCTTGTCGTCCTCTGCTGCATACAGAATGTTAGAACAATTCTTGCGATGTACTCACAAATTTTCTGCCCCCACTCATTCCATTCTTTACCCTTGTACTTGTTCAATAAGTGACATATTTCTCGTTCACGTTTATGCAACTGACAGATATGGAACAAGTATAACGCGCGAGACTTCGACTCAGGAAGTCACGGGGTCGAATACCGCCACCGGCAATCTTGTTTGAAAGTTTTCCCAAGATTTCGATAAGTCGTTAATTCGAATTCGACAGCTTGAGCCCTGCCCTTGGACTATACCTAGTTCAACAGCTGAACTGAAGATGGGCATACACTGGTGGGCTTGGTCAGCTTTAAATGTAATGTCCCCCACTGCAAATCAGTTCTGTAACAGAGTGGGTAGACTCAAAATACGCATTTATTTATTTATTTATTTATTTATTTATTTATTTATTTATTTATTTATTTATTTATTTATTTATTTATTTATTTATTTATTTATTCCTTGGGAAAGTTTCCCACGAAACTTTTAACAATTTAACGTAAATGCACACATCATAGACGGATAATATATTACAGTGCGTTTAGTTATCTGTGGTATTAGTAAAACAACTCTGTATCTTTGATGGGGAAATTGATTTATTACTAAACGTGAAATATAGTATCAGCTTTTCCACTGGGTGCTATAATCCGAAAGGTACTTTGGTTCAATTTTGACCATCAATAAACAATAATCCTGAACAAACATTTTCCGCGGTCAAAAGACAAATATTAAGTTCTGAAAACATCGGTTCGGGGCATTGCCTCCTATCCTCACTCATTGTGTGTCCTGAGTGTGTTGGTCATTTGAATAAGGTAGGTTCTCCACAAATTAATGTTATTTATTCGTCACCATGATCTGGAACCAAACAATTGAGCAAGTGAAATGTTTGTTGTTGATTAACGTTTCTATTAGTGTAATGATGCTATTCAAGGAGATGAAAGCAAAGGCGAGAATGGATGCCAATTACAACAAAAATCCTTCAGCGGAACACGAACCTGCGTCCGTGCGTCCAACACACTCTGATAATGTATTTTCATGTTCTTTATTTAATATTGTATTTCCCATCATTGATGAGTAAATTTTAAGTTTTCAATACAGTTTCAGGCCTAACATACCTTAATCCCGCTTAAATTAAGGCAGTAACCAACTTTAATCAATATTTGTTTGCAACCGTCATCGGTTCAGCATTGTACTTCAATGTCTCGTGTTATAAAACATTGTATTTAGATCTTCAACTATATCTAGCCTTGATTAAAATACAAGTGTGTAGATCTTAAAATCACTTGGATATCTATATCTTACGTGGTAACACAAAGAATATGTCATTCAAATATTTCGGGCTGAGAAATGTGAAATAAAATGTGAGCCTCTATGATAATGTCGTCAGGCAGAAGGACGGATCGCATCGGAGGTTATGAAAGGGAATTTTCTATTGCCAGCATAATAAAATCGTTCAACGTTGTGATTTGGTTTTCTTATCGAAATACGAATCGATCGAAGTGAACACAAATTGTATCACAAGGGAATTTCAGGATGAATCTCGTTGCCTCAGTCTTAAGGGTGTGATGTCTGGTGGTGCCATATAAGGCTAGTCGATACTAGTGTATCCTTAAACTCATTCGAAGGACAACACTACTCACAAGAGAAGTGTAATCATAATAAATAATTATCATACGCAATATCCAACAAAGAAATAGGGAAGAGGGTGTGAGCATCCCACGTCTATCGAAGATGCCAAGAAGCTTCACCATGGCTAATATTTCTTCCCCTGTCTTCTCCTCACCTACAGCTCTCTCCACAAGTTATTGACACATTTCTCACACTTCCCACCACTTGAACGTTTTTTAACTGTATTTTATAATTTTACATCCCTTTTCCCCTCTCCCCTCTTCCCCTCTCCCCTCTTCCCCTCTCCCCTCTTCCCTCTTCCCGTCTCGCTTCCTCTCTTCCCCTCTTCCCACCTCAGTCAGTGTCTCTCGTTGTCTCTGCTGATCATATTAACAAAAGCAAAATTAATACTTTTGTTCAATTGCATAATTGCAATTCAAGAATTTTTAATCCAAATCCCAAAATAGCATAAATGGCAGAACATCAGTGCGCAGAGACGAAGGTTTTAGGTAATCCAGAGTCGCGGCAAACTTTAATGACAATTGTTATCAAGCACCAATATCATTGAAAATAATCTGAACTGTGAAGTATAATAATGGTTGAATTTAAATCTAGTAATAATAATGATGATGTAGATCACAATAATTAAATAGACGAACGCATCGCCACCCTCTATAACAGCGGTTCTCAACCACTGTGTCGCGACCACTGGTGTGTCGCGATCAGTTGTGAGGTGTGGTCGCAAGTATCTTGTTTATTTATTGTTATATTGAAGTCTATTCATGTACGCCACTAACATGAACGCTATACCGCCAAAAGTTCTAGGGGTGAAATTGAAAGTGAGACCGAAATTTCGAGTCGAGTGGGTACTCGAAATCAATTTTAAAAACATGATTTAGGTGGCGGTGCCGGGTAAGCCTACAGCAAATTCGTCCCAATTCTTAGATATGGTGGAGGTGCCGGGTCGCGCCCCGTGTGTAAAAAACGTAAATATCGCTACGCATTTTTGGTGCTACCTTACCAATTTTGCTTTTCGAACAAACTAATGTTTATGGAACATCATCAATCAAGAAAGACGATATGTCAATTTTTCCAGCTGCAATGAATGCATCAAGTATAAGCTGGATATAAAATCTGAAGATCAGTTCAAGGGAAAAATATATTCAAACACTTGACCTGTCTTTTAGGTGGGTTTGGAAATACTTTACTTCCATTTCAAAAAAAAGGGAAAAGAATGGATTTTTCTACATTTTCAGTTTTAAGTGAGCACATAAACGTGTCATACCTAGCATATTCCAGAAAAAGAATAGTTTGATTGAATTTACTTCAGATACAGCTCTAAAATCAAGATTTCAAGACATCCCATTTTGTTAACAAGGCTTTGTGTGTTTTACTTCCCTTCTCCACTTCATACCCTGCGTTAGGCAGTTTTTTTCAACTTTTAAACAATCAAGTCAAAGAACAGATCGAGACTCCTTGATGTTGATAGTGAGTTGCGCTTCAGTTTGTCTTCCTTTATTATTATTTCGATGAAATGTGGGTACACCCCTCCTTGGTACACCCACGTAGGTGTGTCGCGTACGGGAACGTACTCAGTCATGTGTGTCACAGCGGAAAAAAAGGTTGAGAACCGCTGCTCTATAAGAGTAAGCTTGATATGTAACTACATTAGAATATTATTTGCCTATATTTACAACATTTTCTGTCGCAAAACATAAACGACGTCTGGGCTATGTATACGTGATTGAACTGCAGGTATCAAATTTGACTTGGCCTATCAAATAAATTATGTATGTTTAAAAAATTACTAAACAGGATCCCCATCATATGGCGTGAAAGGTCAAAGGTGCGACAGCTACCGCGTAGTATAGGGTTAATATAACTGCGTGTGATTTAATTACTTTTGACCTGTGGAATGCTCACACTAAAAGTAAACTAGGAACATAAAGCAACCCTGATGGTATAATGAAAACTTTCGCTTACGGTCTCGCTCGCTCACATACTTAATCGAGCACTCACCTGCCCACTCACACAATCACTCACACACTCACCCACTCACCTCATCACTAACACAATCACTCAACCACTCACAAAACTACTTAAACACCCACCCACTCTTCTCTCTCCAACCCACTCACACAATCACTCACACACTCACCCAGCTATTTACACACCCACCCACATACTCACCCACTCACTTAATCACTCACATACTCACCCAACACACTCCCAATCACTCACTTCTTATACACTCATGAACCCTCACCTTATCACTAACACAATCACTCACACACTCACCCAACTACTTAAACACCCATCCATCCACTCTCCTCTCAAGTGCCCACTCACACAATCACTCACACACTCACCCAGCTATTTACACACCCACCCACTCACCTCATCACTAACACAATCACTCAACCACTCACCCACTTACACACTCACACACTCACTCACGCATCTACACACGGACACACTCATCCTTACACCCACTCAACCACTTACTCTCTCCCTCAAACTTACTCACGCATCTACACACTCATTTTTCACCCACTCAACCACTAACTCACTCACTCAAACTCACTCACGCATCTACACACTCATCTTTTCACCCACTCAACCACTAACTCAAACTCACTCACTCATCTTTTCACCCACCCAACCACTCAATCTCTGACCCACCCATTCAATGACACTTGTGTTATATCATTTCAACTTTGTATTGTGTGCGGTCATGATTATGTATCCAATCGAATTAAAGGGGTTAGGGGATGAATGGATCCAACATGTCTTCAATTCGCCTTCAATAAAAAATTAGGGGTGTGTGAGAACCGGAAATTTAGAGTCGGGTCGAGTATTTGGTACTCGACTCGAATTGGAGTATTTGCTAGTCGAAATCGAGTATAAATTTTATATGATTTTGGTGGAGGTGCCGGGTCGCGGTCGAGTTTGAAAACATTTATTTTTGTCGCTACCTTACCAACCCTGATTAACCATAATAGTGACCTCAGTCTTTTGATACAAATTTGTATTCTTTTTGGAAGTTTTTAACTTTTTTGGCACAAATAGTAAAAAAAAAAAAAAAAGGTCACTATAATGTTTGTAACATTTTCATATAATATCACTTACTGAATTATATGTCATAGCCTAGCCCTAATAACTTTTGGGCTTCATCATTGAAATGATCAAGAGAGAGGTTACATTTTTAAATCAATTAGAAGTTACTCTGTCTTCTCTTAGGAGCCTACATATTGACTAACATCAATAAACAAAATTAATATGTACATATTGTAAATATATAGTCAAAGAGTAATATTGAAATTATATATATTCAAAAAAACGAAGCTTAGCTTAGTTTAGAATTATGCAATGAACGAACATGTGTTCTTGCTTGCATATAAAATACCGGGTCTGAAACCCTCAAATGAACGATGATTGTATTACAGGGGAGAAGAACTCGTTTTGCCATGTTGGCAGAGTGGGATGTGGGGCATTGAGAATGTAGAGTTGACAGACATTCTGTCGATCTCGGGCTCGACTCGAACTCAAAATTCAGGACTTATACACCCCTAACACACACAAAAACACAAAAATACACACAAAATACACACAAATACATAAATGCACACAATACAAAATGATACCAAGACGATTTTATTTATTCTGCAGAAATGTGCCATAGACTTACACAGTATTGATAGAAAGTAAGGAGTCAACCAAGTGGTAAGAGCACCTAGCCCACTCCTGCGATATCTTTCCCTATTCCTCATAGCTAGAGATATGCAAAAATGGTTTTTTAGTTTGAAAATTCGCGCCTTAAAAATAAAAATTCGCGATTTGTCGCGATTTACCAAAAAACACAATTTTCTCATGCACAGCTTAAAAAAAAATAAAAAATAAAAAAAAGTTTCAGGATAATTTGATTGATTTTAATGATTTAAAAGAAAAACAAGCTCGTGAGAGTGAAGTTCAGAATCAGTTTTAATTTTAAGCTCAATTTCAGTCTTCAGTTTTCAAAGTTTCCGACAATTTTTACCAGAATTAATTTCGTCTACCCGGCACCTCCACCAAATTTACGAAATTATGCATTTTTTATGTAATGTCTTTTGATATGGATATGAAGTATTTTGAGCTTACTCTCGTTCAAACGATTATTATGATCTCACAATCGCATTTACGACTCGGCGCCTCCACCAAAACGACTACCACCAGCCAGTATTAATTTAATTTCGACTTCGACCCGGCACCTCCACCAAAACTTTGATTTTTTTTTTTAATTTCGTGACCTAATTTGCATTTAAGGACATAATTGCTAATTTCGCCACTAGTTCGTGGTATCAACTAAAATTTCGTGAAAATTCGCGAATTGGAAATTGGTACCATTCAATCACAATTCATGAGATTCATGTGCAAACAAAATTTGAAGGGATTATTGCAACTTTAAAAAAAAATCGCGAATTTCGTTGTCACCATTTTTGCACATCTCTACTCATAGCTGATTACAATGCGAGTGGATGCATGCTGTGGTAGGGCTTGATACTCACACGTCAGGCAAATTTACTATTCTGAATAAAAAGCAGTAGCCTCATATTCACATTCTGCGAAGCGGTGTGATCGAGGTACATGCTTCACTATGCAGCCGAGGCCCGCAAAGTGGCTCGAGCAATCTTCTATCATCACTTTATTTTATCCCTGGTTTTTATCCATTTTTCTTGTGCCACATAATTCTTCTTCAAATTACATTCACGTCTTCGGAGCCAGCCTAACCCCCCACCCACCCCCCTCCCATCAATGTTATTATACCACAATTCACTTGCCCGTCGTCTCGATTTTCGTCGTTGCGTATGAAAGGAAAAACAATATTACATCCTTCACAGTGAAATGATTAGCTCTGTTTGACACTGGATAGAAAGTACAAGTAAAATAATAAAATTTATTAAAACTATTGGGAATGTAATTTTAAAAGTAAGGCAATGGAGAAACGCTTTCCCACTAGATAGACTCAAGACTGTTGGTTGAGCTCGAGCAAACCAGGCTTTAGTCAGGATCACTTCGGTTTGCACCATTATTAACTTTTATTTTATTAACTATAACCATAAATAGGTAATAAAATAATGTTGTTTCAAGTTTATTTAGGATATATGAATTTGAAATGTGAAATGTCGTGTGATGGAGACATTTGCACTACCATTCTAAACAAGCTCCTAACGATTTTATGTAAATCAATCCAGGAATTACAACATTTATCTCAGCGGGATATCGAACCCCCGTCTCCCGATTGCCGGTCGAGTGCTATACATATTTTGATTGATTTACATAAAATATATTACACCTACGGGAGTGTATCCCGGTTAATGAAATTGAGAAAAGCTCCTGTTCCCATTTTTGGGATACAAAATTCGATGTTAAAAAATGCTCTTGAATGTTTATGAAATTCACCAGCTTGGCGATCAAGCACGTCGACTATTAGTGACTAAAAACTATTGAGAGCTCACCCAACCGTATTTTAGTTAAGTTTGAAACCCACGTTATCAAGTGGTCAATGGTTATGAGAGTGTTATTTATAATTAGTGCAGGAAAATGTGTTCGTGTAGGTGATTTGGTTATGTATGATCGCAATGGACCCAAACCAGTACCACGGCTAAACCTACCAAAGTTCGACTATCAGGCCAGCGTCTAATCGACCACGGCCTCGCGTCGACCAAGCAAGATTTATCATGGCATTAAACTGCAAGACGGAACACACAAGCCTGAACATCGGAGATGTAGGTAGATGAATAAGGAGAGACGTTTGCCTATACGCGTTTCCGAGCAAAGATAGATGGCAGCACTCTAGTCCAATATGGCCGCTCGATCCCGGCTAGATGGGAAGTTGTTTATATAATGTACATTCAATCTTCTGAAAATAGTGTGTTACTGTTTGGAATACAATCATGTGCGAACCTATTGTTATAATACAATGCGGCTTGGGGATGGTGGATGTTTTAGAGACCCTTCATCTCCTTTATTGTTATAACAATTCAAACAATCAATTTGAATTTTGAACCAAGGTATAGCCATGAAATATTAAGTGCAGGCGTAAGGTGATACGCCCATATTTGGACGACACACATAACCAAGTTGTATCAGCTATAGAAAATTAGGAACATCGTTAAGTCAAACATAAAAATTCAAATTCAAAATTCAAAGAGTCACTGCAAAAACCATCACAACACTTTGTGAAATTTTCCCGTTTATAACAAGTACATCAAATAAACAGTCAATCAAGTTATCAAAATTCAATCTCAAACACATTTCTAACTATCTTTTTTACACTGTCTGATGGTCATTTGTATTGTTCTTATTTGTATATCAGCTAAAATAAATTAATAAGGTATAACAATAAATGCATAATAAAATATGAAACGATATTAGTGTGACACAAACCTATACAGAAACTGTGGTACTTGAAGGGGAACCCCTTCTCTGTTGTCTGCGCCTTCACAAAATAGTAAACAACTGCAAAAGAATAACATATTATTTTCTTTTTTGTTTGTTTTTGTTTGTTTTTGTTCAGTGTCCGTACAAGAGTTTGTTAAATTTAAGGCCAATGGACCTGGTAACGCCTTGTCTGCTCCGGTTAATCAGCACAAGTGAAAATCCTTCCTGTTAGTTGAACCGTATCAGAACGTCTTCGTCCATGTACCCCGATGAAAGTTGTACAATAATCCGGCCGGTGGAAATAAAGTGGTTAAGGTATTCGAATGTAAATTACAAATACAATCATTCGCGTATTCTTCTCTTAACACAATTTACTAGTTACACAGATACTACTTTCATGGGGTTTTATACAGTGCCAAATTGATTTCACGGAACAGTTTGAACGCCAAGATTTTTAACATAAAATTGTTAACATTTTAAAAATTAAAAGAAAAAATATTAAACAAAGTGTTTATTTATTTATTGTAAGAACAAAATGATTGTTTTATATTCCAACAAATTAGAATCAAAATGCCATGCTCAAATAAGTAAGTTATTGTTTGATACTTCTTGGGTTTACCGGTGGTTTCGAAAAAAGAGTAGTTATTGTAAAGAATAATCACAAAATAATCTGTTTTGAAATTACCCAAAAACTTTATGGTTGTTACTGGTAACAGAAATTCACAACATTCTTCATGTAATATACAATGTGTTCTTTTTATATTTCAACTTAGACTAATGAACTGTTTGCTTTGGCGCGCCTGCCCTTGCTTGTACGATATACTCTGGTTTTAATACCGTTATTTATAAAAGTAAAAACTCTCTGTGCTCGAGAATATGTGCTGATAAAACTGAAAACGTTTCGGGGGTTTTCTGTGGCACCAGGGTGATCCATCACAGTTATGACTGACTATGGTTAATGGTGAAAGGACATGTAGAAAAATCTATGCCGTACTCCAGAGTTGAGCCTAGACCCCGGAGAATATACATACCCGCAGCCACCTTCTACCAACAGCCCGGGAGTCGTGGGGGGGGGGGAGTCGGGGGGCGAAGTTGCTTGGAGTAATTTTTCAAAACTAAACACTCATCCTCTCCGGGCTTAGAGGATCATGCTATAACGCACGGATGGTATTCCGAATATTGGCACAACCAAACCATACGCAGTAAGCGAAAACTTCTTTCAACGTTTACTTGAATGAGGCCGTCTCGACTTGATTTAGCGCTTTGCTGGTTTAAAATCGTTCTCACGATTGCTTTCAACGGTTTATAACAGAAGTATCAAAATTCTAAAAGTGTGCCGACCTGCTGAAACTGTTTTCGCTGACAAAGCTTAAAACCCTTTCTTCTTGATATGTTCAGTGGAGTTGAAATCATTAAAGATCGATTCATTGCTGATAATTGACTACAAGCAACTAGGTATACTAGCGTTGTGAGAGAAACGAATGTTGTCAATGGGGAAGAAAAGGGTTAACATAGATAGAATCGGCCCAGTTGTACATCACCTTTTTTGTCAGTTTATCAAACTTGTGTGGTATTTCTTCTCTGAAAATGGATGTAATAGTTGTTCACGCCTTTAAATGTTTGCACTACATTGGAATTATGGTACTTTTTAATCTGCGATGATAGCGGTAATTTAGTCACACCTGAAAATGGTTCTTATAATTTTTTCTCGTAAGAAGGGTACCAGATCATTTAACGCTATGTGACCCTCTTCAGGGCCCGATTCATGTACATTTATCCCGGGTATAAGTGGTATAAGGACGGTATAATGCAGGACATGGCAGGATAAGGCCTGGTTAAGTCTGAGCAACTCTCATCCAATCAGAAATTTTCAATCCAACAACAAGTACAACAAATGTTTTTCCCACTGCATTCCACAGCCATGTAAATCAGCAGATTTGCAAAAGAACACTAAAAATTTGCACCATCTTTTGTTTTACATTTTTATTTATTGACAGAAGATTGTGTGAGATCATTAAAAGAAAAGAAAAGGCGTATTATTGCCGTAAATTTTGGAATAGCCTAGGACTATCATACTATTGTTCATCTGCATAAGGCTTTTAGTAATCAAAACTAGTTATTTGTGCGGGATGTGTGTCAAAACAAGGTCGTGCAGGCCTAGGGTTGCCTAGGAGAGGCCAAGGGCTTGTCAAACGTGTTATGTTAGTATAAATTTTATCTAGTCCTATAGCCTAATCGAACTTTAGGCCTACACTGTTGTATTATGAATAATTTTCTACATCTGGGCCTAGGCCCGAGACGGTTTCTGATTTGTTTTATGAGGGTAATGACAACTTTTCTCGTTTTACACATAGACGCAAAATTTAAAATGTCCGCCATCTGTTTACATATTTTCTTATCCCCGTGCGAGGCGGGATAAGTCTTCATGAATTGGATTCGGAGTTATACCGCACTTATACCACCTAACTCTGCTTATACCGGGATAAAAATGTACATGAATCGGGGCCCAGGTGACTAACTATAGGAAAAAGGAAGTTAGGTAATTGTGAAGGAACCGTCCGAGGGGTGTGTAAGAAAATTCTATCAAAACCTTAGATAAAACTTTCAGTCAGGATTGCCGGTGGTGGGATTCGAACAAATGACTTCTGGAGTTAGAGTCTGACACGCTACACTTCTACCTCTACTCTACACGAACCAGTGGAAACCCGTGAACCTATAGCACACACGAAATAGAACATCAATATAATAATCAATATGTTATTTGGATGCTTAGGACCGTTGACAATGACGAATAGGAAGGCAAAAAGTTCCTTAAAAACAATACAATGGAATTACAGTAAAAAATGGACCTTTCAAATTTCTAAGCTATCTTTAAGTTGTTGTTTATGTAGTTCATTGTTGTGTCTGCATCTATGTATTAGATTTGTTAAGTTGTTCTCCTTTGTAAATCAGTTTTTAACTGAATAGGATAGACTTTAAATAAATAAATAAATAAATAAATCGTTTATTTCAGCAACATTTAAATTAATAACACAAATACACCTTCTTTCACAGTATACGAAAACCACACCAGGCGTTTTGAGAGAGAGTATGAGTAAAGGGGGCGGGGGAAGGGGGTGGGTATTGGTGGAAGCATAGCAAAAATGGTTTTTCGCAAGATACCCGCTATACAAATGAAGCACTTTTAGGCATTTGATCGAATACACATAGAATCGCAATTTACACTGCAATATGTGTAATGTAGTTATGTTGCCCCCCCCCCCTTCTCTACCACTGCATCAATTATACATTATTAATATGGAAGGTGGTCAGTTTAATTAATTTTTAAGTGAATTTTCCTCGTATTTATAAGACATGAAACGTGATTAGTTATTTTGTAACATTTCTAGGCCTAATGGGGGGGGGGGTCTTGCGGGGGGCCCTTGCGCACGCCTATACGGGGGCAGCAGTGATATTACTAATTACGACACTTAAGCACCATAAATAAATCAGGAATTGGGTTTTCAAAGATGACATGGAGTGCAGGTTTGCCCAAAACTTATTTATTCATATCTCTGAAAAATAGTGTGGCACAAGTTTTTTTATTCCGGCAAAATTGTACTCTAATTTCGTGGTAGTTCCCAAAAACTTTACATTAATTAAGTTTCCATTTGGGTATACTAGGTTCACGGGGTGATCCTTTGATACAAAAAGTCCGCCATAAAGTGATCCCCTTCACTTTCCACCAACACCCCTGACATAAGTTAGTGATGGGACTAGCCCAGGTGCGCATTGTAGTATCGGCGCACGTAGTCTCTCTGACTCTCTCTCTAAAATGCTGTCGTGCCGTACTCATGAATCAGTTTTATATCATCTGTTGCAGTTCCTGTGTGCATGTGCTTCAGACGTTGATTTAGTATTAGTAATGTATTTCACTTTCTTTATCTTTTGAACGCGACCGTAGTTTTACAGTACTCGATACTAAAGATCCCATCGTATTTGTGAATAAATTAAATAAATTGTTCAACGATTTTCAAAGGAACTGATGAAAAACTGTGCACATTTCATGTTGCATGGCAGACATTGAAATAGTTACAACGATAAGATGCCAGTAGTAACGAAAGACTGTGGCTGGGAATGTCTTCAAATCACACTTTCAACGCCATTGGAAGTTTTAAGTGATTTTCGTCTAGTAAACTGCAAGCATTCGAAAAATTATTGTGATAGTGGAATGGAGGGAGGTTACGGGAACGACCAAGGTGACATCTCAAACTGTGAACTTCAAAATCAAATGATGTTGAGCGAAATGGTGAAAATGTAAGTAGTAACTTTAAATATATATTTTACAGAATATGAAAAGAAACAAAACAAAATTGTTTTTACATGGTGTTGGTCAATGTTTCGTCAAAACCTCCGCAGACACGAAGTCCCTCTTCAGGTAAGTTAGAAGAGTGTGGGACAGGATAATATCCCGGCATCGACTGTTAACTGAAGATAACCTTGAACAACCTTCCGTTTGTATTGTCCCGAGTCCGGGATCGAACCGACTACCTCCCAAGTGTAATGTGTGTCATACATGAACTATTTCGACATACTGCATGTTATCTTCGTTGCACGACCTTCAGGCTCATAATCCTACGAGAAACAATCGTTTATGTCATCAACATTATTATAGATACTTAATGTGTACTGATTTCGAGATTGAAATATGTAAAATATGAAGTTTGCTAGGTCAAAAATAGAAGTTCTGAATTACGTTTTGTGGTATGAAAGCCGATTTACAGTTTTAATTGATATATTAGGTTTATTCTGGAGCCTATTTATCAATTAAATCCACAAAGTTCGTAATATCACATAAGTAGTCCTGTTTATTACACAAGAAGGTGTTAGGTGACCTAACAATGAGAACTTGACCACCTTGTTTGAGTCATGACCCACGTGTAACATATTCTGTAGACCTTGCTTTCTCTATCAATCCTGAAGGCTTCAGTCATTATTGTTTTTGATTTTTTAATGAGCTGGATCCTTGTGGTCACCCAACAATGGTTCGCAGCAGCCAATAAATTGGTTTCTCTGTATGTGCGTGAAGAAAGAAATTAACTTAGTCAATCAAACATAGGCTACGCGGAAATGGAATAACCACGTGTTTACATATCCTACTTTTAAATTATCAAAATATCAAAATTGGTTTGTATAAGAAATGTGTTAAATAAGCGTGGGTGGGGGTGGCAATGTTGTGAGTAGATGGTTTAGCCTGTGCAACCGAATCAGAAACTTGCGTGGGTTCTGTTTCTCAACAGCATAGAAAACATTATTGTTTTCAAGATGAGTATTCAGCCTCGTGTAAACTGTTTTATCAATACGTCCGTTGTAATTCATATTGTGAATGCAGATTTGAGCTTACACTATCAAATAAAACAAAGACGTCGACCCGACATAAAAATTAAGTTTAATTATACGATAAAATATTATCTTCTTTAGCTAATAATGTTGTTGTTTTCCAAAAACAATCGGGCAGTAAAAGAAAGAGAATGCAAATATTTAATAACGTTTTAAACATTTGTGTTCAATGTAGGCATAACAGCCCAAATGTAAAAATAGAAGTTCGTACTTCTCAACAAAAAAAATACCTCATGTCTTAGACCACGAGCTTTTAACCACGGTTCAAATTTCCGTTGATCCTCCAAGATGAATATAAACAAAAAAATGTGTTAAAGAAAAGTTCTTTGTAAGAATTTCGAATTTCCCCCACGGTGTCGCCTTAAACCTGTCAAATCTACAAAGTTTTTCCTAACTGTGTCTAATATATCTTCCTCTTGCGTCTGCATCATTTGATCCACCTTGTGCTCACTCTCACCCTGCAGCAAGAGTTTTACCGCTGAGAAGAGCAAGCCTGCCTGCGTTTGGATATGTAACGTTGTCAAACAAGACATTATGAATAGCCATTCGGGTGTAATGTGAATCATAACTTCCCTGCCCCGCATGCCTACTCTACCAATGTAGAGGAAACTGAAAGCCGTTTTAAATCAAGAACCACCCCCGGGAAGAATGCACGGTGCTTTCAAATCATCAGGCTTGAAATAATCAAACAAAAGTGCAGATAATTTTGGGTGAACAAACTAATTACCATCTAAAATAGGTATTTTTACTGTCGATTATGTATGAGCTTGGATGAATATTATAATGTTTATACACAATTTACAACGTTTGGTATACTACAACACGGAACATACTTTGATGATTTGATCTGATACACGTCAACATTACAATTGAAGCAACAGTACTAATCTAGTGTTTATATTAATAACATCAACAATTGTATGGTTGGTCACTTTAACTATACCAACGTTCAAAAGGTGTATTCAAGACATGGCTCTTTATAATATGTCTCTCTCTCTCTTTCACCCTCTCACTCTCTCATAGCTGACAGTGAATTTGATGGATTGACCTAGAGCCCTAATTGCGATAGCATTAGCCTTAATTAGTCCTTATAAGTTTTTATAACTAAATTGGATATACATTAAATTGAGTGACAAAAACTCAGTTTGATGTAACCCTACCACACTTAAATTCTCTCAATAACAACTAGGCCTACATCAACTCACCATTATAAAATCAATAAGTTTAATTATAATATCATACCAAACCAACATTAATCTTCGACTCTATTGAGCTTAGCCTAATTGAACAGGAGTAGACTTCGTGCATTGCAAGGTGTTGTGTTTGTGCATCGCGTGTGGTGAAAGCCACTGTTTGCACAAGGTTGTTAGTTAAGTCAACGAGTTTGACGTCAATAACCCACCGCAACTCCCTGTGGATTCTTGTTTTAATCGAGCAATTTACTACGTGTTAAACTGCTAAACGTATTAGATAGACGGTGCTGCAACTTGAGACCAATATAGCTCAAGGATTTAAGAGTAGAAAAATAAAAAAATAAAAATAAAAACTGAAATATGGAACGTCACCTCAAGTAATTAACAATCTTGCTTTATTGGAATCTTTACCTTGTTATAATACTAAAAGTTTCAAATCCAAATGGCATAAATAGATAATTATTTCATCTAACCACAACAAACAAAGATTTTTTTAAACCGAAAAACATTAAATTTTACTATATTTCATATTTATTCCGCTACAACTTAGTAAAATTACCTTCACAATTGCGTTTGCTCTGCTAAACTAAATTTGTCTTTACTCCTTACCCGTATCCTCTTCTATCATTTTTTCCCTCGGATAAAAGTAAATATGCCATGCAATATAATTTTCTGTACTTGGGTAAAATATAATTATTCTGAGCAAGAATGTACGAATGCAAGTAATTGGCTCTCTTCAGAGAGTAATACGTAATACTGAACAACGTCAGCCATCGATACTAGAGTCATGAGTGCCTCGATTCTGCCCCAGACGGTGACCCAATTAATATAGCAATCTGATTAGGATACCCATTACGCCTGGGCATCACTCAAGCATAGAGGGTTGGTTTACATAACACAGTTACAACGAGCACAAACTTGTTCATACACTCTCATAAACAAGAAATAAAATCTGAGGATGAATAGGCGATGTTTTTCTTTCTTTATGCGTTGGATTAATCAATACAATATAGACAGGCACCTTCGATATATCGGGGCGTAAATTAATGTTGCAGACTATCTGTAATGATGTGGTGAGAGTAGTATCACTAATAGCTACTGCTAGTCTACAACACTACTTCTAGACTTTTATCTACTATTCTTTTCTCTTAATTTATAACCTTTTGATTGTTCACGGTTTTGATCCAGAAAATTGGTGATTCTAAAACGAGAACTAAGAACGTTCGTTTAAATTAAAAATTAAACATTAAATTGATTAAATATATATTTTAAATATGTGTTTTGCTTGTAATGCCCCCTGTTTTTTTGTACTTACTTTTCAGCATCAAGAAACATTTCCGGGACCATTGCTAGATTTTTCACAGATGTCTATTTAAATCAGATTCAATCACGAAATAGTAATGTTGTATACAGAACGTAACAGTTTAATAAACTGCCTTGTCTCAGCTTAAAAATACTGTTCGTTCATTTTTCAAAAAAGTTATTTAGTTTTCAAATTTCATTGTCAAAACGCTAGAAAGACAACCAAAAGAGTCGTTGACAACAAGTTTAATTAACTTCAAAAGTCGTTTTTGAATCTTTATCATAACTTGCAATTTTCTAAATCGGGCTACTACAATCATACTTTTCTATACGCTCGAGAGCAAAAGTAATTCAAGGGAAGGAGAAAACATCTTAACCTTAAAATGTATGGTGCACTTGCATTGTTATTTTCTAGACTCAAATCAACCAAAATTTGTGTAAATGCATTGTTGTTGTAATGCTACTATTTCAAATATTACGAAAATGTAATTTATTGTTGTTTTCTGCATCATGTAATTAGATTTATTTAGTTGTCCTCCTTTGTAAATCGTTTTAAACTGAATAGATAGACGTTTAAATAAATAAATAAATAAAAATAAAACAAATCAATATAATAAATTAGTGTGTAACAAGAATCGCCCGCCATATTCGATATCGTACAGATGAGATGTTTGGGTAGAAAAGAAGGATTTACTGCCATGTGTCCTGGATTTACTCTTATCCCCGGGTTGAAGCAATAAATTTTAGTGTTCACCATTTTCTGGCTTTCATCACCGGATAAATTTTGAGTAGGTTGTACAAAATTAACCACCCTTTACGAAGGTGACGTTTCGAGGGAAGAGAACTCCCATAATTCTCATAATTTCATCGTGCGAGGAAACCTAGGAATCGTAAAACAATAGGCCTTTTTTAAGACTGTTATCCATGAACGAAATTCGCTTGCCTAAGTAAATGTTGAACGACAAGAGAAAATCCCTTTCAAAGTAGATTCCTCATTTCATACACATGATAGAATTATAGCATTGTAATTTATCACAATGTGGCATTGTATTTGTGTGTTTATGACAGGTGGCCGTTCACATGATCAAACACAGGCCGATATTCAAGCATTCTGTATAACATCAAATAGACTGTGACAAGTACAGCTAGCTACAATCTTCCGCATTTTGACACACCAAATGGCGCACTTTGACAGCTGATTTAATTGTTGACATGGATGAAACGCGAACCGTGTCGTGTTGGCTTTTATGCATCACAATACTCAACTCAAGTTCACAGATGTTGGTACCAATGTATAGGCTGGTACACACCAAAAATATTAACTACAGATAGTTTATTTGAATCTATATACATTGATTATGTGCATGACTTTGGGGTACCAAGGCGGATTTTTTTTTAAATTCCTGCAGTTTTGACTTGAACTTTGGCCATTGCTCATGTCGGGACTAAGAAACAACTATTGTAGCGTTTAACAGAAATATTACGTCGAACTAATGATTCAGTACAGGTGAAACATCAATACTGTGTGCTAAGGAACGCAGCACAGTGTGATTTTCAAATCTAGTCGGTCCTTTGTCGATGACTAAAGCGGCCTCCAGTGATTACCAGTGATACTGCACATTTTAAACGCTCTCGAATTGTTTCAAAAGTATTAGATTTAAAAAGAAGTGGGCACCGGGGTGCAAGCCACATTTATAGTTTTCATTTCATTCTGGTTGTTCTACAACCAATGCGTGTATAGTATTGTATGCATGGCACTGCATACTCCCCACTAGTGAAACGTATCTGGTGTGTTCAAGTAGCACACATGCTCAGCTCGTATTGTTTCTGCTGTACACGCACAATATTGCTTTTTGACGTTGTACTTGTGACAACTTGCGATCTTCCTCACTAGAAATATACAATACAATATATACACTAAATAAAACATTCTTCAATAATTACATTTTCAAAAATGGTTATTTAGAGTCTACCCACACAGTAATATAACTGATTTTCAGTGGACTTCAAACCAAAGCGACCAAGCCAACCCTGAAGCCCCGACGTAATCGACGAGTGAGTGATCACCAACCAAAGATCGATATTTTTAAATGTAAAATATAGCAATCAGTGGAATGTTATTGTATATTGCAGTACTGCTAGCCCTTGTAGTTTCAAATTGAAGTATTGCTCTTAACATTTTAGTATATGTCTTATAACATAACGTTCATAATTATTATTACTAGGAAAACGCTAAAGTCCCGCCGCGTTAATGGATGAGCTTTTTAAAGTTTTTAGTTTGCGTGGGATATCATTACTTTTGCAAGTGCTTTGTTTTGCAGCCTACGCATTGTAGGTGAATGTTGTCAGTTTCTTTTGTTTCTTGTCAATTGGTATTATTTACCCTAAAAAACTTATATTAAAAGCTTTCATTTCTATGGATTCTGGCTAACTTTTTCAACTTTTCTTTTCAAAAGGTTACTACATCACCATAACCTTAATGTCCATGTATAATATGAACGTTGTAGCCCCACCCGTTTGGTCAGAATTGGCCCAAATGGCACGAAAATATCGCACAAAAAATCAAAAACTTATATTAAAAGCTTTATTTCTATAGATTCTGGCTAACTTTTTCAACTTTTTCTTTCAAAAAGCAATACATCACCATTACCTTAATGTCCATGTGAAATATGAACGTTGTAGCCCCACCCGTTTGGTCAGAATTGGCCCAAATGTCACGAAAATATCGCACTAAAAATCGAAAAAAAAATCGTAAAAGTACGATATTCATGAGAAATATTTCTTCGATTGTACCCAAAAACGTAGCAAGTCTAAGTTCAGAGATTTCGAAGGTCCTGTCAAATTTTCATCAAGATCGCATATGCCGTTTGCCCGGTAGAGAGCGAACAAACAGACAAAAATACAAACAAAAAAAAACAAAAAAAACAACACCCGAGCTAAATTTTTTGGGGGTCGGTGAAATTGAAGTCTTCGCTTCGCTCATCCAATGACGCTTGTAGCTGCGTATTGGCTTAAAAATGTATTTTTTGTTTAAATTTAATCACGTGTTTGCATAGTTATTCTTTTAGATTCCACTTATCTCCGCTCCCTTCACATAGAAGCGAACCTAATGTCAGCTCTTGTTTGACTGCGATCGTCTATTAAATCCGTTTTTCTTTCGTTTTTTTTTTCATTCTATTTCATGTTTTTCTTTCTATTTTACTATTTTTTAATCCGTTTTTCTTTCTCCCTTCACCAAACTCTTTCTTGTAGTAGTGCTTGCATTTACTGATTTTTTTCATATGTCGATTTGATTAATTTTAATTTTGTAAATTCAATTTTGATTCATTTCAGTAGATAATTTTAACGTATAGGCTACAATTTATAATATATTATTTCATAAATATTGTCTTCTTGTACATTGTTGTTGTAATATTTCCATGTCGACATTTATGCAATCGTTGTTACTAATTATTACTAATTACTTTGTGTGCATTTATGAAGGGGCCTACGAAATTATAACTTGTAGGAATGCATACATTTAATTTTTTAAATGTATGTGTTATATTATGATGTGCGTATGTTTTAAATGTATGTGTTATATTATGATGTGTGCATGCTTTAATCGAATGAGAGCGAGACGTGATCTTCTCAACTTCTCCACAGGAACCTGTTCTTCTTTACACCAATCTTACTATGGATCTCCACACTTTCATTCTGCGCCTTGCCAAATAAAATATTATAGCTATCATTTCCCTACCTTACAGTTCTCAAGATAAAGTCGTTCATTAATCGATTTGATTATTATTTAATTCATTACGTCACGAACACTCAATTTTATAAACAAAATTGTTTGCATTCATCCTTTGCAACGGTTCTTATGATATATTAGATTTGTTAAATTGTTAGTCAAATCCTTAATTTCAAATATCATTTTAGGCCCACTACAACGGCATTTAATGTTGAATCATTCCCCACGAGCTGTTTATTATTTTGTCAGTTCAATTGAAGTTTCTATTGGGTTAATTGGGGTAGGGGCCGGCCTTGTTGAATCATACCTATACACCAAATGCAACTGTTCTGCATACAAACTGATAATTCACTGCTGTAAAGGACTTAATGCATATCAACATTAACCTATTATGTGTGTAACGTCAATTAAAATCAACGTTTTGATTAGAGAGAGAAAGGACTAGGGTGTCGGAGACACCTCACTACTACTGATAGCAAACCCGGTTTCGGAATACTTGCTACTGTTTTAGTAGGCTTATACAAACACAACGTATACTCGATGGTATCAAAACTGGCTAACAATGTTGATAATTCCTAATTCACGACTTTTGTCAAGTGTACGAATATCCATAATCGTTCTCTGCATCCGGTGTAGATTCATTATGTATCAGGACAGGCTCAGGAACACCGATGTTTCTTCGTCTTTCCATTAAGAGAGGTTTTACTCATCAGCCAGAGAATTATTGTATTAAATCTTTCCTATTCTACATGTAACACAACTGGAACTTTGTAATACATAGGAAGGTAAACAACTATATACTGAACTTCACAACCATGTTTTTAAACAGAAACTAGAGTAATTTATTTATTTTCAATAATAAATTTCCAAGCTACTCCAGCTCTTCATGTCCTCTGTTTCATCTCACAAACTGATGACCTTGGTTAATTTAAAAAATGTGTAATTTATAAATATATCAATGTTAAAGTAGGCCTACTGCTACTCACATATTCACATATTATCATGTCCTTGTTCAGTCAGTAAGTAACACGCCCACTATACCCTTGGAATCGTCTGTTAGCTAGTTAGGGCAGTGTTTTCCCATGGAAGTCCGTAACTAACATTATCTCGTTATAGGTTTTCGGTTGTTCGAGGGCAATCAACTAAGGTTCAGTTCGAGTCGTTCGATTGCTTAGGTATACGCCTGTATAGTTTGCTTTTTCTGGCTCTGACGATATGTTCTAATGTGAAAGACATGCTTTTTGGCACTGCTACTATGTTTGGAAGACTATGAGAAGAGGTGGTCCAGTTTACAATAATTGTTCTTGTCTCTCATAGCCATATGCGAAGTGTTCTCTTTCTCTTCTCTTGGCTTTTGAGCAATATTGCTTTTCTTGTAAGTCGCTAGGATTGCTCGGCCTCTCCTCTCTTCTCCTCTGTCACTGTCTGCATGACGGACAAGAAATTAATGAGGCGCCAAGCAGTTAGTTATATATGTGTGCATGGTTCGTCTTATGGGGGATAGACCCCTCGGGTCTCGGCGAACGAACAGATAGGATAGGACATTCATTGCATTTAATTGTTTTATCGACCTCAAGTTTGCAATTCAATTTATCGCTAATGACGTTTTTTTCTTTCTCTTTAGTTTTCTCGTAATTGATGGCCATGAAATGTGGAAAGGGTGGATCAATAAAAAGCACACATTTCGAGACTCTTGTACTTGCGCTAAGACACTAGAATATAAGGACGCCGTTTTTGATTGGCTTTTTTCAATTGCCTTTTTGTTTTTTGTTTTTTTTTGCAGTATTGAATATTGTAAAGATTTGCCGAGACTACAGCACAGCACAGCACGTTATCCCATCCCAACTGTAATATTCGTAATAAATGCAATTATTAAATCCCATATGTTTTGGAACAACATGAAATTCAATTACAAAGACTATCTCATTCAGATGCACATTTCCGTTCTACGAAAGCAAAGTATGTGCTAACAATTTAACAGATGTTAGTAAAAGTTGAACGTTATTCAAATCAACCAGCCTTTCAGATAAAATTGCACCAACGAACACTATACTTGTATAGGGAATTGTTAAAGTTATTGATAATAAATGAGGATTGATAAAATGCAGTGCCCTATCTAAACAATAATCGTCAATAAGTTGCAACATATAAACTTCTAATCTTACATTAAATCAACTACACATTTTTTATTTAGAACCAACTAGTACACTTTTAATGTTGTTATTAGCTATGTATTATGATTTCACTATTGTTAATTGCAAATTGTATTATAACATTCAAACGAATTTTGCCAGTAGGTTACTAAATTTTGTCAATAAAAAACATCAATGCTGTAGATGATATGTCAGTTTCTCATGACATTTCATTGTGCCATTATCCTGCGTGGGAACTTCCATATGGTTTCAAAACCAGGCTCAAAGTAAACAGATAGCAAAAGGCACATTTTCAATCGATTGTAGACGATTACGGTTTCATTGAATTTGTTAAAAAAAGAGAAAAGATTGTTATTTTTCGGTTTCTTCATTTCAATTTTACATTATAAAAGTGTCCTTTCACACCATAATTTAATGAATTAAACATTTTTAGCAATTCTGAATTTAGGTTCTGTTTTGCCATCAGGTTATAGCAATGACATTTCTTTAAAGACGTGATTTAGTATGCAATAATTGAAAAAATATACCCTTAGCTTAGATACCATAACCGAATTATGATTTTTTGCGAGTTTGTTTATTTCATACAATTCCCTGTAGAATATTGGCCTTAGAATGCTGTTTAGCCAAGGTGTTTCTGGCGTAGTTTCTGGCAACTTCCCTAATAGTTCAGTCAACGGTCCGACGATGTTCTTACCGTTTCGTTAATTTCTTCCTCGCCTATTGTTCTGTACAACCTAGTGGGCAAGCAAGGAATTTCCTCGTAAACTTGGCACCTCGTACCAGTAAGGTTGCCGACCCTTCTTATGCATAGGTGAGAATCTGCTCGTTTGAACCACCAAACATAAAGATCGACTTATAAGTCAGCCCTAACTAATATACAGCCAAAAACCATAGATAATACAATATTGACAGAACGTTGATGTCAACAAAGGAAAGAAAACAACGTTTACAAACCAATAAGGCCGACCAGTCAAACATACAGTCTGCAGAGTCAATAATGCTAACTAGTCTAGCAGCCATAAGGAACTCGTCGTAAATAATAAGGTAGTAGAACAAACAATAACAGCGTATGTATGTGCTTTGAGAGCTACAGCTGAACAAGCAGACGATTCTCATATAGTAAAACATGGCTCTGGGCGTTGTTTATACGGGATAATATCGATATCAAAAGCCAATGGGAGTCTTAATAAGAATACATTTTCAATCTTAACATTCATTCGATTTCCTGGTTCTAATTTACCAATGAAAACTTGATAACTAACTCCGATAGAATTGTGCTTTTTAAAGGAACCTTGATCGAATCACGATCGAGTTGATATTAATAAAACGAAATGGCGGTTAATACGGATGTTGTCACTTTCAGATACGGTACCGAAACCAATTATTTATTGCATTGTGTCCTGCCTTTTAACTTTCTCACCACTTGGCACTTACATTCATCAAATACTGGTGAACCTGCAGCTCAAAACTTGCTACAAATGTGGAATGCTAATTTGATTGTGTTAAAATGGAAACTTTAAGAATGATTTGCAATTAGAAAAATCCGTTGTCTAAGGGTGGATCGCGTTCAATTCTCAGTGTGTCACTTTATATTTTTTATTTCATTCAAATAAAATAGCCACACCACACTACTTCTACACGCAACAACACAAATGTGTACTTTGATGGTTCTATATTCATCGCTTAGGCCCTAAGTTCATATGGGTATTATATCTATGCGTCATTGATGTGGTTCTCTTTAGTCTATCGTGGCATTGGATTAGTTTTGATCAAAGCGAATTTAATGTAATGGCCTAGCTTTCATAACATTTAAGCCTAGATCGTTTTGCATTTGCTGGACATATAGCACAGGTATGCGTGTATTTTATACGCAACATGCACAATGCATGTATACAACCCCACTCGCATTATTATATGTCGCGTAAAGACGAACGTAGTTGCGTTAATTTATTCGTGCCTAACTGATGTTAATTGGATGAGCATAGCGAGCGAAGCGAAGATTCCATTTCACTACACTGGAGAAAAAAATCCGGAAAGTTTTTTTTTCCTTTTTGTATTTTTGTCTGTTAACACGATTCCGGCTAAACCGATACTCCAATTGCGATGAAATTTTCTGGAGGCCTTCAAAATCTCTGAACTTAGAATTGCCACGTTTTTGAGCGCAAAAAAATTATTTCTTATTAAAATCGCAATTTTACGATTTTTTCGATGTTTTTTCAAAATTTCTTCGACTTATAACACCTACATGCTTTATCCGATTGTAATGATTTTCCTTAATTTTATGAATTAATATATTCGTGTGAAATTTTAGCGCAATCTAGAAATGTTTTCTTATGAAAATCGCAATTTTCCGATTTTTCCGATCTTTAAAACATTTCTTCGACTTATAACACCTACATGCTTTATCCGATCGTAATGATTATTTTTACAGAACCTTAATTCTTTGAATTAATATTTTAATGTGAAATTTGAGCACAATCGAAAAATAATTTCTCATGAAAATCGCAATGTTACGCTTTTTTTCGTGTAAAAAAATTTACGCTTATCTAACAACGCACCTGAAAAAGCGTTTGCGAAGCTTCCAAGTATTTAAAATTCCGCTCTTTTATTTTTTGTGAAACATATTTTTCACGTGTCAAGCAATAACAAATGAGCAGTGTACACTGTACAGTGTATAACTTAGTCCACCTCATAATGTGAGCGCGCACTACGTCAGGACGGCACATAACGGACCTCTAAGAACCGTTCCTCTTGCCGAAGTGCGGCAAACAAAAGATACCTGTTTCTGGAGGGTCCGGTCGTCGCCGGTCCGATGTAGTGCGCTTCCACCTTGACTATTGCATTACATAGCTAACAGTGCCTAGTTGTGATACGAACAGTACATACGCGATTAATTCATTTGAGTTTACCACAATGTTTCAAAGCCCGCTGCTATTAATTTACAGATTAAAGCTCAACAGCGGTATTTACGTCATACGACCCATCCATAAATTATTACGTAACGTTATTTTTACCCTCCCCTCTCCAACCCCATAATATAATCATCCGAAATACTTGAAACGGTATCCAAGCATTTACCAACTGGCCTGAAATACCTCTGTTTAGTTGAACATCCTCATGATTACCTTCAGACTACAGAGGACGAAGCCGAACGCTTCCCTTGTGGTTGTGTGGAGGTATAGACACGAACGCTCAGCTTTCACCACTCGGGCACCGCATAATCTAGCTGATGGGTGTATCGTACATCATAAGAGGAGTGTGTATTACTCCAATCACCGTTAGAGATGGCTCAATGCTAGCAAGACAGGACGTGAACTGAATTCCTCATGTTGGACTGATTTGGATTCTCATGAGAATTTCTTGAGTTAGAAAGTAAAATGCTATCGCAGTTGTAGTTTTAGCTGCGCGCATCGTCGAAAACGGTATTGATACGATTTTGTTTTATTATTATTCGATTAAATAAGTTTATGATAATCGAGACGAGGTATCAAAAGCAGCTAAGAATTATTCCTCTGGTGAAGAATAAATCATTTGAATCGATGTTCACAGAACATTAATGATAATGATAACATGTCTAGTTTTATTTATAATTGTATTTGAAAAGTGTTTCCATTATGCAGTGTAAATAATGACGATATGTTTTGTACTAGAATATGGCTAAACTTACATTGTAACACAAATTATTTCCGCGTGGTTAAAATTATATAAGTCTGCCTTCCTTTTTATTCCGAAAGTTTCTGAAATACACTGATGCATTTTGGGGTTTGCATCTTCTTTTTATGTTGACCAGGTTTTAGTCAGGTTGTGGAGACCAATAAATGTTCTTTCACTCTCAACTAAGCCACTACGGAAAAATCGTTTATAAATGCTGAAAGTGCGTATGCTAAATATCCTTAGAAGAGCAACATTATTCCTGTCTGATTTGGGTACGAAGAATAACAAAAAAAAAAATTCAAATTCTTCCTAAACACAAATATTAATTCTGTACAATTGCTCAGAGTTTGATTTGCACTCTTTTATTTAGAAATTTAATAATAAAATTTATTAACGATTCTATATAGTTTACAGTGCACCGTACAATCATACATAATCGTTCCTGCAGTTATTATAAGAACCACAAATATAATCAATGCAACTAAATATATAAATTCTTATTTTAGTCTATACCCACTTAAGTCACATAACAAATAATCCCAGTTTTGTTTTTGACTCAATATATAACAAACCCAATCAGGACAATGAACTGGAAATGCGTAAATAATTTCCTTTGCATGAAGAGTGTAAAGTCTCACTTCTTTACAGACACAAAAGTAGTCTCACATGGTAATATTAGTCTGTATGCGTACGTATAGGATACGTTCTCTTAAAAAGAATGCTCGAACAATAGTTGCTTGTAAGTTCTTCTACCCAACCTACATTTCGATTGATTTCGTAGTGAAACTCGAGTCTAGTAAAACGCCCCCATTCACACTCACCCCAGAAATAACCCCTCTTGTTATATTATCCATGCCTTATCTTGATCACAATCGCACCCATTATTCATTTTTGATGTTATTATGTGAAACTTTAGAATTTCCACGATATGTGTATGTTATTTTCCGATATCTCTGTCGTTTTATTTTGGAGTGAATGGTACACTCCAATCCATATGAACATGGATCCGAGCTTACTTGAATCAATGCCTAGCGTAAGCCTATGCACAGAGCCCAGCTTAAGGCTTTGTTGGTTACACCCACTCACGCGTCCGTATCTGTATAGAAATTCAAATCGTTATTGGCAATACACAAAAGGCTTTGGTTAACACGCACCGCGATCGATACAAGACTGTGAAAGACATATGCTAATGAACTACGTTAAAAACTAAGCTAATGATGCACGAAGTCAAATTTATCATTCATTGATCCACTTGAAAGGTTCTATAGTTAGTATTTTTTTTTTATACCAAGACAAAAATCATTACGGAAAAGACATTTTGAACGCGTAATGTTTAAAACAGATCCTTTTGATCACATGGCTTAGGGCATATTCTAGTAAACTTAACCTTTCTGAAAACTCCCATTTAAATGCATTGTTTGCCATGCCTCGGTAAAACAATAAAAATAAGCGGTTTATTGAGAATTCCCTATGGCTACACGAGTATACCAGAGTTCAGAAGTAAATCAAGTATGTTTTAAAATATCAACACTATTGTGCATACCTTGTTATTCTCTAGGTTCAATCCTTTACTTGCGTTATTGGATAACAAGATGCATACATATACCTTATGTATGAAATAAATTGGATAGCTCATACACAATGAGAAGACTGATGGAGTAAATAAACAAGGTTTTCCACCTACGCTTGATTTACTTTTCTCCTGTACAGTATACTCTACCTCTCGGGAAATATCTCTCGGGATTTCCGGTGACGGTAAACGAACTCACGATCCCCTGCATCAGATTCCCCTAGCTAGCCCTGAGCCATGTAATACACGGGAGATCAAAGATCGCTGGAACAGGTCAGGGAAATTGTAATCTGAAACAGCCATGCAGTTTACATTGCATGTGTGCACGCACCGCAGTTGCCACCCACGTGTTTGTGAAGTGAACAGTACCTTGACGTCAATCACCCACGTGATTTCCTATATTAGCTCCTGTACCTAATTGTGTTTGCGATCGTCTGTGGGAGAGGGATCGCCGCTGAGCCATGTAGAAACAAGGGAATAACGTAGTACAAGGATCAAACCCACGAATTTCGTGTTCTCACCTCAATATTCAAATGAAAAACTGCAGTTAGTCATTAAATTATTGCGAGAAAATATAAATTATTGTCAGCAACTCTTTTGTGTGGTGACTGTACGGGAAGCGAAAGGGTGAAATAAGCCGATCTGCTTCGTTAAGAAAAGTCATTTTTGCAGATGCAGCCATTAAGTACCTGAATAAATTTAATAAGTTATCACAAAATTTAAAAAAAAACTTTTTTACTTTTGATACGATATTTTCAAAACCAATTCAATATTTTGAAACTATTTCTCTTGAATCTTGAAAGGTGCTAAAACAGGTTAGATCTACTTCATTTCTCTTTCCATCACATCTTTGCAAAGTTTCGTGCATGTCACTGTTGGGTTCAAACTTTATTGAAAAACGCTTATACAATGCATTCTCTGCAATGTGTGATTTTTTCGGTGCCATTTATTTCTTGTAGTCAGTAGTGCTGAGACACGCAAAACTTTGCAAAGTTATCGTAGCCACTTAAATAATCTTAGAAAATAGTAACATTATGTACAAATTTTGGTAGTCAAAATTTGTCCCTTAGGGAATTTTTCTTTGATCAATCCACAATTACTTTCGATATGTTTTTCTTTAGAAGAGAAAACACATGAATTGCTTGACATATCCAAAGTTATAATCAATCAAATGTAATGCCAGGTAATATAGATATCGTTTACTAATCCCTCTTTTACGCCGTGCGCACTAATGAGGTATGGTAAAGAAATCAATGATAATAAAAACAATGTTAATATAGTTCTCTTTTATTCATTTTCTAACATCACAACATTGATCACATTGATTACTTTAAAAATACGTAACTTAATATGTAAATATAGCATTTCTTATCGCTAAAGCCTACTAAAGTAATAATGAATATTCAATGGATAAATTTGGAATAATTCATAACATTAATTAATAACATTCATTATTAACATTTATTATGTATATAATATATAATATAATATAAAATAATATAATATAATATAAAATAATATAATATAATATTATATAATATAATATAATATAATATAATATATATACATTTATTATGTATTATGTATATGTTGTGTGTGTATGCTGTTTTAGTTGCTATATGTATTGTTTATGGATTGTGTAATTTGTTTGCTAATGTAATACTGATTAATTCCATATGCCTATGCCTATGCCTATATATTTACTTGACTTTCATCTAATTTTATATTAACTACCTTTTGTAATTAGATGTGTGTATGCTTATTTATGGAATACATAAATTAATAAATAAATAAATAAGTAAATAAAATAAATAAATATCGGAATCAACATTCTATTCTATAACTACACATTTAATGGCATTTTATTTTAATACTCGTTTACGTAATTTACGTTGGAGTAAGCCGGAATGACATATAACTACGTGAGGTTGCCTTGGCCAGATCGGAGATGCCAGGTTATATTTCCATAACCGTCCTCTCAACAGCACGGATATTCTCTAGATGTGATTGCCGTTCATATAAGCCGTGTTTTCAATACTTCATTGTATTTATTTCTCAGCAGATGTAAGTTTATGTACGCCTGAAGATGGTAGGAGGAGCTCAAACCAACTCTTTTACAATAAATCGCCTGATCGGCTAGTCAGCGAACTTCACGTGTACTTTGGACATGGACCATTCTAACCTTCAATTTATTTAAGTCCACAAGAATTGAATCTTTGGGATATGTCACTTCGCGATCAGAGAACATTTCATCATTTCAAATAATTGTTGGAAATAACAACACAACTCTTGGGTGGCTTATTTACGGTCAACTATAAAACACGTTGAAAATGTGCTCTGGTTAAGACATGTACACATTCTAACTTGGCACACTAGTGCAAACCTCAACCCCATTGGAGAATCGATAGAGCTTCCAACCGCTCCAGAATTAACCTCTGCATTCTGCATCTAGATCTGATCTGCATCTGAGTAGATTGTCCAAAGCTCTTCCACAGACTTAATAAACAGTAAAAGTTAATTAAATTATAATAAACACAATGTTTTATTAATATAAAATATATTTAAATTAAGTAATAATAATATTCGAAGGTCTGTAAAACGAACACACTTGAACCCACTTTTGTTCATGACTCTTAGGTGATGTGCTATCGCGTCGTATAGGTGCTGTGGTGATGTTCGCCATTTCACTGCGTAGTTATTAGTTATAGTTATTACTGCACTTTTTATTGAAATACGAATACGCGAAATCACTTTTATGTTATCATGTTCACTGTACGCAGGGAATTGCGTGTTGTTTTCTTTTTATTTCTTCAACAAATGATGATTTCTGATAACGTTGTTTCTTTGACCCCATATGAAAGTCGAACCTTTATATTTTGGATTGCGTAAGTACCGAAATCAGTACCATGCGGCAAGAAGTATGGTAGACTGCGCAATATAGTCTATAAGGTGCTAATATTGGCCTATAAAGATAGATGACTCATTTTGTTTAGCTTTGTAACGATGGATTGGTAGTGACAGTGACCAAAACGCAATTTGAATTTTGATTTTGATCATCGCTAATTGGTAAATATCGCATTTTTTATTAGTTGCGCTGGAAATTAGGTTCGCTTCCATTAGGTGCACGTAAAAATGTAAAATATTGGTTGAGATGTTTAAATAATGATTCAGAGGTTGGCAAGAACTAGTGTTCACCCGCGAACAAAAGTAAATCAAGGGTCGGGAATAAAAGCGTTTTACACTAACCAATATGTGGAATTACTAAAACTGTAGGCCTAAGTTACTCACTATGTAACGTGAAATCTAACAATGATTTAGCAGTATGGAATAGCAAATTATGTGATATGATTAAAAGGTAGTTAATTAACAAAAGCATTGAATAGAACTGATACGAGTTCGACGACTTATTACTCTTCAAGCGACGTCATTAATTTGAATTGACACTTTATCACTCATATTTAAGAAAATAGAATTCGCGTTTCATATGTCTAGTTTGTCTAGGCCCAGTCTAAAGCATTTTACAAAATATTTAACTGCCAATCCATCTAATCCTGTCAATTGCGTATGTGCATAAAGTCCAATTCGTATAAGAGTGCGCCATGGTGCAGGGTGGAGGCGGAGCAAGAGCGTTGACCAGATTCCAAGATGGCGTGTTAACTTCAATATGGCGGATTAAAAAGAACATCGCCATTTTGTTCTTGGGGCAGTCACTGTGCTGTCGCAAAACACATTTTCAGCGGTTACTTTCATCACCAACATTCCAAATCTGAAACAAATCGTACCAAAACTAAAGGAGAGGAATTTGTACCGGCGAAATGCTTAGAATAGAAATACATTTGTTTCTAAAACAGGTTTTATGCCATCATTTAAAATTGAAGTCGATTTGGCCTCAAAATTAACGGACTAAAACTTATAGGACTAATTTAATATAAGTTTGTTTCTGCAGTCACATTGTCTTTCGGAAAATCCGGTAAGGCTAATGGTGTAGGTGCCGGGTCATGAATTTTCAGACTTTCTGGGGAGCTAGCCCCCCCCCTTGTCCCCAGGGTTACCAACAACATTCCATGTCATCCTTGTTGAAGGTCAATGCTTACAACAAAAACACATGACAATCGGAGGTCGTGATCGGTTTTTATCGTAAAAGACGCCTGCACTCGCGCACAGGAGGACGGACGGAATGAAAAGTGATGCCTAGGAGCTTCTCTTCCAAATTTGTATTGGTGGTTCAACTTATTGATGTTAAGGTTTCAAGTTCTTTTTTAAAAGAAGAGGAAATTATAAGGAAAAGGTTGAGTTTTTTCAAACAAAGAAACCGCAGGCTATGTCATGAGTGGAATGAAGAATTGATCAAAAGTATAACCAATAGCTTAATAATGAAATTATTGTGAACATCAATACACAAGAACGTTCCTTGGGCACATTTTTTACAATTGAAAACTACAAACAACGCATACAGCGATTGAACCAACTGTGTTAGGTTGCGGTAACTGGACCAAATTCATTAATAAACTAGCATAAGAAATGTTTTGTAGCTAAAAACAATCAAGTCTGGTTGTAAGATCAGCTTAATGTATATTGTGCTGGAAACTGTTCACTGCCTTGTGATATTTATTATTAATAACGTTCATTAACAATAACTTTGAATAATAAATATTTTGCGTGTCATTCATATACGCGTTTCATCAATTTATTTTTTTACTATAATCTTATTGGGACTATCACATGCTCTGAGACTTTCCAAATTCTACAGTCGAAAATTTTAATGTAGTGATTTCTTATAATGCGAGCGAGTTTCAAAAATAATGTTCTCAAACATAGGGCTTTACGTGGTGAATGTTAGGCTAAAGTTTAATTAATATTTTATTAGGTTATTAAAATTTCCCGCTAGCATAATACGGTGCCTTCCTCAGAAGTGAGTCAGAACAAACACAATGGTCTGCTTCACCGGTCTAACGTTGATAGAGTATACATAGATGGTAATAAGTAATAACAAAGATGGTAACAATTGATTTACTTGATTATCGGTGTGATGATAAAATAGTCGAGCTACATAAACTCTATACACCAAAGTTTAAAAGGTAATTTCATATGTACGTACCCGTTTAACTAGATTCCGCACTTTACGTCATACTCATTTAATACTGTGGTTGATTATAATCACACTTCAGCACTTCGTTTAACTATTAATGATCAATTGTTGTCCTGTAAAGCTAATACACAAAAGGAATCCTAGATGAAGGTAGTGCAATTTAACTTGCAGCTTAACCCCACTCGCTTCGTTCGACCATTGTTTTTACTTTTTATCTTGTTTACATGAAGACCTCGTGTATTATTAAGACGTACATTATGAACTTTCATTAATCTTTTTAGCCTATGAACCTATGTTTAATAATTTTGGATATCTTATATTGGTGATAAGGAATTTGGGAGGAGAACGGGCACTACCCAAATGGCAAAGGGGGTAAATTATTTAAAATGGGCTTATACATTACGCAAACGCTATTTTGTTTATTCGCTTATTATTTGTTATTATTTTTATTTTTAATACTATGCGGAATTACGATAAAGTTACTGGGAGGTCAGATTTTACATATAAACCAACTCGATTACTAAAAAGTATGCATTTATAATGTTTGAAGGAATGTTCAATCCCACGTCGTGAGGAAATGAGGAAACGAACAACTTCAGTCAGGATTGGCGAATTCTCATCACCGAAATGAGAGTCTATAGTGTTGTTAGTCTTTGACGGCGGATCAACTTTTAACGGAACACTTGAGCTAAAACATCGCTCAAAGAAAAATTCCCTACTGGCAAAATTTTAGAACCAGAGAATTTAGTAGTCTTAATTTATGTTCCTATAGGCTATTTAATTTGTATAACATTTATATTCGTACAAATGCACATCAAAAAATGCATTTTGGCGTATTTTATGTATGTTAAGAGTATTAACCCTTTCACCGTTGTTGCAAAAAAAAAATAGGAGGTTAAGACAGAAGTTAAATTCACAAATAACATTTTTTTAACATTTGTTTGCCGAAATAGTTTTTAAAACTGATGAAAGTATGAAAAATAAACGAAATCTTGAGAAGGTAAAATGTTGGCCATCTTGTTTTGTTTTCTTATAGTAGTGACTAGTGCACTAGAAATTGAAAGATGGCGAATAACTTCTGAACTTTGACCATAATCAAAATTGTCATGAGGTAATCTTGTTTAGGAATGAAATTTTGAAGACGATGCAATTAATTTCACATTTAATTATTTAAAATTTTGAGTTTTGACTTAATGAGGCAAATTTACCCAAATTTGGATAATTTACCACCAATTTACCTACCACCAATTTACTACCACAAAAGTAGCCAAAATACAAGATGATTTTTCATACAGACGTTTTAAAAAAAATATGGTTATGTGAAATACTAAAGTATTTTTTTAATTCTCAAATTTTTTCCAAAACTCAAATTTAAAACAAATTCAAAATTACATTTTTTTATTGGATAGAGAAATAAAATAGATATATTACTTCAAGCAAATCTCCAATTTCAATTTTAATTTTCCAATTTTTAGAAATTTATAAAATTTCAAAAAGTAGTAGGCTTATAACGTCCATAACATACAGAGGGCGGCGCGCGTGAACGTATCAGATACGTCCATAACAGGGAAAGTTTTTTAAAAAAAACAAAAAAAACAGTTGTTTATAAATTAATCTCTAATGGTCAAAGAAAAGGTGTGTCAAGTATAAGGCATATTTTTAATCATACAGCAGTTACATATGTGTAACAAAATTTAGTTTTTATAAATAATATGTTCAAAATAAGGCTAAAGTTTAGCGGGCAGTGCTTTCGTAATGAAATTCCCAAAAACGAAAACAGCCGCATAATGCCGGTTGGGAAAAAATATTTAGCAAAGACCCTTTTTCAAGATGTTGGATCATCGACTTGTTTTGAATCAATCATTCTATTTCTTATTTTTATATTGTATTGTATTACATTGAAGTTGTACCCGAATACCAGATTGAACAAAATAGTGTTGTAAGATGATGGTGCGTATTCAGAACATTTAATTTATATCTATAATTATTTATTACATTAAATATATAAATGACTCAGGTCATGTGCCATGTGCAATGTGCCAATTGCCAAACCTGAAAAGGTAAACAATTAACAGCCAATCCACAAAAGTTAATTTAAAAGAAATGAGTAATTTAATAACTTCGCTCGCACGTAATAATATGTAGTATTCACTGCTGTGGTATTTCTCAAAAAGTTTATAGTTTTAATTTAATCAAGCTAATAGTTTTTTTGCAGTAAATATTAAAGATATCTTCGTGTATTACCCTCGTTGGAACTATTTTAACACGCTAATCCCTAGCATCAATCACCCCCTCGATTTGACGATGAGGGGGGGAAATATTAGACTCTATCTAGGTGTCTACGATTAGATGATTCGTTATTATATATTAAGTAAAAAAAAAAAGATTCATTTAGATTTTCTGCGTTACGTCACTGACAGCCAATTAAAGCGCATGCACGTTATTGTTGTTGACGATCTCCCTTCCTTTCACTTCAACCCCTCGTAAAAGCATGGCATCTGAGGATAGGCTTCTCTACTCCTTACTCCAGAGCTACTATCTATAGATTCCCCCTCAGCCTCGCGTGCAATCGTAAACAAAAGTGATATAGTCTGTATCAAAAGAATGAGCCAAGAATTATTATTACAATCTTTTGAAGGTAGATGTAAAATCACACGTTGACTGTACGAGAATAATGAATTACAGACTTGCTTCCTTAATCAATAAACAAACACGAACAATTCCCATCAATAATTCTTTACGCTGACATGTGACATTGTAAGAATCGTGCACGTGGTCTTTCTAACCTAACTTTACGTCGGAAACGACGGGCCTTTAGAGAGGTCCGATTCGATCCAAGATATGTATACACGTAGCTCAAAGTCTACACGATGAAAAATGATTGTTCTAGTTCAAAAACTTACCTGAATCGAAATCCCCCATGATTTTGACCAGTCGTCGTAGCTCGTAGAACCCAAACGCGTCCTGGCGATAAGATGTGCAATTATTATCAGATAATGACGTGTGCTGCCAGCTGAGTTACATGGCAGCGCTCGCGAGTGACACCACGCACCCACGTGCGAATCGATGGGTCGACTTGAAATCTGTTCTTATCTTCCCGTGTATGTTTATCAGCGATTTCACGGCTAGATACTGCATTAGCTCAGTGTTTTGCTTTGAGCAGCGAGCACGCCATCACAATAGCCTATCCCGCTCGCTCACAACTATGATCGATCTGTTTTGAACCACCCGCTTTGAACCTGGACGCTGTGCGCAGCTACCCCTAAACTTTACTGCGCCAAAGTAAAGAGATCGCGACCACGTTGCCACTTTTTAGCGTTCGTGATTACGTTTGTGGCCGGTATTTTGACAAATACTTTTAGGGTGTTATAAATGCAAGCTGCCTTGTCACCGGCGGCCCCTACTTGCGATCGATACATGAGTTGTACGGAAAAGTGGAGTAGGGTTACTATTCGCTGGCCGTGTGATGCGGTCCAATTTCCTGGAGTACGTCTCCGTGATCGCTGTCATTTAGTTCCCGCACTGTCTGACAGCAACTTGTGTTCCGTTAGTAGGAGTTCGTCGCAGATTTGGTTGCCGTTTTACTTCCGTTTTGATCAGTTTCGGTCTGGTTAGATTCTGCGTTTTCTAACTGGCCCAACATCACATAATTTTCTTCAAATTGGTAGGTGTTAATTTCGCATCTTTTGTTAATATTCGAATTTTAGTTGAATTCTGACTTTGGTATTTACACGCACGTTCCATGCTCGTTGCAGGCTGTTACTCCTATATAGCCCTGGTTGATACGCTTGCACACCGTAGAATTACTATTAGGTAGTAATTTTAGTAGAAGTCCATCCTAGATCCTTAAACCACATGTCAACAAATTCTAACCTCAATTCGAAATTGCACTTTTGGAACTAAGTCCAAGCGTCAATTGCTTTCTTAATAGTCTGGTATGTACACTTAGATATGTTAGTGTGTCCTATGCACGGCACACTTACGTTTAATATTTGCGTTTTATATTTATAATAAATTGTGTTAATAATATAATTTAAGGGCACGATTTTCTCTGTCATATTATTGCATACATTATTTTTGCACACTGTTCAGCTTCCCTTTAAAATTTGCAACACCATTTAGTGAACGTGTTCAAAGTAGTGAATTAAAATTTATGCTTTCAATCTTTTTAAATATTTTGTTGTTTTGATTTCCTATGACATTTTCGTTTGTTGCCATTTGAATTTATTAATCCTGATTGCATTTTTTAATTTTTATTTAGCTAATACATTTTTATAATTCTATCAATTTGGTTTAACTCAATATTATATCGATTATTATTTTCACATGCTCATTGCTAGTCTTGTTTATAAGTGAGTGTTTTCAAGAAGCTGGTTCGGGATTCGGCGTTTCCAAGGTACTTCAAATTGAATATTAACATTCATTCATACATACAGCAATGGAAAAACTTTATTTATTTTCCATTGGATAGATATAATTGTAAATTTTTCATAGGAAATTTTCAATTTCTTACGACCTACTGACACATTTTTAAAACAATAATAGTGCCATGCCCGAAATAGCTACATGCTGCATACTAGACGCATGGATCTCGTCTCGTATAGCGTAGGGCCTACTATCGATTGCTCTCGTTTTCACTCTCAACATGGCGGCGTGGGAGTGGGATGCGTCAGTGAAAATAAACCTTGTTGAATTAAATAGTACGTCATTGCCAACCCCCTCCCCCGCAAACGCCCCAATTCGTGCGGTACTACGAGACGGCAACCTCGGTTGCCTCTTATACAACGCGTGAAATGTTGAATAGCTACATAGTACCTTGTGTTCTGACTTCTGATAGCTATAAGATGAAGTCCGTACTTGCATCGGTGCATAGGTTCCAGTCGAGTGACCTAGGCAAACTGCAAGTTCCCGACCAAACGCCGCGCACGTGTCGCTTTCATAGTTGAGGTCGTGTGTCATAACACAATACCGTGGACACTCTTTATCCTTGATCCTCACAGCTGTCGGGGTGACGCAAACCGGTCCTCGACCCCTCATTCTGCAGGCTTCCTCTGACCAACCCCTTCAGCTGGCACACGACGCGTCTAGCGTGCACAAACTTTTTTAACTGTTTATGTATGCAAGCCTACATTTTTGCATAATTGTTTCTTTACAGTGTGTTTTATTTTTCATGGAATAAAGAGCAGAAGGCCTTTGGAATCGTGCATTTATTGATCCTGTTGGTTGCAAACTGTCCCTGGAGAATGAATCGTAGTGTGGACTTATCACCTGCCCCCAAAAGATGATACAAGCATGATAAGCGAACTCGAAGTCCACTTGTCATGCTGGATCATACGTATAGTCTTGATATCGATTATACATTCGTTGGCCGATATCGTAGAGACGAGCAGTTGCCATTTAAATTGTAGAAAATGTTCAAAAACCATAAACTTAACACAAAAATTCCATGGGGGGGGGGATGAGGCGTTTTATATGCCATTTTCTCTGAGTACCAATAAAATTACAGGTCATTCTCCAAGAATTTAAAATTGGTTGGGTTAAAATAGGTATGGGTAAAGCATAATTTTGGAAAATCGCCAATAGATACACCCCCCTTTTTAATCAGCATAATAAAGCCATGCATCCATAGAATAGTTCTCCAATGTTTTGCTTCTGCCTGCGAATAACCAGTTCAATATTAATTCAACTACTGTAGAGTCAATACGCAAGTCTTCACACACAAGACTGGCAAAAGCCATTGGGAACTGGACATTTTGTTCGTTCTTCAAGCTTGAGTGGCCAATTTGCCTCGTTTTTATGAGCTTTTCCAAGAAACAATATTACCTACTTCCTACCGAAATTTATAAATGTAACTAGAATATTTTTCTTTATATAACTACATATGGCAAACATTAAGTTAACAGCAAAACCGGGACTTTGAAGTTGTGCAAACAACAAAGTACACAATAAATTGTGTATCAGGTCCCCATCCGATAGTTTTTGAAACCGAGTGGGTAGTAGATTGTTCAAACTAAATTCAGACGCTAGCTTTGTAGATTAAGTTTTCAAAGTGCGAGTATAGCAATGCCCATTATGTTAAAAATAAAGTATATGTTGTAAAGGTCAACATAATTTTTTATTTGAAATTTACTTCATTTGGTATCAACTACTAAATGCATGCTCGACAGAGTTTCCCGCGGTTGGCTTAGAATTTAGAAAACACTTTCAGTGCTTTTTTCACACCCTTTGCTACGCAACGTGTATTCAAACGACAAAATAATTCAACAACGAAATTAAAAATCAAGCATGAATATGGAGGGCTTTTAAATGATAATTTGATAAATGGGTTATCATTTGTATCGTTTGATACTTTGTTACATATTATTCAATATTTGTATTTGTGTAGAATTCCATATCGGGAAGCAAGCGAACGTGTAAAAACTAGCTTCACATACAAAACTGCAACATATATGATTATTATTAGTGTATGAATTTATTTGTTGAATGATTATCCGCTTCCTTTGTAAGAAAAGAAAGGATGAGAATGTAAAAATAGTAACGCGCAATAATAATTGATCAAATTTGATTAGAATTGACTATCTGTCCGTTCTGGCTTTTAAATTTGCCATCATTTATTTTACTAAACAATCTTTTCATGATTAAATTATGTATCCGTAAGATTTCTCTTAATAAAACGGGTTTGGCACAGCAAATCTTCGTGATAATATTAGCAAAGCACAAATGAATTATTGTTTTCAATGTTATAGCTGCGTCGTGGATACCTGCATAGGCTTGTCCATATGTCACTTAGTGGAATTCTTGCGTATTGCGTTTAATTTAATAAAATATCTCATTTCAAATGTTTTAATTTTAACAAGATAATAACAAATATTTAGGCTACTTTTGTAGGAATCGATCAATTTGAGGAGCCTGATCTTTGAGGAGCCGATCTCAGAGGTCGCCTGTTGTCTTGGGTAGTTGGGGGAACCTTATTCAGGATTGCCAACAGATAGAATTGAACGATGACTTCTTGACTTGACATATTCCCGTACACTTGATGAGTCCTTCATATCGGTTTTATGCGTAACAAAAACTCCCCATGGTTCGGACACATTTCCTATAGCATGAATTTTCGTGTAGCCAACAAATATTTTAGTGTAATGAAGTACTTTAAAGCACATTGCGATATAATATCAGTTTACCTGCATACGAAAAGCCTTGGAGATGTTTTCTGTAACTAACCATAGGCATGGATTGAACTTTCTCAAGAAGATCCTTATAGGCTAAGAAGCTGCTAATTTTCCACTTGTATTCAAATCCCGCAAGGATAGTTTGACTACCCTACTATAAGGAAGTTGTACTAGGGCCACTTTACTTTATGGTTATACTATTCAGCGGTTGAAAGTACTTGACAAGGCATCTAGCAATTGGCAACACTAAAGAGGCCTATATAACTGAAATTACACAATTAAATTAATTGTCGTAACACTTGCATCCACCATTTCAGTTCGGTTTAATTTTATGTCGAATCAACATAAAGCATACAACGTGCAATTGTGTATTGAACCTGGTATTACGCACATAACGCATTCGTGATTGGCTTACAAGCTATAAGTCTATGTTTCATGGATAGCTAATGAACATTTTACTTTGTATCAATAAGTTATACAGAAATACTCAGACAAGGTGTTTATGATTATTTGGGTTGGAGTAAAATGAAACTGGATGAAATTCAAATCTATATACCAGCCAGCATTATTTTGCCTAAATCTTGGAAATTACGTACCGTCACATTTGCTAAAAGCGATACCGTGCTAGATACTTCGATAGACGTTATAGAAGGTAAAGTCCAAGCTAGCAAACATCCTTGAGGTTCGGTTGCAAATGTAGATAAGCACTAGCAGTGTCACTTTTCTTGTAATAACATTATGCAAATATTATCACATTTCTACACGTGCTCGTTGGTAATGCAGGTTTGCTATGACGCTTTTTATAGTCGCGTTGATAGATGAGCGTTTTGGCAAAATTATCTTCCTGCTTCCCTTCGTTTTTACATCAGTTTGTTTTTTCCGTTATTAACATAAAATTAATTTTTTGAATTAAAGGAAGAAGTGTGGTAATACCCTCTACTTGAACAAAACAAACCTGTAAACATATTCTTTCTGCTAACGGGATCAATATGACCTTGCCGGCCAGCATCTTTATATTTATCCCTCTTTAACGATACTCCGCTTTTAATTCTATATTTTGGACTCGTCGTTTTTGGCCATGGGAAATGTAACGGCCAATTTATGGCAATGAGGTTGTTTATTTTAAAGATTCACTCAAAATTCCATCAATGTCATTTAGCAGTCGTTTGTTTCGTGCGATAAAGAAACACTGAATATTCGTGCGAAAAATATCAACATCGTAAAAGACACCTTTTTTTGGATTTTACCCTAACACTTGGCTGGTCTAAGTTAGAGATTTTGCAGGTTCCCTCAAGTTGAAATCGCGATCAGAGTAGCCGTTCACCTGGTATAGGGAGCGAACAAACAAACAAATACAGACTAACTTTCTTTCCATACTAAAGTCAAATCAAAGATTAGTCATAACATAGTCAAATTCAAGTTTTCGCTACTTCACTAAATTGCAGCTTCAAATGAAGAAGATCTTGGTTTGAAATCCAAGTTCATCCGATGAGGTTTTACCGTCTGAAAATTGATGTAGATTTCAATCCATGAAACACTTTTTGAGATCACTTAATAAGTCTTCATAGAAACGACGCACATAATAAATAGGTGCTAAAATATTGGCGGTATAGATATGTAACTGTAGACTCCACTGAAAATCAGATTTTGGAACTGGGCGAGTAGATCTATTAAAATATGCATGCGTTTATTTATTTAATAAATCCATTTCATTTGTATAACAAAAAATCTCAAAATCTCAAAATCTCAGTTGTTTCGTTACGTTATTACTTATGGGTGACATTAGGCTACTTTGTACTCTACAAAAGCCATGCATGCAAAGCAGGCTTGCTAATTATTTGCAAACTAAGTCCATCACCTCGTTAAGTGCACCTTATTAAAACTAAAAGTTAACCTAATGCATACAAATTTTGATTTTTTTTACGTGGTGCTGGACCCTGTCATCGAATGTCAGTTGCAAGTATCGGAATTAGAATAAGCCGGTGTAATTAAAATGCAAATTTGGGTTTTTTACCATCAAGCTCTTGTGTATTTTCAAACACGGTCGAGTCTGCGAGTTGTTTCAAGTTTTATTACTAAGATAATATTTGCATTTTGTAATTTGACAGTGATTTTTAGTGTGTTGTACCTTTTTACGGGGATCTCTGCGTTAAAATAATTTGTCAATACAAATTGTACTACAATAGGCCTAAATGGAAACAAATTATGATACTTTATCAATGAAATTTCGTCAAACAAAATTGTGCTTGTTCAACATGATTCGTCTTGCCACGTACATTTTCGATCTAAGGCCATCCATGCCTTGTTTTCTTAAAATTGTTGCTGGATATCGATTGTTCCGAAATAAATAATTGACCAGCTTGAACCATTACTTTCGTACACTCGCGCGTTCCTATGTAGGTGTATGAACCCATTATTGACCTCGACCAATCATGGAATCGATATAGACTCGAGACTTAAACTTTCGTGCACACAAAATCAGCCGTCACATTATTATGGAAATAGCATGGGAGTATTATTCCTTCAAACTACGCAGCTTTATTTCCTTGCTTTCATTGCACTGCCCTGCGTGTTAAACTGTAAAAATTAGCAAAATAAATTTAAATTTTTATATCTACTCTTCGAGTCCGCTATTGTGAGTAAGTAGTTTGTAGTTTTGTGACATGTATCAACTAAGTTATTCAAAAGATCATAGACCTTGCACCCCTTACCTTGTCACGGTATATATATCACAAAACAGTTCCTCCCCTCAAACATATGGCACGTAATTCAGTAGCTATCCTATGCAGTATACACCGTTCCGTTCAGTCTGGGTGACTACCATGTTGCCACTTCTCGCGTGCTTGCATTTTACATGGTAGGGTTGATAGGTGCCCATAAACATAAAGGACTATCATTGTGTATGATTAACAACGATGTTTAAATCCACTATTTGCATTCTCGTCGCGTCTCTAATGTTTTTATACGTGTCCAACAATTTAGAAAATGATTGCATGACTAAGTAACAATGTGCGAAGGAGTTTGAGAAAATCTGAATGACCGTGATTTAATTTAAATTGTGGAGTCTAATAAATCTATTTAAAATAAATGACCAACATTTATTACAGTCTCCAAGTTACAATTGAATTTAATCGTAACAAACAAGGTACAATCATTCATTTCGTAAACAATATGCCCGGAAGTGGCTGGGTGCCGATATACTTTGAGGTGTCTACGTTTCCGATTAGGTAGACACAATGTTGTTTAGATAACTTGTTTGGTCTGTATTTTTTGTCCCCCGTCTCGCTTTGAATGGCAGTTCCCACCGTGGTCAAAGAAAGGGCCTTTCCATTGTGTTCCTACACACGTGGTGTCTACCATGCCAGACACAGCGGTGCCAGCCAGCTTTGTCTCCCTTCTTCCGCCATGCCGCAGGCTTCGTTCGGTATAACCTGGGAAAAAACATGCAGTCACGACACTATGTCTACCTACTATCGACAACTAAATGTAAAAAAAAAAAGTTCGATCTGAAACCACGATAAAAATGTCCCGTGTGTAATAATTGTCTTATGTGATAACGATGTGTGTACAGTACGAATGTATTATGTGCTTGCTGTCACTGTCATTGGTGGATTCAATGACTCACGATATGGGCGGCAGACAAAATCGATACGATAGTGATAGTGAAGGGTGAGGTGAGGTACACGAAGGTTAAAATAAATTAGGTGCTGCTAGGTTTTCGCTTTTTTTACGAACTGACACCGATCATAAACGAATATTGTCATTAATTAGATTGAAGCAATCAATTGTTTTATGCACATTGCACAATGTGTTACTTTACGCATAGCTCGGGCATATTTTTTTCTAACCATAACTGATATGTTATTTCTATTTCATATCTATCTCGTAGATCGAAGTTTTCTCGCAGGAAAACACATATTACTGGTTGTAAACGCGCAATTTATATCGGAATGATGCGGGCTGGCGATATCGAATGAAGTAACACTGTGCTGTATCGTGACGAAGTTGTATTTATACTCTGCATTAGCTGATTGAAATATCGTCATCACAGACCGGAAGTTATAAGCAAACAAAATACAAATTGACATCCGAGTAGTTTCCTACATATCTGTATGTGCCGGTCGTGGTTTCGCGTGCGTGTGTAAGTATGGAGATATACTGGGAGCAGATGGTTTTAAACAATCTCGCGCACATCTGTGATAAAACCTAATGTTTACCGTGCGTGGAATTTTTACTATCGCATGGTTTCAGAAGTTGAATCGTGTGCAAAATTTGTCAAGCTGTTCCGTTTTCATAGAATTTTCCTTAATTGAAGTCGTTGATTGAAAGCCAATACCTCCGTTCGTCGTTCAGTAACTAATTATTATAAACGCTCAACCAAAAAAAAATAAAAGATATTTGAATATCCAATCCCCAGAACATATCGGATAACGGCTGGAATTTTACGATCTCGATCTAGTTTATAATTTTTTGTTCATTTTCGATGACTGGGGAATATCAAAATATATCGATACAGATATTACGACATTCATTCTTGTTTTATATATTCGTAAAAATGCTCATTAAATCGAATACAGGTGAGGGTGCTAATTAAGCCACCGGTGAGGTAATGCTAATTCAAATAATTGATAGGTCGACAGCGGTATCTTGAATTAGCATCACGTGTGTGGTGTGTCTGTGTATATTGTCAACTGAGGGAAATTTCGTAAAATTGAACCAAATTTGGTTTACAAGTTGGAAGTTCACACACACATGGCTTGGCACGTGTTTCTTCTGATATCTAGATACTGGCTTTAATGTCCAACTGGTTTAATGATAGATTCTTGATCCGGTCATCTTATTGTTGGAGTATCTTTTCTGTCTTGGTAGATGGCTAAACTTGTGTGCGCAAGAATCCTTTGGATTCTTTATGTCAAATAAATAATAATTACTGTTTGTCCTAAGACTGCTGAAGTAGGCACATGGATAATTTTTCATTATTATTATACCGCAAGCTCTAGCTGAACCAATCAGAAATAAAAATTATGTAAAAATAGGGTGCTTAAAAACTACCTACAACAAGTTTAAACCAATTGCCATAATGTTATCAATTTCTTTTTTTAAACTTAAAATAAAAGTTTATCTCCAAATGTATTCGTTATTTGTATGTGGAATTAAATTTTTTGGCAATTTGCAACTATGGCTTTACCCTCCGGTTCTTTAGAAAATGTTAGGCTCGGGGTTAGGTACAAAATGTGGCATTCATGCCAATTTTAATTTTCTCTGCCCTAATCCTTTGCAAAGTATTTATTAGGACGTTTGTTTTGTAAGTAAACCTTCATCCACAGGCTCTGGGTTTAAAAGATAACAGTGCAAAGTCGATGCGAGGGCAAGTTAGTTTTTTACACAATCTAGGGTTGTATCTTCAACTGCCCTTTTAAGAAGCAGATAAGCCTACACTGTAAAACTTTTCGACTTGACTCGTAATTTCGTCTTATGAAGTCACAAACAAAACGTGTAAGCTTAGTTTTTCATCGTACTTCGAATTGTTTGATTTGTTGGGTCGAGACTTGGTGCAGATAATTTGAGACAACAGTCCCCACCTGCTTCTTGCCCCTCGATATAATACGCATGGGGTGGCATTCTCTATGTCGGTGTAGAGCACTGGTCAAGTATCTGCAACAGTCTGGCTCAGGCAACTTCTGTCATGGACATCTAACAATCTCATGTGGCTTCGAATCCCGCATAATACGTGGAATTTTGAAATTATTCTTCATCCTCATCATCACCATTCAGCATTTATATTCTTCAATATCACAACTCCCACACTTACATGTACTTTTCTAAGTAAATTCGTCTAATAATTAATTAAAAAAAAAAAATATTATACTGATAGTTGAAAAGGCTGCACACTACAGAAATATAATTTGGACTTATAATTCAAATGTTCTATGAACCATATTAATAAGCTTGTTTGTTTTTTGCCAATGCCCAAAGGTACACATGTTTTGTAATTGATTGATTGATTGGATATTGCAATTGTCAAAATGTCAATATCAGCTAGGAGAGACGAATTTTGGACTGGCTTAGATTGCAGTTGTACTACCGAATGGAATAACTTTTATTCGAATCCGAAACGTTGCATATCATGCTGTAGATACGTAAATTAATTCGCCCCTTTCTTTACATTTTATGGGTATTGAAAAATACTACAAGAAAGAATAGGATTAATTTTGTTTGTAATCAAAAGCGTTAATTTTTGTTATTTTTTCCTACAAAATGTTTTAGAAGTAAAATTTAATTCTGAAATAGTGAAATATCAACAAGTATGCTTGATAAAAAACTCCTTGAGACTGCGAACCCTTGCCGGACAATAATATAATATCAGTCAGATGTCAAGTGGTTGCTTGAAATTTTACCTAATGTCCACTTGTGTGGATTCGCTGGGCATGTTCCGAAGGAAATGTATCCTCCTTCTTCAAGAGCATTTCATTAGTTCAATTCTATCCGTTTTGAAGCAGCACCGTCAAATCAAATTCCTAGAATTTTATTTTGACAGATTATCTCGTGGAAATAGATACATGCGGTTTTGAAAAGGCTTCTCACGTTTTCTAAAAGATAACCTAATTTTATTTTCTGATAGGGAATAGAATTTATAAATTGTACTTGAACCTGCTTATTTTTTCTTTTACTTAGATACAACAATCCTACAAAAAGAAAGACATACGTGTTTTGTATTAGTACTTATTGTTGTCTTAAATCCTCACATGGTTACATACACATAACACAATATTCATATGGGAAATTTTTACCGGTGGGACTTTGCTCAAAGTACCCAGTTTGGCAATCTCCTGGGGACATGGAGAACCCGATTTTGTTTCTATTCCTCGGTTAATTATTAACGGATTAACATGTTAATTTAATCAATAGATTAACATCCATCAGTTTCGCCTTTCGCCATCCAATTTTTATAAAAGTTGAACATTAATATTCTTTCTTACCTTAGATATTATTGAAGAAGCATGGGTTACAGTTACTGGGGCAGGGTCAGGGTCAGGACTTGTAGAATGGTGATTTTGGTAGTTTGATATAAAAATTACTCTCACCATGAGCCCCCCCCCCCTACTGTTGCCTTTGACACCACTCAATAAGAAAACTATCTACATAACTAGATGCCAACGTTCTTAGAAAGGTTACTTTGTGTTTGTGTGAGGTAAACTGCATTTAATTTTTAAACGATTCGGGTCAATGTTTTTTTTTTCTTGAAAAGAATTCCCCATTTCAATCTCTATTTAAATAAATTATTTCTCGGGGTTTTAGTTATACGGCGGTTTATTCTGGTGGAACTAGCAATAGCAAATATAATTTTCACAGTCACCGAACAAAGAATGCATTTCTTAAAACTTCTTGTAACTTCTTGAATTAAATTTAAAAAGTTCTGTTTGAATTCGTAGACTCGATTTGTGTATCCGACATGCCACTAGTGATTGTACTTTGTTAAAAAAGTTTCTATACCGCAATTCCTGTTTTTATTGCTTTACTGCTTGATTTTAATGCTCAACCTCAGCATACGTAACTTTGCAGCTAAATTATTTTGAAATTGAAAAGGTAAATATAATGTAGCAAGCCGTTTGCTTTCCAGTGGATTTTCTTTGATCCTCGGGAAATGGCGTCCTCTGTTATTACGTTTTGCAACGATACAACTCAGCCTCAGCCCTATAAACTTTGCATCCATTGCAAAATTCTGGTTTTGAACCTATTTTAATAGGTCTCACTTAATGGTTACAGGTTTTTAAAATCGTACACAAATCTTTTTAGGTTTCTTTATCTTGTGAACCCAACATGCTGATATTATTACCTTAGGTCTAGCGGTGTCGTACAAAAAGAAATTAATATTATAGTTTAATTTTTGCTCTAAACCCTGATTATTGCCGTTGTAAAATAGTAATAATGATTTAATTAAAAATTATTTTTATTATTGTTTCAATTTTTCTGTAGCTATTAAAATTATTTGCATGATTGGTTAAAATATGTTTAAATTATTATTATTTTTGTTCTCAGTCTTTCGCACCTTCCATTTTGGTGGATACAGGGTAATAATGGTTTGACAGTTGAATGAGTTTTATGACGAATTGTCTTAGGGGTGATTGTGGAAGGGATGTCTCCATTCAACCGGTTTTTTGTTGGCTGCATTGTTTTTTAATCGGTTGTATTTTTTCAAATCGCTCGCTTTCTAAAGTATATTTACTAGTCCGAAGGCGAATATTATTAAATATCAGCTGTGCAGAAGGCGTAGACCCACAATCCTTATATTGTAATATTTCTTAGATAGCATTGGTGGTAGTTTTCAAATGGTAGGCGTTATTATCTGCCGTTCGATTAAAAAATGACCCCATGCAGACCTGTACTTTATCCCCCACTTCTCCCTCGCGTCTACGCCTCGCAAGGCCTGATGATGTCCCCAACCAAGGTCATTGCTGTTGAAGACTGACAATTAATGTGTGGGATTTAAAAAATGCTGGCAACTGGTTTAACTGGCTTTTAAACCGGGTGCCCGGGTCCAAATAAATTGGCGCCCGACGGCATCCTTTAGGGAGAACTCACTTCCAGCACTTGTCTTATGACACTGACAGAGTCAGGGTAGGGAAACCTCAGTCAGGAATGAATGTTGTTGGCGGGAATCGAGCCCGTCCCATCTTGAAGCAGAGTTTCGCGTATTGACACTGACACATATATATGACAGCAATGACAGCATCTACAAGTTATATAGCAAGAGTATGCATAAATTAATTGCTTTTGTGATATTTGCTTACGTCGTATGAGCTGTCTGTAATTAATTCACACTATATATTTGTTTTGCTCTCCCTCCACCAGTTATCATTGCAACATTGCAACTGCAAGTCATAAAAGTGTGCCTCTTTAATGGTCAACAAATAACCATTAACCCCCCCCCCCCTCTCCACTTCTATAAGTGTATTCGTGTGATGTACTGCAATAATTGAACAGGACAAGGATTGAGTCACGTGTATATACTGTCTTTATCTATCTATCTTTGTCCATATCTTTTTTATTATCTGCTAAAAAATAGATTTTATTTGAACGAAATGTATATCTTGTAGAAGTTTCAATGTTAAATAAAAACGCCCCCCCCCCCCCCCCCCTCCCCACTCTATTAACATTGTCAAAAGATAATGCACCCCACCACTCCTCTCCCCTCATCAAAGACGTCATTTACAGACTCCACGTCGCAAAAATTCTTAAAATAGCTCTTGTAACCTTGCACTTGAAACAACTCGAGAAAGGAGTATTGAAATTAATTTGTGGTTTTTAATAATTTAAACGTCAGTAATTGTTAATTTATAGAAATTCCTTACTACCGTTATGGAGAAAATTGGTAATGGTAGGGTTGAATGGATGGATGGAGTAATAGTGGTGGTAGTGGTTACCCGACAGGGGGTAGGAGTAAAATGATTCTGTGATCAGCACGGAAATTGCCGAGTCGGTTGACGATTTCTTCCGAGTAGAGTGAAGAGATTTTGGTTTTGACCGGCCGCGCCGGAGGGAAAGCAGGCGAGTGGGCAGGAGGCGGCGTCGCCAGTCATACCGTCGGCGATAGTGGTGGGGTTAAGGGGAGGGGAGACGCGTTTGAAGCAGCAGGGTGTAGCTCTACGCGCACAGCTCCCGGGGCTTAGTAGCAACCGGGCGCCACAGCTGTGAGGGGTGTGGGGAAACAGTCACGATCACACCAGTCTCCAGTTTAGTAGTGAGAGGGATTAAGCTCGTAGTGGACGTGTTTCTACCGAACGTCAAGCCAACTCGTCTATAGGTAGGACAACTGTTTCCAGTGTTCATTAGATTTATCAAGGTATTGTACAACAGTGATGTGATTTAAATAGGATTGTTGTGTCATCGTAACGTGGAAATGTGGCCAGATACTTCCGTCACCGCTCCTACCACGTTGCTTGGTTGAATTGGCGCGCGTCGGCGTCGGCAGCGAATTGAAAGTACGGTTCGCGTAGAGGCATGCTCGCGCTCGCAGTGCACGGCACTTTGAAATCTTGAAAATACTTGTTGCACTATTGTTTACGAAATTATATATTTACGTGTAAATTAGTAACGACAGTGTTGACTTATAACTAGAAGATAGTTTTACTGGAATTTTGAAATTTTAAAATTATCCTTGTCAAACGAAATATCACGCCGGCCGGCTTCCACGTACTAGCGATAAAAAGTACCAGTATTCTGTTTTATCACTTCGAATTAAACGATTTTCAATAAGCGCGAATGTTAAAAATTTAATTTGGCGTTCCGTACACGGCTTTGCGTTTAATTTTTAGTACTTCACTTGTGAAGACAAAGGCGCAAAATTTTGAAGTAAACATAAAGTGTGCTGCCGACGAAAATATCAGTGTTTTTTACATTACGTAACGAAATGTTTATCCGTTTAAATATAACTCCTCCTAGTGTTTTATAGTTTGACTAAAGTGCTGTTTCTGGTGTTTCCAACATGTTGATTTGTGCAAATGCCAAAATAATTCAGACCTCTATATTTTATCACAAGTTAATATTTTAAAATATAACCCCTAGCTATTATTTACCGTCCAGAACGACATATTTCGTTTGTGCTATAAAACTAAGTGTCGAAATAATAGCGTAATTTCAGTAAGAGTGCAAGCGCAAGTCTCTGTACATTGTCTGTAGTACCGCCAATGTTTTAGAAGACAAAAGGTAGTGAAGTTTGTACAAAGACCACACATCACTTATTATTCGTTATTATCACATTTACAGATATTATTTTATTATCTCTAGAAATATTTCTTATGTGAAAACTAGGCTATAATCTTACCATATTTAGCCCAAAATTTGTTGCTTCATTGGCATAGGATATCGCATCAAAGTTTGATTTCGAAGCTAACAAACGCCCTGTTAGAATGTCCCCCGATCCGTTTGCGAAATAGCTTCCCTTTTATGTTTCGGGGTTTTGTTATATTGCCGTATATCACAAATTTTCTTGTGTGAATGGAGTGAATGTTGTCTAAATATTTTTTTAAAAATTATTGGTAATTAATTAATTAATTGCCTATGCAAGTAAACTGTTGCGATCAATGCTATGTATTTATTGCATGTACTAAAGTAACTGTATATTTCTGGGTATGTTTGGTTTGAAAGTGCACATTCCTGAAAATGTTGTACGTCGGAAGTATTTTATGGTGAACGATGTGTTACTGACTAACTGCTACGTACCCAGTCATGTATGCACTTTGTGATAGATGCAGTCTTTGTCTTTGAGTCGAGTACCATACCGTGTGTGCATGATATGTGTGCGCTACCTGCGCTTGTATTGCAAGCGTGTCTGTGCGTTGAAGTTTGGACTTTGACATCCGCGTTCAATGTCTTACTTCAGTTCAGTTATTTATTCCATTTGAAAGGTATTCAATAGGTTCTAAATGATGGACGATATTTGTTTTGCCTGGCTAGATTCATTTGATGTTATTACTGGTTTACAGTTATAATTTTTATGGAATAAAACATATTTAATCTCTTGAGTGTATTTTAAAGAAAAAGTGTTATATGTGGTAGGCGTATTGACATTTTTTTCGATTATGATTTTCTTCTAAATTTGTCCAGGCTTTCTTACGGGCATCGGGTTATTTTTCTATGAATAATTAGTGTCACCATTTGATTCACGTCAGACGAATAACCTTGGGACGTTTTTTGCGGGACTAAAGTTCAGTTCTGCCAAATTAATTTAAAATAGCTTGAACTAAAGTCTCTGCCCTTGCGCGCATTAATAATTTTTATAGTACCACTTCAGCAGATTCTGAAATACTGTTGGTTGAGTAGGTTTATTATATAATTACTCCAAAATCGCTCTCGGCCATACTGTTCATTTAACTCTAAATAAATACAACAGCGTAACTCAAGTTAATTTAACTTTTGGGCATCAGATAATGTCACCTACTATATTGAAATTCAAAGAGAATGAAATGTGCAGATGTTTGAAGCATGCCTGCCCTTCAGCTACAGAACAGCTGCGTATTTTACCCTCACTTCACCTCCATCGTGCCTCATAATAGACCATGGAAACCACACACGGGATCCCGTCTACGCTCTGCGCTGCTGTCGGCTACAGGCTAACTTGGCACGAAGGGCAACGCAACTGTGTGGAACTGAATGATAATTTCCGCCGAGCGCTAGCTTGAGACGCGGTATACACACATGCGTACTTGCTGTGCATATTAGCATATCGGAGGGAGAGTGGAAACTGGCTAATAGTAGGCTGAGGCTTTAAAAAAATTAGACGAGATACAAACGGGATTAGCGGTGTCAAAAAGATAGTTTGCGTCGTATTGAGGTGCTTGCCGTTTCATCCTAGGCGCGGGAAATGGGTGAGGAAATTCGGGCACGGACTAGGAAAAGTCACCCGAAAAAACAACATGACTTTTTTCTTGGTACATACGCGTTTTATTATATCACTGAAAATAAACCAGGTCCTACTGCATTTCGCAAAACAAAATACCGAATTGCCTAAATGATGTTTTAAAATCATCTGCAATTACCTACGTTGACTAACATTTAAAAAATAATTGTACTAAAACGATTATTGTAAAGTTAAACAAATTCATGCTGGTTTATAGTGGGGAATATTGGTCCCCACTGTCGTAGCACTGACTGGTAGACCTGTTTGCTTGGGAGTCGAGCCTCGGCGTGTGCGATCCTCAATAGCGCTGAGTAGTTCGGCAACCCCAGGAGACCAGCAGGTTCGAAACTGTCAAGTGGAGGGAGCTAACTCATCATCTGAAGGGTTTGCTTTGCATCATTTATGAATTCGGAATACCCAACGTCAGCGAGATATGATCAAATTATACGTAGGCCTACCAACACACCCAATGAATAAAACCAAAAAATTCTTGCAGCGGAGGAGGATTAAAATTTTAAGAAGCTCGATTCCTTCAATCTCTACATTATTAATCTCGTTCTCTCCGAAATACGCATTCGTGTCTCAGATTGGTCTTGTCTTGTCGGCGAAACTAATTTTCCTGCTTCACCACTGGAATTATCTGCATAGCTATTACAATATAATAATCTATAACTATGGATGAAATCCTTTATTTAATAAATCAATATATCAATCTTATTTTACTCGCCGCTTCTTCTCGTTTGGGCCCGAGGTAAGATAGTTCTATGACAGCTCTTCCAGTTGTTCGATGGCCACTTGGTAGTCCAGTCCGTTGTCAAAGATTAATGAATCGTACTCGCAGATTTTTCGAAACAATTACGTATAAGTATGGACGAGAGCTGCCTGTTTGATTATAACAACCAAGTCAACCATCTTCAGGGTTGTCGTTACATTAGTGTAAGTGTTTGGGTGATAGGTTGTTGAAGGAATGAAAATCAAATATGTTTTGTTAGGTTCTGCGCGTATTTTTCACCCAAGAGAGCTATCAAATGATTGGTAATGCAAATGTTTTGCTAGAAATGGGCGATTCTGTACCAAGTTAATGAAAGTTATTTGGAAAGACCTCGATGTTTCCTACAAGTGACAACATACATCCGAGTAACTCATCTAGTGCATTCGATTATCTTGTAGTTGGGGTCTCAAATCATTTGACATATAAGCTGTGCTCACTCGAGGTAGCTAACAAAAATAGTTAGCTTGCTAATATTCAAATAATGATTATAACATCCGTTCACAAATTAATTACCTCATGTGCGATAATGGAACACCCATAATTGCACCTTTCTCGTGGTATATTTTACGTTCACTTGCACATTTTGTCATATTTTACGGCAATGGTTTTCAGAATTTACCACGAACATTTTTTCCACAAAGACAACCTTGTTAGTTCTTGCTACCGTTACCTAGTATACTTACCTTGCTATAAATACACCGCGTCGAGTTTTGCGTATGTATTCAGTTCTCGTCAGAGTCACTTTCATTATTCTGCACACAACGTGAGCATTGTACGTATCCGCGTGCTGATTTTCTTTGTAACTTGGTTTTGTATTAGAGTCGATGCAATAAACTGACCACGTGAAAGGCAAACACAAAACCAGAATTAATTTTTTAGAATGGGTGCAGGGCATTATCGGAAAAACGATTCAGTCATTTTCAGTAATATGGAATGCTAGTTAATAGTTATACATATGTGTTTACTGTGTATTACCTACCATTTCAAACCAATTAACATGTTTAGTCAATTTGCGTTGCGCCATGTATGTTGTTAAAACAGGAGGTAGCACACACACCTATCGGTTACGCCCACTATACTTGGCTCGGTCTACAGTTCGTGCACTTACATTGGTCAATAATTTGTAAAATAGCCTGTTTAAAAAACAACATCATATTCACTTATTTTCTCCCCAAAAGGAAAAATGCAACTTCATGGCAGCTTTCCGTCAAAACATTAGATTCAAGCTATGGTTAAATGGTTTTATTGAAAATAGTTTCAGATACAAATGCGAATGTTCGTACATTTGTTTCAAGTTCACTTTTATGAGTACCCTATATAATCTATTTTATCCTGTCGACTCTGATGTGAGCACTAGGAATATTGCTATTAATACGTCTCTTCAAATCTAACGAAAAACAAGAACTACAATGACAACTTTTGAAACATTCCCTTGAATAAATTCGTTGACATAACTGTAAATAAATAAAACTTCAAAGAGTAGCATTTCTTTTATCAGCAGTCTGATTGATGTTGGGCCGTATTTCTCTATCGCGAGTTTAAACCGACAGTATTTTTCCCAATGCTTTTTCTTTGCTCGTCTTCAGTAATTTTGTTTTGTTTGAGATTCGATTTTGTTCGTGGTCGCAATAAAAACTTACCTTCACGTCACATGGCTGTTCATTGCAGATTCCTCCCTGCGTTACTCTTTATTTTCGTCGAAGCGGTGGGAACAACGTCATTCAAATTGCAGAAACATGGTTGTCTATAAGCAAAGTCGAAAGAATAAGCTAAAAGATTGAAGATCTAGAAGAGAAAATAAATCTCAAAAGTAGATTGAGAGCATGCAGCGTGTTATCGATCGGGATTGTCTGAGTAGAGAGTATAGGCGGAGACTAGAAGCCTGAAGGCGGGGCGAAAGGGAACCACATTCAATGCATTTTCGGTGTCCGTCGGAGACTGCGTACTTGATGCGTAGGCGTCCCGTCCCCTTGCTACGTCGTGTACGTGGTTTACGATAACGGCGACCATTAGAGTCCTTGGAACCTATGAGGCAGCTTGTCGCCGGTGGCCGGCACTTTTCAACCACCACGTACGCGCTTTTTGACTTTCCAGTGGGCAATAGTAGAGAATAATAACTAGGATTAGAGTATTGTCGTCGACCCTTTTAGTCCGGACGTACGTTTTTAAAAGTAAGCACTGGCGAAACATTGTTTTTCAAAATTATAAGTACCTGCTTGTTTAGCGATATAGTGTGAAGATGGGCTGTGTTTAATATTAATTACTTTTAACAATCGTTAATTAATCCTGAACCAAAACGTGGGTAAATAAATAGTTAGGATCTATGAGAAACATCTACCGGTCTGCATTAATTACCTTAATTCAAAGTTTGTGTTAAGATATTGAATTTAGTATTTAGATGTTGACGTATGGTTTGTTTCACGAATGTATACAAAATAATAGAATCGGATATTCATGTAATAATTAAAACTAAACCACAATTTGATCCTTGTTTCAGATTTCGCACTCGCATTTTTCGGGCCAGTTCACTAAAAATAATGATGCAAAACGGCATGGACACTGTGCCACAACAGAACGGCACGATGCACACCAATTCTTCGACCTCGTCGTCATCGAACTCGCACAACTCCTCATCGCAGACGAACGCGGGAGGGCAACAGGAGGAGAGCAAGACCAACCTTATTGTCAACTACCTTCCTCAGACCATGACTCAAGAAGAGATTCGATCACTCTTCTCATCGATCGGAGAAGTTGAAAGCTGCAAACTCATCCGAGATAAAGTGACAGGTAAGGATTTTACAACATGAACATTACTTTATTCAAATTATAAATCATAAATCAATGAATCAATAAAATAATGATCTATTACTAAAAACATCTGCCTTGTGCAATATTGTACACACTTTGACAATATAGTAAATCGTAATGACACCATCTTTGTGAAAAGGTGTAACAGTTCTAGCCCAGCTAAGCGCGCGATTTTCTTTTGCAGGCTATTCAAATAAATCTTGCATGGGTAGGGATGGGCAGTTCTTCCAACTATCTCATTACTTGTTGATTTATTTCTTTTTCAAATCGCGGTTGTTTTTAGTAGAGTCATTTTTTTACTTTTAGTTGAATTAATAATTCTCATCTAAACTCGATTAATTTTCGATTTCTTTTTAGACACCGACTCTGAGCCCTGCGCCAGTTTACTTGGTCGTGAGTACAGCTTATAATTATTTTATTCCATATCGATATCGAACTAAAGTCTTGAAATGATATCGATACTTTTTTTAATCAAACTGCCCGTCCCTATTAACACTAGCACCCGAGTTGTGGCAACTTCCCAGGCAGGCAGCCTACACAGGGCCCCTTGAGTAACAGTTTGCTGTAGATGTCATTAGCCAAAGCCTTCTGGTGGATAATCAGCTCCCGTTTTCAGACCCCACACAGACTTCCTATGTTAACACTTCTAACAGAAGATTTCTTCGTGGGATTTGACCGTATTTTGCACAAGGAGTCTGACACCCTCTAGCCATTCAGGGAGGATAGGCGTGTGAGAGTTGTTTGTTGTTGTGTGGCCCGATTTAGCCTGGAAGCCACGCGATGCATGTACAGAGTAGTAGTTGCTTGCTGCATGCAGATGCTTCCAACAGCTGACGGTGCGGAGCGGAGGGGAGGCAGGTGCCATATGGCACGGGCCGGCCGACGGCTCCCGGTCCCGGCATCGCGCGGCATCCTCGCTGGGAACGGACGGGAGTAGGCCCACCGCTGTTTGCCACAATTGTTATGACGTCATACGCTAGTGTCGCGCGGCCATGTTGAATTCGGTTTGGTACTTTTCTGTCCTTCGGTTAGCCCAGCGAACGATCAATATTTTCCTCTCACTCTCTTCCCTTCCCTTCCCTTCAGTAAGCCAGCACCCTACGATTCAAGGCAGCACGGAAAATGTCATGATGTGATATTTTACAGATAACGCCCGTTGCTAAACATGTACTGTGCTGGGGAAGGGTTGCACACTTGAAACACTCCGACTCGTGACCATGTGCTCTTCCCAGAATTCCAATAATCGATTTTTTAATTGGCGCTCCCTCTTCATAAAAGAGTCGGTATTACACACGATTAATCGATTTGATAATCACATGCACAGAGCGCGTTATTCCTGTATGGTGTGCTATACGAAGCGCGCAACCACTAACGGGGCGAACACGCAACCCTGCGCCGACTTTGGCTTTCCAACGGCCGTTCATTGGGTGCAGATGAGACAGTTTGAGTAAACGTGTTGTATTTTACTTTACATCACACCTTCTATCATCAGTCATGCTGCCTTGGGACTAAATCTGGCCTTCTAGCCCTCCATTCCCAGTGTATCGATGGTGGTGCGAACTGCGAACTGCGAACTGCGAAAGCGGGGACGTGGTCGAGTTGGGCGCTCTAAATCGATCTCGTGACGGTGGTATTAATACTCGCGGCAATGTTTGTGTAAAACTGATAGATTTTCCTTGGTCGGGAAATATAATTTTAGTCCCGACCATATTCTATGCTAAGTTTTAGTGGTAGGGGAAGCTTAACCACCGATCTTTGCTGGAATATTGCTAGAAGCCCAGATTTATCGCGTGGTGGTTAGTCTAAGACTAATTAATGTTCTTGGTTAAGGGTGCTTCATGCAGTTTCTAGACTTGATTCTTCTAACCAGTCGCGAATGGAAACAGACGCATTTCATTTTAACTGTGGGCAACTTTTCGATTAGATTTTTTTAATAACTTTGTCTATAGTATAATAGCATATTTTTACAAGGACTCAATTAGAACAAATTTCTGGTGTTGTACTATACCCTCATCTTGTATATACTTGCAAATGAATACTTTCCTCACGTTTCACCCCTTATCAGTTTTCACGCTAAGCAACAAAGGACCACATGTTCACATAAGAAATATCACTATAATAGTAAATTGTATTTTGGTTTTCCCTCCAAGGAGTAATAAAACCATATGCGGGAGTGAGGACTGGAGACAAAACGTTTGCATATTAGAATGTCTATAGTCACTGTAACCAATTACTGATTAATAACAAGTTTTGTGCACGGCTAGTATAGTACATTATTATGATCCCTTATGTAGTTATCAATGCTATAAGTCCTGCGGTAGAATATCCCTAACCGGTACGAACATAGCATTGTATAAGCAAAAGTTGAGCAGTATTGTAACACAAGTTTTTTACCATAACATTTTAGATTAACATTGTTTTGATGAATAAAAACGTTGCTAGAACGTCTGACATTTGAACTGTATCGGTATGTTACCAATGCACATCTCAAAGATTAATTCATCTTATAATCGCTGGTATTTCGGGATTCATCAAAAGCACGGATGTAACAAATGAAGTAATTAAAATGTATACCGTGCAACTGTAGCTTCGATTTAAATCCTTCGTAAATTGCAATCCAGTAGGTAGGGCTACTGAAAGACGATAATCTATCGCTCTCTCTATGTAGTAGACTACGACCGAATTTAATTGTGTTTTTTTTTGTCTTCACCAAACCACACGTTTCGCATACCCTGTCTTGATATATTAGAAGCCCACATTCCCTTCTATACAACACCAGAAATGTATTGTTCACATTGAGATGGAAAAAGTCAGTTTGGCAAAGTTAAATTGAAATCGTTGCACCCATAACGCAAGTGTCATTGATTTTTCTGGCTGTTTAATTAACATTCGTACGATCCGGACCATTAATAGAGTAATTAGAAGGCAAATTGGTTTTTGCCAAAGCATGGACTTTTTGTTGGAAGACTTGTGTGTTTGTGTTTTAATTTTGTAATTTGTTGATTGATATAATTAGTGTTCTTCCTACACAGGGAGGGACAGCATGCGCGTGTGTTTTGTGTTTTGTGTTTTGTAGATTGTTTTATGAGCTTGGCGTTCCTATTTCCATTCCAAATCCTTTTTACTGTCCATTTGCAACTATATTCTTAATTAAGCATGCGCTTTGCAATTTTTTCTCCCTCCCCCCCCCCCCTCCCTCTCGGCTCGATTCTACTTAACGTTTCGCGCTGAAACGTCTTGAGTTTGAGATGCTTATACAGAGAATTATTATTAGATCCAAGTGGGGCACTTCGTTTCTATGAGTTTCGTTTTTTTCCCACTTCATTGACTTATCGTCTTTTTGCAGTCTAGACCAGTGGCTCTCGAGTTTGAACCATGCGCATTTAACCTCCGCTTCTCTTTTCAGGCTTCTATTTGTTGAAGCGTCACACTAATCTGATTTAGGGATTATCTAATTTAGAACTCCATGCATCTTCAGTTTTCTACGTGTTTTCTTACTACCAGTCAGTTGCCCGGGGTTGACGCTATAAACTAGGCTATGCTTGTGTCCAAACCGGCGATGCACTGGCGTTTGTACGAGGAAATGGCACATAAGGCAATTACTTGAAAGGATATTATACGATTCGATCGGGAAAACGACTGTTTAGATAAATATCGTTCCGGTCTCTAAAACTACTAACATTTCCAAGAGATGATTTAAAAACTCGTTGTAATACTTCTGGGGTGGGGGGAGTGGGGCCCCGGATCGGATTTAAAAATTGTCAGAGTTTATATCACGTTGTATATCGCACCAATCATATTTAACAAATTTATTAACAATTGGAACCGCGAATAATTTTGTATTTTTCGTTCCTCATCAGTTTAATCGTATTCAAAATCACCAAAACATAATTCAGCCTCCACAAATAAGGTTTTTAAATTGCCAGATAGGCAAAGTGATAACCAACATAATACTTCATCGTTCTTAATGTTATATATTTTAGTTTGTAAAAGTTACCTATTCAATTTGCATTTAGAGTAAAGTGTTTAAGGGGCATCCGGCATACCACCAAATAGACGCGAAAGTAAAAATGACACGGTTTTCTATTTCTTCACTGACACCCCGTGAGCGCAAGATAATGTTTTACAAGTTCTAGTTTTAAAATATCCAGATAACATTAGTCTGAGCAGAACTCGGAAATGAAATTTTATACAGTAAAATCGAAAAGAATTTTAGTTTTCTTTCTATCTCAAGTCTAAACGACAAACGTGTCGTCGCTCATCAGTCATCACCCAGATAAACTGAAACCAAAATGAACGTGCGGCTGGCTTCTTTCACCGCGGCCTCCTGTATATACTTTGTACTGGTCGACTATTTATGGACATCTCTTCTAGATAAGTATTCCCCTAACCATTTCAATCAAATTGTTATGAAAATAATACAACTAAATGCAAAATATCTACTTTTCTAACTAAGTTTTACGACCCAGGACTTTGTAAGTAATATTTGAGGAATAGTAACTAAATATTTAATACCAGAGAATATTCATAAATAGTAAAAAACAATCACTCTAGACCTGAAGTGGGTTTTACTGCATTTCGATTTCTCTTATGCCTAGGCATACCTGCCAATAGTTGCAGTATAATATAGTCAAACTTTGAAGAGAATTCGTTGCATCTACGATCAGGAGTTTCACATACGTTGATAGTTTACGTGAATACATAAAAAGAGAACATTAAACGTGATTTTTATTGTTAAATCGGTTAACGTGCTTGGGCCTGTATGAATTGTCATCGTGTGGCAGAATTTTGGCTCTACACCTCTGAGACAGATCGCTTCGGAACGGCCTGTCAACGGACACGTTTTCTTTTCTTTGCCTCGGGAATCTAACAAAAGAAACCTGTCGTAGGGGTTCCGTCCAAACTGTCCCTGTCTAGTGTGCGCGCACTTTTCAGTTTTATGAATATTATAATATCGTAACCGCGCGCCACTGCAGATTTCAGTTAATTTTGTCAACGTTCTTGAGTGTAGAATAAATCGCGTTTGGTTGGCAGCGAGTGTGCAGTCTAACAACCTCACGCTCTTCGTTTGTTTTCTCCCAAAAGACGGATGTGTTTGGCTTGATTCCACCCCCTACCGACATGATACTCTTCCCCCCCCTCCCCCCCCCCCCGACGCCGCCCGCCGGTCGTCTCTGTCACCAAACCACTGCATGCTTGTTGGTAGTCATCAGAGACAAAATTAACCTGCCTTCAAGAATCTAGATGCTTTGCGCGTTAGTGTTTAGAAACAGACAACGGGGAATTTCACCCAAAGAAACTTCTATACTCTAGTACCTCGAAACCAGTCGCCTGTCTCTTCTCGCTCTTGGAAAGATGGCTCCGCGCATGTTACTCATCGCGCCGTTATAGATAGCGGTTTTGATTATAGTATAGCGCTATTTATATTGCTACGTTGACACATACTCGTCGTACAACCACGCGTCCACCTCTCTGTGTAGGGAGAACTGGATAAACAAGAAACCCACCGTGGGCGAGAGGGGAACACTCATTCCCCGTTCCCCACTCTGTAAAACAAAGAGAGAGGAAGGATAAATCCGAACCAGGACAGAGAGATACATTAGTCTACTCGTGGTGCTTGCAGGAAGGAATACATAAAGCACTCCAGATACCTAGAAAGTAACCCTATACTCCCAGCTTCGGATAGAAAATACTGTCAGCTATCTCTGAATTCGAAAATTAGGTTAGATTTATGTTTCCTTTCAGTTTTATTGAATACTCCTCGAATGTGTATTCCGCAACGCAAGCCCTTACGAAATAGCTTACATATCGCATTCTTCGATTTCCTATAATGCGTTTACTTTACAATTCATATTCACATACCTTCAACAACAAAATATATTCCCGCTCCATGCTAATGGGCCCCGGAAACTCTACCCTCCTTGTGCGAGTATGTAGACTTATTTCATTTTTGAAATTTCAAATGTGTTTCCTGTTAAATAAAAAGCAAATGCCTTCCCATGGCCTTCTAGTACCTGACGATGATAATCAAACTATAGTTTCTCGACTCTTTCCAATTTTTTTGTTAGCAAAAGACAAATGGTAAATTTAGACGTGTGCAAATAGTGTTATAAAATATATCTTTAAATATTTGATTTTGAAAGGCGGAGGTAGAACACCCACCCACCTCGACCGGGATTCGAACCCAGGGAGTCCAGTGTCGATGTTAATATCACTAAACAAGTTTGGAACACACAGGCAGGCAGCAGTAAAGTCGAGCACAGTAGTCGAGTGAAATATTTAGTAGCAGTTTTTAACTTTTTAGTGGAGTTCATTAGTGCTGTGTGCCAGCTGTTTGCAATGGCCACTAAACTCCTAGACCAGGGAAATAGGGTAGACTTCTAGTTCATTCGACCTGCAAGTCGTATGAAACTAATCCACGAGTTCGAACGGTCGAGTAGTCCACAGCAATTTAGTGCAACTCGACTAAACTACCGGATGTGTGTACCCGGGCTTTAATGCTTTTCATTACGCGTTGATCGAAAACTCTGGAGCAGTCGTTCAAATCAATAGTATTGCTTTTAATTTAAAAATTAATCTACCACGTATGTCTATGACATGAAAGCGCGTTCGATGAGTTTAACGTTCATGGTTAATTAGCAATGACATGGGAGCCCTAGCGATAATCGATACAAAAATTGTCTGCTCGTATACATGTATTTCAATGGGACACCAATTAATGAACGTGTATACCATGTCGAAGTGGGTCTTATAAATTTGAAACTATTTGTACGAGCCTATTCAATTCTGACATTTTAGCGTAACAAATGGTGGTTCAGGTCACTGTATGAAAAGTGTTCGTCATTCTTTTGTACGTTAAACGTATCATTCTTACGTTGTTTATTTTCCTCGATCTTTCATGTTATTATTTTCATCTCGAAAATGTTCCGCCACTAAACGTCTCCTCAATTCTCTCAATATGTTCTATATTGAGCCACAACGCTCTCGACTTTTCTATTTTAGGTTTCTTCTTCATTTCCTACCTGTAACCCCCGTTGCTATGGTAACGCAGCGTTTCTAACTTCTCTGTTCTTTTTTCAATATTCAATAGACATTATATCACTGCATAGATGCAAAGGGAATATCATACATGCAAACACATCGGCTTTAACGTGACATCCTGCACTGTGAGGGGATGATGTGGCTTCTCCTTGATATAGTAACTCGATATCAATAAACCCTTTTCACTCCCATTCTCATTTTCAATGAACTTGAACTACCGACAGTCAATGAATGTCATTTCTATAAAAACGAGGTGATGTAATTGATTTTACTATGCCCCAACCTACCATATAGAAGTTCCATTCAATATATTGTGTTTTGCGAATGAATAAAATTCATTAGTACTAAAATCGCGATAAAAGTACGTTTAAGCCTTTCATTTTCGTATACACGTTTAAGTCCGTTTTCTGAATACTATTTTAAAATGTAAACTATACTCATCTGCCCCCCCCCCCCCCTCCCTCGTTCCAAATACTTAGTATAAGTTTCGTAACAAATCAGCACTGTTTTTTCAGAGGATGTCATTTCATCAACAAAAATAACAAGCTATTTTTTTGCAGAAACTGAATATAAATTTATAATTCAATTCGATGATCATAGCGGGTTTTCAACATTAATCGTAAATCGGGCAAAAAATCTAGACTTCCAAGTTTTTTTTTTGCGTTTTTGGTACATTCCAAATACTTGAAAATAATATATTGTGGAAAAAGTCGCACAAGCACTGCTTGAAATAGCAAAAATTCAATATCTATGGTTTTCGTTATAAATAATAAATACAAAATTAATTAATAAATAATATAAATGAATATAAAATAGTTAAAATTTACTTCCAAGTATTGCATATTCATCATTGGGATGCATTTAAATTAAAAGATTGTATTACCGAGGATCGATGAAAATGTTTAAACGCGAATTGTATGAGGTTTAATATTTGTCCATTCCTAAAAGCACGTATTTCCTCAAATATAACGAAATATGTGTGACAACTGACAGCTGTTACGCTTCTGTGCAGAAATCTGAATAATTTGAGTCAAATGAGTAGGCTTACTTTTCAGCTTTTGGTTTCAAACGGGCCTGGTGTATAACTTTTGCCTTCGTGGCTCGAATGTTTTTTTAACCTTTGCCAAGTGGGAATTTTCTTTTCACGAAGAAATTGCTTCATTCTTTTTTTGTGTAAAAGTTAATTTTGAAATTACGTCAGCATAATTTCTAAACCTTGTGTAATAGCTCAAATTAAAAGTTTTACAACCTTGCTCAAGAAAGACGTAAATAGATTTTAGTTCTCCACTTGGAACAACTAACTCGAGTTGAGCACGTATTTTAATTAATGTTATCAATTTGTTATGACCTCCTCCGTTTAAACTGGCAGAAACTTGAACAATAGTCACGTTTGCTTTCTCTGATCTTTCCTAGTTGTTTCTTTAATAGAATTATTGGTGCATTGAAAGCTACTGCCGTAAACACGTTCCTTACTCTGAATATTCCTCACCGAGTTCACGTAGAAGTCATGAAACCCAATACCCCACCAGCTACAACTACTCGCGAATATTCGAGTGACTAAATGACAAATGGTTAGTTCCAGACGTAGGTTTGGGACGCAGCCACATTTCACGAATATATCTTTTAAAGTTTCTAAAAAATGTTAAAATAATTAATATTGTCAAATGTCTAAAAATCGAAGCATGAGTATAGTTCGTAAGTTTTCCATCCGAAGCTGTAAGTGGCCGTCGTTATTTGTCTCGACGCACGTGGTCGTGACATTTCCGGTCGCCAGAATAACCCGAGGGAGCGAGTGTGTAGGGAGGGATGGTTCATCTTGTCACACTTTGGGCGACGCTTTCGTGGTGTCGACCGGCCGCCGGTAACGTTCGAACGCCAACAGACTTATTGCCTCGATTAATTATACTGCTAAACGTAGCTTGAAGGGGAAATATTGGTGATTTAGTTAGGACTGTCACGTGATACCTTGGGCTAGGAAAACCTGGGGGCCTAGTCTCGACGAAGATTTGGAATTCGACAGTTCGTCACAGCTAGTGACTAGCTTGGCCCCTTGAATCGAAAGATTTTCAATCCGTTGCAAAGAAAGCCAAGCTAGATTTAGTTGTCATTAAAGTTTCTCTTATGGACGTAGCTCAATAAATTATGTTTAGAAAACTTAATATGGAGTGTCCCCTACAATCAATAAAAAATCTAGGTTTAAAAGGGAACTACTATTTGGTGACATATTTTTTAACTAAATGATGCTACAAGAGACGATTTTTTTAAATAATTTACAAAGCTGAATGCTCAGTACTCGTACTCAATAAACGGAGTTTTCTGTTGAGTTTGCCTCTGCATGCATCAGAAACCACTCAGTTTCCAGAGACCGTTACTTCCAATGCCGTCTAGTGCGCGCCCAACGTCTTGGCTAAGACTAAGCCGAGTAGATGGTTATATTTGGAAATGTTTGCTTTGTGTGCTTCGGTCTATAATGTGAGCGTTATTACCGAGCTGCAGGCCTCACGCTATGTATCCAAGTTGTTAATTATAAATGAATCAGGTTTCTATAAAGTTTACCAGTTGCCTGGATATGGATTTGTCATGATTGTGGCTTAAAATCCTATGAGTTTACCAACATGTGGTTGAACTTTATCCTTTGTGTCACTCACTCGAGTCGCACCCGATAGTGTGCATATATTTTCAACTCGGATCGGATACGTACGTATGCTATATTAGGTAAGAACTCTCTTAAGTAATCATAACTTTCAGTCCAAACCGATTTTATAAGTCCGAGAGGCGATGTGGCGTATATACTTGGACGACAAATTTTAGGGTTTTGTTTAAAAACGTGAAGATCCGATCCTCGCAATATGCTTCACTATATACACGAAGTATAAAGCTCAATGCATGCATAATTTGTACTTTAATGTGAACTTTATGCTCTATGATAATTACACAATAACATTTATAATACGAATCTTATTAATACAACGAATGCCAATATTGTAGTGCCTTGCGGCACTCCTTGCTCCTAGTTCCATACAAAAGAAATAGTCGAATCCTGTAGATCAAATCTTCGATGTGCGTGCGCTATGTGTGTGCGCGCGTTAACACTCGTTTTCTGAAAATTATTTTTCTTGTGGGTGTGGATTTGAATACTCTTCCCATGTTCAGCTATTGGTGATTATGCAAATTCGTCTTGACGTAACGTGGTGTTTTATTATTATTAAGTTTGCATACATTAAAAATTGTTCGTTATTGTTCTATATTATCGCTTGAAACGACTCTCTGACATTCCTTGCCAGTTGTCAATTATGCAAAAACCGAGTAAGCCTGAATACGGCACCATGCACACGATAATTCTTTCGTGTATTCTTTTAACTATTAATTATTAATATTTCCATTTTATGACAATCTTAACCAGCCGTCAGACTAAGATTAAGTACTAGCAAACGACCGCAATATTCTAGTTTTCTATATAAGTTTTACTAAATATGTATAAAACAGTAGTCTTGGATAATGAGCATCGGTAACAGTCTTTTGAGATGACCAGAACGAATTTATTTTTCATCTACACATCCTCACATACTGCGACATTTATAAATTATTATTTTGAACCATTTTTGCATAAAGTATAGTATTCGGACCGCTGGTATTTTTATTGTAGCAAGCACTTATAGCCTGGACAATTGTAATAGTTAGAAATATTTATCTTAAACATCTTGTGTCCTACGATTTTTGGCGTTTGCCGGTACAAATACTCTTCCCGTCCCGGCAATCGTAAAATATAGTATAGAACGCAAGATATTACAGATACACAATTCTTATTCCAGTGGCCACATGTGAGCGTAAACTACAGCAAAAATATTAGCTGTTCAAATCGTATGCTTTTCGCAAAAATGCTGTATAAAGTGGGAAGTATGGGAGTATGCGTCTACGAAGAAAATGTACACAGTTTTGTAAGAATACTGTTACCGATGTTCTTTCTCCAAAATTACTCTTCATCTACATACATTATGGTAAACGTATTATTGTGCCCGCACAGCCTTCGTGTTGCCTGTTAAAAATAACTTCTCTGTCATTATTACAAAACGCAAATTTTTGTTTTAACACTGTATTTGAATTTTAACCGGTTCCTACTCGGAACTGTCGAACACCGAAGTTGAGCAGTCTTCGGGCGTGGTCACGGGTACAGTGGGTGAACGTTCTGCCCTGAGACACACGTATACCGCTGGTTCGAGAGCTAGTGTAACGGCTTCGTTCTCCTCGGCGTCTGCTCGGCCGTCCGGGTTAGTGGAGGAACCGATAAGACTGTCAAGGTTACACCGTCCCACCACAGCGGCTCCGCTCAGTTCCTTACAGTACAGCATTCTGCGTCAAATTGAAATGCACTGACTCATATGAGACACCGCGCACTTGCTCCGCTCCGGCCAGTACCTAGGCCAGTACATGTGTAACTTCCCCTCTATCGCTCGGTTCCGTTCATCCTTGATTGCTCGAGCGAGCAACTTGGACGTACAGCCGGACGGGGTAGAAGACAGTTCCAACTGAAGAGAGCACCGCTTATAAAAATTGTCCTACTATGAGGTCGAGAAACAGAATGGAACTGGTGAACCGAGTGTAGCACCTGGTCGCATGGCTCTGAGCGGAGCGTCTAGTGCGCGGCACTTGGGACGGTACCGAAGTGATTACTCACACCACTCTGGCCACGGAACTGAGCCGAGCCGCTGTGATGCGCGCCCTGCTAAAGCCGTTGGTCTCCTTGGTACTTTTCGAAAGGAGTAGGCTACATGCCGGTACCGGGTTTCCCCTCCTACCTTCTGTTCATACTTCATTCTCATCTATCACCACTCATCGTCCCGAATAGCCAAAGTGCAGCAATATCCAATCAAATATTCAATAAATTACAAATCCAACTGTTATGGGTCTTGAACCCGGGCGCCCGCCCGACAACCGTGAGACCCGGGTTTGAGTCCTGGTCGAGATTTGGTTCATCACTTCACGATTGTATGAACAGAATCGGAATCGGTAGAACATAGGTTACTTATGTATGGAATTTTTTGTTATTTGACAATATTTTTTGAAATCACGTAGTTCGATCTTGTCTTGACATTTTCTTTCTACTAATCGGTGAACAGTGGGCGTTTCTCCCTCGGGTCAGGCAGGCAGGCAGACGATAAGATCTTCCTTCCCCTCGTAGTACCAAGGTCTGATGTGGCGCTCAGACAAGGCGACGCCTGCATGGCATAGGTTGCGTGACCCCACTTGCTAATTGCCGGATTGCATTCTAGAAGCCGTTCAGCCGACTATAACAGCAATCGAACGCTTCAATGCATCATGGGGCTGGTTCTTGCTTTGCTTAAACGTACACTCGCCGTGTGAAATAAACACGTATTTTGCATTATTAATATTTAACAGACGTGTTTTCCACATTTGTGGACGTAATTGGATCTCAAGTGTTTTACCGAGGTGTGTTTATGCAGATACGCTCAAAGCTAAGTAATTATGTGGATGGGAAGAACGCGATAGAAATGGCGTGAAAAACACTTATTTAATGAATTTCATTCCGAGGGTATTCAGCATGGGATTCATTATATTAAAGGCTTTTAAAACCTTTTATCTCTGCTCTCTTAAATCGCAGCACTTTTGAATAATTACATCTCTCCAGTACACTATTCAGTATGACTATTGTTAGATGCTTAAATGCATTATGCAGTAGAGTAAAGCAATTATTATGAAAAGTGCAAACTTGTGAAGGGTTTCTTTTCTTTTCCTTGCTGAGAAAGAATGGCTTAAATGACAGCTGCCTTGTACCTTATTACCATTTTCTGTAATCGGAGTAAGATGAGGGGGAAGCTATTAAATAATCCATCCGGCTAAATATAACTTTGACCATAGGACTACATTATTCACGTGCTAAGTTTTAGAATTTTTGAAATCTTACATCTCAGAAAACAGCTTGAATTATTTTCCCAAATTTAGTTCAACGAATGAGGATATTAAAATATTTACAATATAATATATTCAATAGTTTTGTGTTTTTTAAACAAAATCCCTCCTTAAATCCAGTTATTGATTGATAGAAATTATCAGTTGCTGCAAAAATCATACCCGATGAGGGCTCTCTAGGCTCTAGCAGTCAGGGCAGATTTTTATGATACATGTTATCAATCAATAATATATAGTTATAATAAAACTTTTTATTGTATTGCGACTCGTTGATGTAAATTTGAATATTGGGTTCCATGGTCGCGGAGTTGTTATTCGTAGTCAATGTTTGGAAGGTCGTGTAGACTAAGAACATATCACGCAGAATAAGTATAAACACAATGAAATTTCTAAAATTTTGGAAAACTAGGTTTTCATACACTAAACTAGCACGGGTCAGGGAGTACTCAAAAGGGAGCGAAGCACGTCGTTATTGTTCCATGCTTGTTCCAGCCTTCACTTATGGTGGAGGTGCCGACTTCGTGAATATTCAAGCTTAACGGGGTGCTTCCCTCCCCCCCAGCCACACGATCACGAACTCATACTGTATCATACTTGCTAAAGGGCAGTGCAAAAATGCATGTCAATCGGAGGTCATGTTCGGTTTTTATCGTGAGACGTGACACCTAAGACAGATGGACGGATAGAATAATGATTCATATAGGGCAGCTTCGCCTCCTTTTAAACCAATATATATTTATATATGGAGTGTAGCGTAATAAAAAAATAGCTCTACCGGTAATTGAACACGTGACTTCTACTGTTCGGGCTGATGCTAGCGGCTATGTAGGAAACTTAATAAGATGTGTCTTATGTCTAAATAACTATAACTATTAAACCAATCCTAAACAATAAAAATATATTACAGCTTGCGAGTGTGAGTAGTAAAAGGGATTTTATATATCCATCTTTTTGATTTTGGGAAATCATTTCATTCTCTAGTTCAGAAAAAAATTCAAGGGCGCCCATTCACTTTTCAGGGACGCTTCCACTTGTCCCATGATTTATTTCTAGTCTAGTGTTGGACGGGAATCCGTTAGTCTTGGCTCGTTGCCAGGGATGCAATGTCTTGTTTACGTATCCAGGAAATGAGATCGGACATTCTGCAATTTGCGAATCCTTAAGGAAGGGTTGAAAAGTCGTCCAGGATCTTAATAGAATACATAAAACGAGGGTTTCTGAGTTCAAACTTCCGAATGTACGTTATCTTTGGAATCTTGGAGAACTCACTTTACGTTATACGATCCAATTTGGCTCGGCAGTCTTAAAACTATTTGTTAGTTGCTACCGAGTCCTTAGAACGCGAGCCGTTTAAACATAACACAGGTTACTAATTCTGCGCGAGATCTGAAGGACCTTCTCATATCGAGCAATTTGCAGTTTCGAGAAAGATTAGGATAATATACGTAGCCAATCTAGTTAACTTTTTATTATTCTGGAATCGACGCTTGCTCCCGAGGGAAATATCCGGAATCCCAACACAATCGTACACCATGGCTGTTGACCGAATTGGGCCTTACAATTTCCGATTCTACAAAATGGCAATCTTAGAGTTCAGTTTTAATTAAAACGCATTTTCAATTGTATTCCAATCTTACGTGAATAAAAAAAAACTCAAAAGTAAAACAATCGCAATTTTTAGGGGTCTAATCTCCCCTCTTCTGCCCGTTCGTCTGTGCGGTGCCTCGTCTTACGATAGAAACCGAACTTGACATCCGATTGGCACGCGGTTTTTTGTTGACATTGCCTTTCAACAAGGATGATACATGATATTTTTGGTGACCCTAGTTAGTGGGTCAAGAGAACGGGGCTATCCTCACTAAAAATATACCATTTCGAACCCGGCACCTCCACCAAATGAGATCCAACACAGGTTTTATTTATATTATCGCGTTCTTTATTCGACAATGTTGTTTTAGGTATAGCATGTAATTCGCTCACTATTCTTGGATCTAACTATGTTTGATTTTCTTGCTGCGTCTTGGTGACACTTTTGTCCTGTTCATGTACTCACATGGTGAGGACGTCTGTTCTTATTCACCATCAGTCATCGCCATCATTATCATAATCCCGTTCATCAACGCCATCTCTAAAAACCGAACTGTACGATCTCTCTCCTAGCTTTGCGTGGGATCGATGAAGTTCTCGGTGATAAGACCCAGCGAGCGAGTGGCTTAGCATACTGTTAATCACCAAGAACATCGCCGAAATATGTTGAAGCACGGCCCGGTAAATTTGACTTGCAAATCCAATGCCCCGTGGTTCAAGCGTGTAACATTTTAATGAAAATAAGAGATATTTAAAATTGGTTAGCATTTTCAAGATTGTGGTCTAAATAGATGCATATGAAATTCTCCTTATGGGAAATGTTCATTAGAAAGAAAATTCCATTCAAAGTGTTGGAACAAATAACTCGTCGATGAATATTTTTGGTTCGAGCTCCTCTGCTTTTAGACAGGGATTCGTTATAAAATTGAGCTAAGGGCGTCAAAAGTACATAATCTATTTTGTAGTAATTTAAGCAGCTCAATGCGGACATTTCATCAAAGCTCATCAGGGCAAACTAATATACACTCACTCAGCACAACTGGATGTACCCTACGTTTTTTCGTTCCAATACAACCAAGTTTGCATGTTTTAAAATCGTTCATAGCTCGTATAAGTGTCCATTTGTAATACTTTTCCTTGAACATCGCCACACTGCTTTTTTTCGTTTTGGCTAAGTCACCACGCACATGTCAAAATTTGGATGCCACCTGAATTTTTCGTTTCTTTTCATCACATCATCACTTGCATCACAGACAAATAACTGTATCGTGATGTAGAAAGTCTAAAATAGTTGGAAACGTAAAAACCTCAAAATTAATCTCGGACCAAATCACACTTTGTTTTGTTGTCGGTAATTCATTTACGTTTCGAAATTGAAGTAATGCCAAAGTCGTGATTTAGACTTAAGCGTTGAGTGGATGATTATAGTCGCCACCCATTTGAAGACATCGCCACCATAAATTCTGTATAATATTATAAATATCATTTATTCATTGCTCCAAGCAATGCAGTTATTGCGCAAAGAAGCATGCTCACATAATTTACACGTGTAGTTGCAGAACGCTAAATTTTGCGAAATCTATTTTTGGGTCTGTTTTTAATTTTCGGGGCTACTGCACAAACTTAACACGCAATAGATGCAAGTTGCAACTGAACGCACACCTTACTTAAAACAAAAATTCCATAATTTATCACGAATTTCTAATTTTATTTACACGGTACAATATACCAGTACAGCGGAGTGCTTATGCCTAGTTTATATATCACATTTTCTATGCTCACAATTTTATAAATACGTAATCTTTATAACCGGGAATCGTATGACATGTTGTTTCCGTTATCTAAATTCGAATATTTCAAGTTGACGTATGCACAGGAAGTACGCATTTCCAATGTCAAATAATTTGATTTATATTTGCCTAAAACTGTCCATATTGTGAATACATGAAACGTTTGTTCTCCCTTTGATCTGTCGTAACGTGAACACGGCGTACGCCCCCTTTGGAACACCCATTCTTCACAGATGGTTCTAAAGTCTCAACTCCGCAGGATGAGGGGAGGATTGAAATAGTTGTGGATATTTTTGTCTTCTTTACTTGAAGTACAACAGATCGAGTCAACCTTTTAGCGAAGTGAAGAACGAAGTAAGAGTGGAGAGAAACGTGAAATGTGCCAACATCCACGATTTAACGACAGATAGACACTAGACAGGCAGGCAGAAGGCACGAGATAGACATGGATATTATCTGATTCAGACCAGATTTTTTGTTCTTTTGATGGCGGAAAGTTGGATAATTTTTAACGCTGGTCGAAAATATTTCGTTTGATCCCTTGCCCGTGCCTCGTTTTCCATTGAATAATTGGTTCTAATTGGCATTCTAGAATTTTGCCAACAAAACCTGCATTTGTGCGTAAAGTATACTATAAACATAACCAGACATGACAAGAGTATATTATTTCTGCTGCCACACGGACGTGGTTTTGTGAGGACGAATGGACGTGTTTACTCAAAAGTGACTTTTACTCCGAAATCTCCCAAGGTTCTTCGCAAATTATTGTTTCGTTGGAAATAAAATTTGTCAAATCGTAAGGGCTATAAAATAAAGTCTATACGTTGAACAAGTTTAGATAGCACTCGCCGAGAATTTGTGACACCATGTATGCCTACGCCAACGTTGACGGTTTGCGCAAGCAATAACAACTATATTTTGACCATATTTTGCTGTTTCAAAGAAAATGCTTTATTGTACTTCCAATTGTATCAATAAAAGTTTTATTGTAACTGTTTAAGGGTTTAAAGAATAGCAAAGTGATGATTTTGAGGGGGGAAAAAAACAATGAACTTTATTACCCGCTAAACCCAACAAGATCTTTCATACTGGCTAATTATTAGTGACGATTTTATAGAGAAAAAGAAAAAAATGTTGGGTTTTCTATAGAAATGTTAAAACTTCGTAAAAAGATACACCGGCAGACATTGGACTTCTAATAGTTCATTATTGACGACGTGACTTACTAGTTTATCTTTTTGTATAACCACAAACCACATCATTAAAAAAAAAATGTGTGTAAGTGATGTCACCATTATGCTGATTGGATATGAGATTTCCAATAATGGGGGTGTAATTTGGGGGCGCATATTTTTGCGGGTTTTTATTTCAAATCGTTGATCATAATATAGTGCGTTGACTATAGGCATGCTATTATTCACTTTACAAATTTTACAAAAACAATTACACCTACGAGAGTGTTTCCCGACTAACCAAATCGAGAAATAGGCATGCTGTTAGGGGACAGGCCAGCCTTCTGCGTGGAAGCTTATGTAATCCTGTTGAGCGAGTTTTGCAGATAGTACAAGGTGGGTGATACATTCGAGACGATACAGGTTGTGCATTGCGTGATTGCATGGTCCACTCTAAGTACAATAACGGTATTTGTATTGTCGCAGTCGGTGGCGCATGCTCAAGGCCACCCAGAGCTTTTGCTTACTTTAATCGTTGCGCAATGTAAGCACGTTATCTCAGTGGCGTAGGACAGTATTTTTATACATTCTACAGTCCGAATACCTTGAAATACGTTACACACAGTGCAAAGCGATTTTTTTTTTGGGGGGGGGTCGGAGGGGCGACAGTTGCCCTTATATTTTCAAGTGACGGGACCATCACGTTTGAATGTTTATAATTTTTTTAATAGCATTATTTGAGTGTAGAATTATTAAATCAAGACAATTTGCGTGGTTGGTACAAACGTGCGTGAATACTTCATTGCGGTATGTGTACTTCGCTGAGTCGCACGCGCCCGTTAGCTTTCTGGTGCGATCACCTAATGCAACTGTTCATGCCAGTTCGCGACTTCGCGTAGGTCTTATGTTGTCGTTCCGACTTCCACAACTCGTTCATAATCATCCACGTAACCATAAAGATGTTCGAATGCACTCCCAACGAAACGTGCCAGCAAATCAACACTGTGGAACACCTGAAGTTCTTTGAGTTAACTCTTGGCTTCCACGCACTATATTTAATCCCTTGCGTTGCGTGTAGAGGTTGAATCTGATTAATTTTGTTGTTTTTAACTTCCTCGCGAATGTGTCTAAAATTGTATCGTTAATATATGATTGTAATAGTCACGAGCACTTGAACGTTGCGATTACTCTGTTAACAAGTCTAGGCGTCCCTAATGTTGGTGAGAAATAGAACGAATTCTTCAAAGTCTGGCAACTCGTCAACTAGGCACGTCTGAATAGTTTTTCGGCTTTCCTACTCGATCACATTGGTGAAACAACCCACACCGGGAGTCGAACCCGGAACTTTTTGGTAGCAGCATAATATGCCACCTTCGTCATGTTATAATTTTAATTACTTTGAAACTATACTCTTAAGAGTATATTATATAGTTTGATATTAAAATTGTTACAGAAAAAAATGGGATTGTACAAATTATTTCGTTTTAATAAACGTAATTACAATAAATTATAATCGTAATTTGTAAGCCTCGTCCCCGTCCAAGTCGATATTTATATTTCATTTAATCTTTGAAGGCCATTTAAAATTATTCAAATTCATTGTTCGCTACAGCGTTGATCCCACACCTGAACAAACTCATTATCACTTCTGTCTTTCTTATTTTCTACCCCGTTAGTCATTCTCTAAAACCGTATGCCAGAGCTTAAAATTTAAATAATATTCTTCTTATTTGAGGTTGATTCTTTTCATTATATTAATGACGTTTTTTATTAGGGGTTGACGTGTGAGATACGCTTTAGAGGGGGGCGCATTACCATAACAACGGACGCTACCGACTATGCTCTGTCTACGCTTCTGCAAAGTCAGTAAAAACGTTTGATGCTTCTGAAAGTGAGGAGTAAAAGGTGAAATATTATTTCACCTCGCAAAGCTTCCTGCCTTCCAGATGGGAGGAAGTTTTAACTCAACAGCCGTCTATTAAAAGTCGCCGTCCGCACGTCTGGATGAATTAAAGAAGAATTACATCTGAGTTTGATAGGCACGTGCCGCCTCGCGCTACGTCTTTCGCAAGCATACCTACCTTCATCGGGAAAACATCAATTCAAATTCACGCGAGCGGAAGTTTATTATGTTACTGTCAGATACTCTTTAGAAAAACTTCTTGGGAGAAGTTTTTTTGAAATGCGCACCGATGTAAAGGAAGCTTAGACGTAAGCATCTTATCGTGATTATTATCACAGTGTCATGCAAATAAAATCAACACTGCGATGCTGTAATTATAACAATATATATTTACATCGTTTTTATGACATTGAAAGGGAAATTAACTCGTCGCTCGCTACCATTTAAGTACGGTAGTAATAAGTTATGCAAATTAAAGTAATACAAGCATACATAATTGATTTGTAGTAACGAAACAAACAAATTGATTTTATTAACGAATCACAATAATATCATTCATATCAATTGTTTAGAACCCGCGAAAGTAGATCAGTTGCTCAGCGAACATTCTTAAAACTCGCGTTGCCGGATGAGCGTAATTTGGCCACCTCCTTGCTTCCTTCGTTATGTTTTTCTATTGTTTACTTGGGACAACATTATAAAAGCTATTGTAAGTAGTATCAATCTCTCTATGACATACGCTCTAACAGTACACACACGTGAAAATAATTACTGCTAAAGACCTCGCCGCCCCGCACCTCCACCTTTCTTTCGCCGTCCGAGCTCTCGTCGATCGACTTTGTACGTTTTGGTAATGTGATAAATATTGGTAACCTGGTACTCGTTTGTCTTGTAGAGGGCGAAGAGAAATAGAAAAATAGAACGAAAATTCGAAAACAAATAGTGAGAAATATTTCTTCGATCGTACCTCCTGCTTTATGTTTGATGAAACTCTAACCCTCGGCCTGTCAGTGTGGTATCTCGCGAGCATGGTATTTTGTAAACCGTGGTAGCAACATTTTTTCTCGCGTGTGCATTCAGACATGAGACAGGCTTCAGTCTACATATTACAAGAGCAGCATCCTATATGCAAAGTGTTCAACATGAATCTAGCTAAATTAAAGCCCCAGCGGAAACAAGAAATCGCAGCTTAGGTTACCGGATGTCGAACAATGCACCCGCTAGGTGTACAGTACGTACTCCACTGAGGTACGCGCCACCATGAGGGCCATCGACGACTGTTCCCGCTAAATGCTGTCGAGCCTTTGTCACTCCCCTTTTCCTTTGCGTCTACACGACTTCTACCCAGTCGTATCAGATTCACATACATTGCCATCAATCTAAGATCCGTTCCGCCAATGTTTGCAACAAATACATGTGAAGCGATTCGATTGAACAGTTTGCATGCAACCCTGTAACGAAACCTAGACTTGACACTGGCTTGCTACCGATGGTTCTTTTCTTACCCTTTTAAAAATGTTCAATTTATTAATGATCGCATGCCTAGACTCGATACAGCAAAGGTAATTGACACATTAATATCACGCGGCCTTTCATCTTCATATTTTATCTAAAGTATTATTAACGATACTTACATTATGACTATGAGGTGTGCACATTATCATTACCAGGATATCTTGAATTTATATCAAAACTCCAAAACTCATTTGATATTAGGTTTTCCGTTTTAGCATTTTTTTTTATGGGGGGGGGAGGGGTTTGGGGAATTGACTGTTCCAAGTAACACACGCATTGTGGTTACTGTTGATACAAAAATACGTCGTTAAACCCAAAAAGCCGTTTGGACTTGAGCCCGCGTTGACACGAGAGTTGGTGAAACCAGTGCAAACGATTTCCGCGGCGGGTTTGTCGTCGCTGCTCGCTCATCAATAATCATATATCGTGGCGCATATACTCGCAATGACGCGATAAGAACAACACTAAACGACCGTGTCAAAGACGACTTCCAATATAACTCTGGTATGGTCTGGTGGTCTTGACATGGGCGCAGTTTCGCTTGCCGGTCTGGCTGGCGGTCGCTCTTCTCAAGGGACTACATGTGGCACAGCTCGTGCTTGTCTAGGCTTTCCTTCTGGACCGTAAATTGTTCAGGGTTAGATGTTTATTTCTCTTTTGTGGCGTCGTATAAATTTGGACCGTGTGTTTCTTGCTACGCGGTTTGTACCGTACGTCGAGTTGAAGGCAACGAGATTTCGGTTCGTAATCTCCGAGATTCGAAGGAATCTGGTGGGGAGAGAAGCTGCGAGACTCCTCCAAAATAGATACCGAGAAGATTAACTTGGTTGGAAGGGAGGGAGAGGGGAGGAGGGAGAGGGAGAGAGCCGCTGATCAACGCTCAAAGCATTTTTTACAGCTATCTAAAAATACTACTCCTAATTTTGAATTATTATTATAAAACGTAAACCGCATTCATAGAAGATTGGACTGATTCATTATTTGGTGCGCGGGAACGTGAATACACCCCAACCCAATAACACAACGCCATGCCATAGTCAGCCTCACCTGGGTCTATCTGCCAAGTTGCCTTATATCATTCATATTCTTCCTAAACAATGCCTTTTACTAACCAAGTGTTCATAAAACTATTAAGTTTTCGCCCTCTGCGCCAAGCTGGCCCCTTGAGTGTGCGTAAATAATAGATGCTAAAGCCTAGACTAAATGGGTGACATTACTAAACACACCTTTCTTGTTACAGGTCAGAGTTTGGGTTACGGTTTCGTGAACTATCATCGACCCGAGGACGCCGAGAAAGCCATTAACACTCTGAACGGCCTCAGGTTACAGAATAAGACTATAAAGGTAAGCACGATTACACCTTCTTATCCATGGTAATAAACTCTTCTTACTTGTTGCATTGTACTACATACAATCTCCGGCATTCATCGACGATACAGCAGGACGACCTTTTAACTCTTCTCTTACCAACCTCAATTTCTAGCTTGTAAACATGTACGTTTATGAATCTTCTAATCAGATTTTGGCAATTTCTCATACGTAGGGTAACGCTTCGTGCTGACAGCAACCGCCACTGTACGTTTGTGTGTGGGGGGGGGGGGGGGGGGGTCAGTGCTTTTGGCATTTATTTGTATTGATCATTCTTGTCAGATTTATCATTGTCATTGTTAGTTCACAAGTTATACTCGTCATTATTGATCATATTTTACATTTAAAATGGGCAATGTTTAAGCCAGAGTGTCGTAGGTTAAGGGGCAGGAGAGAACCACCAGCATCGTATGAAAACATGACAGTGGTAAATAGTGAAATCTAAAGACGGGTGTATGGAGGTTTGCCATTGGAAATGTTTTAAAATTTAAATGCTATTTGGTTAGAAATATATCCGTTTTAGTGCAGAATAGTGAACGTTCAATGGCATTTGTTACCATCTGCCCAATTTATGAAATACGTATAGCCTCGGAAGAAAAATTGTTATAGATGTCGATTATTTTAAAATTGTTGAATTTCAGCCTATTTCTTGTTTATAACTACTTACGGAATTATAGGAATCAGCCCCTGATTTTTATTTTACTCATTTTTGATGTTTTTTTTTGTGAAGGATTGCGTATTTAGATTAAAACCCATTGTTGACATGATAACACAATCAGTATCGCTTCAATTGAAACGGTTATCTTTTTATCAATCACCTACGAAATACGCTAAAACGCAAAAAATAATTGGTGGATGGCGTTTGACGAGGTTCAAAATCAGCAAACCACCTACATTCGATTGATTAGGCTTATGCATGAAATATACTCATGAATAATCGATGAAAACGAAGCCAGATAAAAAGCAAGGTTAGATTTCAGTTTTCTGTCTGGTAAGACAAGGTCACGCGTACGTGGGTTCGAACCATCGCTGCGAGAGTTAGAATTCGTTTTTTTAAGTGGGGGGGGGGGGGACGTGATAGAAGTCCACTTTATGTAATTGTTAGGAAAGCTGAAAGAAGTTGATTTGTCCACTTTTTCAAATCATGCTTAGCAAAGCTACAAACCACGCACAATAGGTCCGTACGAATGGACAAACCCATAGTGTTAAAACACCTTTCTGAGCCATAATTTTAAACATCGCCAGTGTTTTAGAGATTGAAATGGAGTTAATTCCGTAATATTTAAATACAAAAAAAAACTTATCACGTGCGTAGCTCGTTTTTGAAAAAAGTGACTTGATCACACATCTTTTCCGAAACACCACAAAATTGTTACGTCGCATTATTCCAATTTTCTATATTTCTGTGTGATCACTATAATTATTTTGATATTATAACATTCCTGAAATTGCTTTGCCCCATAAATTCTTGAAAGTCTCTAAGTTAATTAAGTGGTTATTAAGTAAATAAATAATAAGTAAATGTAATACGTGTTAACGGCTTAGAACGAACACGGTTCGAAACTAAAAGGTTTTCTGTAAAATGGATTTCAGTTACATGAAGTATTTCAACGTTGATCTATTTGAAGCCCGCACATTGCAAGAGCTTAGAATGCTAATTGAGATCGCAAGTCGAGAATGCGTGAATGTGCAATTAACCCTCGGTGCGACACTTTGTTTTGTCGGTCCTTTCACCTAACATTTCTCTTAAATATTCGTACCACACACAAAGTAAATTGCGACCTACCTGACTCCACTTAAAAACATGTACTCGTACGTAAATAATAAGAAAGAAATCTTATTGGTAACAATTTGACATGTTCACACTCTTCATTTCGTTCTACCGACTACAATGTTTACCTCTTATTCTGGTCAAAACACCAAAGATCGCAATCGCTAGCTATATATTGGTTTCCTGGCTTTTAATTGGTTTACTTTGCTAATAAAGTCATCAATATATTCTAGACGATGTGTGGAAAATTGCACAATCAGTCTTGTTTCAGACCCACTCAACTGTGGACGGTCGTTGCACAAGAACTAGTTATTATCTTAGATTAACCCCAGAAGGGCTTGCATCCGAAATGCTTGCTTGACTTGTTTATTAAGAATATTCCGATGCATAAATTTACATAAAATTATCTAATTTCACGTGAAACAAGTGTTGGAACTACACCAGATTCGAAATAGTTATTCTCTTGAAGATTGCTTCAAGGAAATGACCGTGCACCATGTTGTCGCCTCTCGTTGGCAGAGCGCGCTAACTTTGTGTAATTATGTTCCTGTTGGTGTTCTGCCGGAGTATGGTACTCTTGCATGTAATCCACGTCAGGGTTGTACTCGTTGCCGGCGGTGTTCGGCTAATGGAATTGTGACTGACGCAAGCGGTTGGGTAGGGGTGGCTGGCTCGAGGGCTGTGACTCACATTCATCCCCTCATTCGTTGCTGCATCGCAAGCTAGTTACGTCACACGTCACCTACCATCGATCCAGAGGGGGAAACAAAACCCAGGACGAAACTTATTTTAATACTGGTTTCAAAGCCAGATATATTTTTAGGTTATGGTAGCTTCGGGATGTGGAGGAAATACAGAGCTAGACTGAGCGGATGCCTTTCAGTTTCGGCGTATCATTTGGTGCAACAAACGTCAGCTGCATGCTCTCTTTTATCTTGTTCAGAATAACAACAGTATTTTAAACAAAATTGTATTACTTATTGCCAATAATATCCATTTATTTGTACAGTTTATGCCAGAATACAACTTACATTATTTTCTCACTGGTTTACTTCAACCATTACATTGGTTCAAAACTCGCATTCATTCAACAACAATTATTTGCTTGATGGGAGTAAAACTCTGAGAATTACTATTAACTGATATGAAAAGTATTCCTATGAATGTACTGGGCGTGTGCAACTTGAAGAATCACGAAGTTTGTTGTCGGAATCAGTCTTTAATATTGCTGGATATAGGTTATGCCATTCAATAAGTTCGAATACTTGAGTTCCTAGTAAAACATCTAAAAATATTCTCTCCAGCGGCTAGCCCACTTCACCCATATTTCTTCCTTTGTTGACCACCAAAATGTTTTGCTCGGCGTTTTGATTTTTATTGTGAGTTAGTTTTTTGTTGACATATCGAATCGCTGAGTGGTAGGAGGGGAGGGGGATACAATGTTTGGGGAAAAGGCGCGCGGCTGCCGGCAAGATGTAAACATTCATAGACTTGGGAAATCGTTTGCACTTCTATGTCGAATTATTGATTGTTAATGCAGATCAACAATCAACAATGATGTGTTCTCAAGCGCCATTGAATGTAATGTCTAACAAGGTTTTATTTCTTGTGATTTTCAAGTTAACTTTAACAGATTTAAATAATGATCAATTTGAGGTTCACCACCAAATTAAGCAAACATTGAATCAAATCTGCTACAAACGCTTTGAAACTCCATCAACTCGAAGATGAGATGTTCTTAATTTCGTATCCTGATTGCCTTACTTTTGTGCACTACAAACCCTTTCATGTTAAATTTGAACATTTGAAAACTAGAACACTTGGTTGTTTAAATAGCCGCTCTTCCGCCAGCATGATTTACAGAAGCATTGTATATTTTCGGGCTTCTACTAATTTAAACAAACCTATTTTACAAACGAACCCTTGTAAGTCAAGAGAGACTGTTTGCATTGGCTATAAACAATATCTATTTTAACAGTTAATGTTCCACTGGTAATGGCGTACACGTTCGGATTAAAAAGACGTCGCTTGCAATTCGTAGATCTGGATTTGCAAGAACTGTACGCTCGTCAAACGGACATCTCGAGTTTATGTGTTTGCTGATGCAAACATTGGTCGTATAAACTGGTTGCATGTGAACCCGAGTTGCACGTAGGCTAATCGAGAGGATTCTCTTGGTGAGTTATGCACAGCGTTGAGTGGACAGAAGTAAATTACACTTTTTTTATTCGAACAACTCTTCCACCATATCTTGATATGTTTTCATACTGGATCATGTATTAGAGATTTACCACATAAATTCAGATTATTTGTATAAGCACCTACACAATAATTGTTTGCGTTAACAAGTTTTGTCTTCCAGACATTAATTTATAAACAATTATTTTAATTCAAATGCACAGTGACCGGTGAATTATAGTGTAGGGCACAGCTCCTTGGTATTTCCTCACAGTAAAATTTGATTTTTAAAATCTATCCTCATAGTCTATAGCATCACTGTAATTTAATTTGTTTTCAGTAATACCCCCTTCTTAACGTCGTTACTAATTTTCTAAAAATCCCTTAGTCATATATTTTTTTTAATATAAAATCGTAGCCTAGAGATCAAACGTTGGCCTGCTATTATGTGAGGAAGTTATATTGTGTTCGCTGATTGTGAAATATTTGACAACCTTTCTTTATAATTCAGTAGAAGAACGGAGATTATATTGTCACGCAAACAAGTATAATTCGTAAACAAGGTTATTAATGAAAATGTTTACTTAAAAAAAGCATTTTTGGTAGGTCTTTACGAAACTAATTACTTTTGGTGTTAGAAGGCCCGTTATTGGAAATTACATGCTAACTGTAGATACATTAAAAATATACATTGATTGATGCAAACGTTATTCTATTGTAAGTGAATCAGTCTCACTCGCTGTCATCAATAGCTTGCCTTTTACTCGAACCCAGTAAGGCCTAATTGCGTTTCAAAAACATAATTAGTTTTTATTTAATCGAAATAAAGTTGTATAAATTGTTATTATGCTTCAGCCGCCATTTTTTTTTCAGATGTTGGCTAGCAAATTTGTTCAACAACAATTAGCCTAATTAATAATCATTAATAAGCACCAGTACGGGAGTGCCTATAACAGGGAGCGAAGCTAGATTAGCAAATAGTCTGCATAAATCTTACAGTGCATCGAAGTTTTGGTGGAGGTGCCGGGTACGGAAAGTTACCCGTCTGACGCGGAGACGAGTTTAGGCGCTCATCATTCTGGTTTAGCCGGGTAAACTATTGATAGCATCGTTATCATATTTCACGTGAACGTCCATACAGAATCTATTTTTGAGATCGTGCACGCGTATTTCTCAATAAATGCTTTGATTTTGAATAAAACATTCGTGAAATCTCCGTAATTTTCTATTTTTTTTTTGTAATTTTGTGAATTTAATCCATGTGTACAGATTTTTCCCCCGCAAATGTCCATAATAAATCTCAACTTTTAAATCAATGTGCACGCTCAGGTTAATTTTGTTAATCTTAAGATGATGACGTTTAATGGAATTTACAGAATTGAAATCTACGTTTAGGAATTAATTTTTTTCTTTCAGGACTAGTGTATGTGTGTATATTGTGTGCGCTTCGCTCCCTTTTAGCTAAAAGCAATCATATTTGTAATAAAACTGCTTCAAGACAAGACAACGGATATGCGATTTTTATTTGTTTGCCTATTTGTGCCACGAAATAGCGATACGCGTAGCTGCTGCATTCCACTCTATTTGGTCGAGTGTTCTCATGAATGAAGCTAAGCACACGCCACAAATTACTTCAATTGCAGAAACAATGTGACCGCTGAGCCTGTGAAGTGCATGCGTTCCGAGACCGTAGAGTGCACGAGGTCGTCTAGATGAGAATGCTACAAGAGTGCGACAACAACAAGTTAACTCGCAAAGAAAACATCCATTCATTGCGTAATGTGTTAAACTGATTCCAGCAGTTTCATATCGGTATTTGAGCTGCGTCATCAAGTAGCTGACAGCACGTTTCATATTTTATCGTTCTGTGAGAGGAATTATAATAACAATATGGTGATAATAAATAACAATGAGCCATTCTTAAAATAAATTCACTTTCTTTCTGTCATAAAAATGATGTCATTCGAGTGTTCATGACATTAAATACTTATTTTTACGTTTCGAGGAATTCTTGAATTCTGTCTTCTACAGCTGTCAGTACCAGGAGGGAAAAGTTATATTTTTAGCTGATTGAAAAGCGATACACTCGGATTGAACGTTGACTTGAATTTGCTTGCGTAACTTGAATCGTCCAAGGTTATTCATCAGCGAGGCATATGTCGAAAATAGAATGTAACACTGAGACAAGGACAGTAATCGACATCAGAGAAAAGCAATGGTTTTGTGTGCAACGATATGGTATTACATTGATTTGCAACTGAACAACCACGTGATCCTGATGTCTTGTGCATGAATTGTGCTGTACTTCTGGAATCTAGTCACTATTGGCATGCCGGTAAGCATGTCATCTCGCATAGTTGGCACTAACCTGGCACCAGAAAGACGTTGGTGGCAATGCATCCATCCACAAAACACTAAACTGTCTCAATAGCATCACACATTTCAAGATCAAACTTAGAAATAGGGATTGGAGTGAATTGACGTTTGACAGTAGACAATACTCTTCCTGAAGCCACGAAGATATAGGTGTATTTATATAAAACTTTGCGACGGGTAAATGAAGACCCCTTAGTTGCACTGTTTGCAAAGTTTGTGTACGTCACATGAAATTCTGATGTAGTTTGAACTTTTTAAACTTTTTTGATAAAATCTAAAAAGAAAATCAATACATATTTTTATTATTTATCTCAAATATCTTTCTTGAAAAGTGCCAGCATCTATTTAGCTTTGAATGTGGAATTTGTTTGAGGGAAATGTGAGGTAAGATGGCCACAAGAAAAGAATATACTCGCGTAAAAAAACACTTCTGCTTCCTTTTACTGCAACCCTAAAGTGTATATAATAACTTGTGACCACATAGTTATGTATTGGTTATGGCAGAAAACATTTAGTACTCTTTAACAAATGGTCTGCACTTCTTATGTAGTATTTTCATTCAATCTAATAAGTAGTAACCAATCAATCGTTTATCAATTCCCCCCTACCCGTAGAAAAACATCAGTATTGAGCGCGTGTAGAGAGGCTTTGGTTTAGTTCTTGTATATATTATAGTCTAAAAAGGATGTTTAACTATACAATGTATAGTTTAGCGCACCATTCATATGTACATGTAACGTTGTACTATTTTCGTTATGCCCATGTGAATTAACACCTGTTTATATAATACTAGTTATTGATTCGTATAAGCAATCAAAATACCGAAGCGTTGTCACGGTCATACACTTTGTTTATTTTTGTCCCAGGGTGTACCCTGACTTATCTCCTATGTGTACAGTGTGGTTTAGCGGGCATCCATCTTTTGCAGAAATAAATAGCTTATGGTATCTAAGTCATTAACAATAATGTTGGCAATACACGAATTGTGGTGGGATGAACCCATGCACCTGTGTATATAGCCATATAAAGTTGGTTAATAGGGATAGATAAACTAATTACACGCGCTCAATGTGCTGCGCCAAGGCACACTAATTCTCCTCACTTCAAAGTTGTTTCAATAGAGTTTTAGCAACGCGGCGCTTCGAGTTCGAGACGGCGCTTTCACGTACACGTAGTACCAACTCGACTCGTCTCCACAACTTGGTTCGGTTTAAACCATTTACATTAATTAATCAAACTATAGTTGTGCTGATTAATATTGTTCTAGTGGTAGACTTGATTGTAATCTGGGCGGGTGGGGTTGTCGTTGTAATGTGGAAATATTTTAATTTAAACATAAACTTCGTGATGGTTTGTATTTCAATCTTATCAAGTCAGGAGCGTAAGTGTGGGTGGGAACGGCAACGTTTAAATGATTTGGAGTCAGTTCCCTCAAAAGAATTAATCCAAAACCCGTCTCTATTTTGTGCCCCAAAATAATCCCAAGCAATGCTTCTGATTGAGGCATATCGTGTTGTAATAAGACTAGTCGGAAAACTATATTTTTTCATTAAGTTTATGTATAGGCTACCTACAATGTATACCATTTAAAGCGTTTTACTGAAAGAAAATTACCTGTTATTTGGTTGGAATAAAAACCTGCTCCATTTTTAAGCTGCCTGCCAGATTTTACCGAGTGGTCTTTATCGTGACAATATCCCACACACTTGAAACATCCATGCGCTCAGGTGTAGTCAAGGTGTTATAATGAATATTACTTCAGTAATTTGGTTTGTTTACGACACAAAAGTCTCCAAATCTCATCATTTTCCTCTGTTAATAATTGCTTTAAAAAAATGCATGCGTTTATTCTAAAATAGTGGTTTCGTAAACATTTGAGGAAGCCATGCAGGTAATCAAATTGATTGCATCATTTAGTATTAGAGTGATCACCATGTGGGTTACCTCCTTGTGCACTTTGCAAGAAACTAAGAAAACCACGTGTTCCACCTACGACAGACAGCGTTTAGCGGATACGTTTTTGCTGCCACACGATCGAAATATTACTTATCAATTCAATCCAAGAAACTATAATTGTTCTTTTCTTCAAAGACTGTTTTCTAGTACGTCTCAATGTCCTTGAAAAAGTGTCGTATACCGTAAACCCAGTTGGCTAGAATGTTGGTTTGCTAATTGTCTGGTTGTATGGTACGCCTCTCCGACCACGGCTCGTCCGTAGTCCTTCCTATACGGCCGACACCTTGTGGATGAAAGCCAGTTGGCAGCGAGATTCTTCTAGATGTGTATTGCCTCTTGAAATAAATTATGTGTGAACTCACACGTATATGAATGTCGCTTTATCATCAAACAAATCAGACAACAATCTAGGAATTGTGCGAAGATCTTGAATCTTTGGCGACCTTAGCACCAGAAAGATGGGAGAACTCATTCTTGTAATTATTTGACGCGGTATTGTATTTAATGGTCGTGGTTATTATTTTGATGAATTGCTCTGCATATTCGAGGATTATGCAACGTTTCAGTAACCATGCAGTAGCTAACATAAAGCATAGCCGTATATTTCAATATCTATGCACATTGAACAGGAGAATTCTCGTTTTGATGAGTACTTCTCAGTTCCCTCGTATTTGCATATTTTACCTACAGTAATGACGAGCATTTTGTGAAGAACTACGTATCTTCTATTTTAATACGTCTTTTGTTCTAAATATTAAAAAGTAGATGCATAAAAGAAGAATACCACACAATATTACTTGCTCACATTTGCGTACATATCTTCAAACGATTTCCAAGATCTGAAATATACGAGTTTTTAGGTCAAAACAAAAGACATGTCGAAATGAAATATGTGAGGTGAAACTAAATACAGTCTGGTGAAATGCGTCTTTTCATATTGCTAAAAGATACCCAACCTTTGTTGTTCAGAACTTAACAGAAATCATATCTTGTTTGTTGTAGTCAACGTATGTTGTTCTTCTCGGTTTGTGCAACAAATATCAACATCATCTTCCGTTGTATGTGATCAGCCATTATGTTGTCCACATTTCTCATAAAGCGAGACTTGACTTCTGTGCAACAGTGCTATTAAATTACATTTTCATCATCTTTCAAAAACACAATTTCGTTTCTATGTTAATCATATGTTATGATGAACATTTAGTTATCTGTGCGACTATTGGACAAGTTTGTCAGCCCCATTCCTAATGCCACGATTGTTCGTTCTCGCCCCTCGGGAAAAAAAACGTTTACTTGACATTATCTTAATCGTTTGGTGGTAAATTGTTGCATACATTAAAGTACTCTCATTTTAAAATAATGATCAAGGTCAGAAACAGGAGTGTATATAGCCATGCTAATCGTCATTTGCTATTTATTTTCAAACCATTAATGTGTCTTTTATGTATTTATTTAAAGTATTATGCTATTGAGCTATAAAAATGTATTTGCATTGCAGTAAAATGCGAACTTAGATATCAATATAGCACACCAAGTCATAATCGGTGAATAAACGATATTCTAAATAAATATTAAACAGGAGCAATATTTGGTAAATAAAAACAATCTATGCAACATATTATTTAAAACGCACACTAGCAATGTTAATTAAATTAAAACTTACACCATTCAAATAAAAATCATTAAAACAAAAAAATTGTAAACGCGCAATTAACAAAGAAACTTGGTTTTTATGCCATCCTATAATTATATCAAACGAGGATTGCCAAAAATCAGTTACAACAATCGTGAAAATATCCAACTTTCGAGGATGAAAACGCCAAACGCGCTTCATTCTATTGTCCAAATTTTCAAAACAGCCGACCATAAATACTGCTGACATTAATAAATAATGACATAGTGCATTTAATAGCAACAATAGAATTGTGTAGTTTAAAAGTTGAGCTCTTAAATAATGCCCTCGGCAGCTAAAACACACCCATCCCGATGTGTTTGCTCAAAAGTCACGTAAGAACAGTAAGTCATTCATTTTGATAAAGATTTTATTATTCATATACACAACGAACTGTGAAACAGCTCTGCAACGCGTCGTTAATAATGTATGTTTTTTTAATAATACGTTATAGCGCCTTATTGATTGATGACTGTTTTTTGGTTTGACTCTTAAAATGGTTGGGTTAGTCAACTCCTTGTCTAGTTTCATTAGGTGCTCACGCTTCAACACGGCAATAAAACCATTTACACGCACGCAAACGCATGGAAACGCACGTGCACGCTATTCTACGTTGGTGGGACATTTTATTAGCCTCAGATTCAATCCATGCGGACAGGTCACTAAACAATGATGTTTTGGCCTAAAACCAACTGTGTGTAGAAAATATATTACGTTCTTGAGTGAACGGTACATAAGCTTTACCATGTACTTTCTCTGGTAATGTAGGATTTATAAGTACTTTTCGCCGGCAAGAATTTAAGTATGATTACGTATAAGTATGATTGAACTTCCTACTATTGTTTTTTAATATTTTTACTATTTTAGTCTATGTACCTTACACGTATTAAAATAATAATAAAACACATATCTAATTATATGTATTTAATCTAAATCGCAAGGTCTTCCATTGGTGGGTAACGGTAGAGTTGACTTTCACAGAATAATTTGAAAAAAAAAAGTTTTTTAAATGTAAAAATAAAATGTTTTTGCGAACCCGGTCTGCCAAAAAAAATTTTAGGCCCTATCATGTCTATTTCAGTTCCTACAAAACTCAAGTGCGCGTTCAGCTAGGCTATGCAATAAATAATCTGTCCCCAAGTGCAGTTTTCCCAAGTAAATCCAGCTAATTTCACAAACATTCTGGGCCACTTTTCGACCTCCAATTTTCACCCCCCAAAATGTAATTTTCGGTACGATGTTAACACGGGATGAGCGCATGTCGCTCTCAGAGCACATTTTAACATTTTAATTATTTTTTCCCCTACACAAGCTTGTGAAATTACCACAAATTACCAGTTTGGTGGTAAATTTACGGTCAGTTACTATAACAAAAGTGGGAATTTTTTTGATATTATGCTCCAATGGACCGATTTTTAAATTCTTACTTAACATTTGGGTGCAAACCACAACCCGATAGGACACACGATAGAGCTTCCAAGTGATCCAGACTAAACCTCTGCATTCTGCGTAATAACCTGGTTTTCTTGAGCTCGGCCAACAATCTTAAATCATAGTTCTATTCATGCCCTAAACTGTGATAAAATGTTTGAAATATGTTTTAATCTTGAGTGAAATTGAGTTTAACATAACTCCTGATTGGCATTATATTTCGTTATTAATAAATATAGTGAACCACGGCAAAGTAAAAGCCGTTAGCTTGCAATATTTACATTTTAATTTATATATCATCTCAATCGTCTAAAAGCAGTTAAAAAGGACTTTATAATCGGAAATAACCTTCTTTGATACACTTGAGCGAACAAATCTGACCGCTAAAGATCGAACTTTATCAGACGTAATACCCCGACCTCATTTTCCGTTTCTTTGTCACATTGACGTTCCTCCCCTCCTACCGCTATTCAATTGAAATTCTGACTGTGCCATTCCCCGAGCCCGAGACGTATTATTGAAGTTGCTGAATTGATGCAGATTATGTAAGTGAAGGACTGCTTAGTCATAACAATAAGAATACGATAAAAATCTAGCGGAAAAGAGAGGTATTTCCCTAAAAAAAAATGTTCAAAGGAAGACTGAAGTGCTGTAGACTTCAAGTAATCATCTTTCTTCTCGTATCAAGCCAACATAAAGTCGCGTAGACATTTTCTCTTTGAAACTTTTTATATCCCAATTAATTTAATTTGTTTCTATTCATGTTTTTTGCATTTTACATTAGCCTACCACTTAGTTTCAGGCACCGTGTAAGTGTCTCAAAAGTAAAAATATGGTATTTATTGTAAAAAATACTTCTCCGCATTTATCATCTAACTAACCTATACTCCTTTATAAAGATTGCTCACTTTAACACACTCTTAACATGCATTTTTAGTTAGGGGTATGCATGTAACGTAGGCTACATGTAAGATTAATCGAATTTTATCTTAGATCTCCCCCAGCTTAAGAATGTATTGTTCTGTTTTAAACTTACCCAGTAATAATCAGTTGTGACTGAGCAGGAGACTCTCAATCCGAATTCTTCCTTTATTTGAGTTAATTTCAACGGGGAGTGCTCGATGACAATACGTTTCCTTTACAATACGACTTAACACACAGGCGTCATTAATACAATTTCGAAGATTTCTTTCAAACTACCATGTCGGTTGTAGAAATATATATGGTTGCTCCTCATTTTTCCCCAACATTTATATAACTGTGTGATCACGTTAAGCGATGCTGTTTGAGCAGTGATTCAATGAAACTGTCACGAAAAATAATTCATGCACGTGAAATGGGGAAAAAACTTAAAATTGTTGACTATACATTTGGTGTAGTTTTGTTTCCTGAATGAAAATATCAACTTCTTGCAAGGATAACTCCACTCGCCAACACAAGTTTTAAGAAGCACCTTGACTTAATAATGAACCCTCTTCTTAGGACAAAGTATCAATCAAGCTAATTTATTGTTAATAAAAATAATTGCCACATAAATTGTTTATAAACTACACTTTAAGGCATAATCAAGAGGCGGCCGTAGAGCGTAGGATAATGACATTGACTTATTAACCTTATAAAACCTATAACTTATTCACGTGCAGTGCAGTTTCGCAGCAGTTACGGTTTTAATTAGACCTCCAAGATGGATTGTCTGGTTTTGCGCCCACATAGGACCAGAGCAATCTTTCGTAAACCATAACGGTGTATCTGCATTTTTAATTTCCTACAAAGATAACAGTAACAGCTTGGGCGAGCTGTCTTCAAGTAAGGCAAAAGTCGAGGAATTTAATTGTTATTAAAGTCGGATTTCCCCCATACCACATTAATATTACATGCATACCACTGGCGTTATTCCGAAAACTCGACCGTACTCGAGCGAATTCTTCGTGGCTCCAGTGGCACGGTGCGCACCCAAGTTCACGCACCAATGGCATAGCTCCGGCGCAGAATTGACCAATCACAAACAAGACGCTTGTGCTATACTAGTGTTTTCTACTTGATGCCGATTTGTAGTCGGCATTTGTAAAATAGTTTACGAAAATAGGAAACTTAAAAAAGTCGTGGAAGTGCATTTTTCTCCTTACTTGCCTTAATGAACTAAACAGAACCTTGGTTCAAGAATCGTAAAAGTACATTTTACATTTTCAGTTTTCACATAAAAGAATAGTTGTTCGTGATTACGAAAATTGTATACATGGAACTATGTGTGGTATTAAACTTTTATTCTTGCTTTGGAATCGCAATTACAGAAGATGACTGACTTCGAAACATAAATCCATCACACACTATTTTTCTTATGCACTTCGTTAAATTGTTTACTCTTGTTTTGTTATAATTGAAAGTTATATTTTGCCATAACGCTCTTGACATAGCTTGTTACAACTTGTGTAGTGAATTCACTCACTGGAAACATTAACATATGTGGCACAGCACTGCAAAACTCATAGTTAAACCTCCTATTATCGTAAATGGTCAATTTTATGAATTTCACGTATACTTGCACATTTCTAGTAAATTGTTGACGCACCACTTTGGCTTTAAATTAATTAATGGTGATGTTTGTCGATTTAAAAACTACCCTTACAATGCTTGCTTTGATCCATTAAACGCCATCTTAGAGGTATAGATGCTTAAAAGCGACTGCTACAAATATTTAATACTCTGTGTTTTCGAACCCATGTCCATTGGTTCCATACGCCTCAACCTTTGTTCTACCAGCTTGAGCCATTTTGAATCGTTTTCCTTCGTTTATCTCACCCACGTATCGTTTCATAACATTTAGTTTAGATGGAGACCTTCAATTTGTGATTCGACTCGACGTGAAATACTTGAGAGATTTGTTCAGCTGATAATTTAGACGATAGATTTTTTCATTTTTTTAATGCACAATTCGTGTTGCGAAACATGACTTGACCTTTCGGTAGATCACGCAACAAACTTTTGTACAACTCGTAAGAAAAATCAATCTTTCGTGTAAGGCCCATGAAGTTTAGAAGTGTCGGAAGAATACCCCCGAATCATGCTACATGGTGGATTTAAAATTAGGATCAACGAAATCGCATTTACTCGTCAAGTCTCAATTTATTAATCTGAGTACGATTTTACGTTTATAGTCGACCTCTAAGAAAGTGTCAATGTTCTACATCTTCATTCTTCACCGTGTGAATACTAAAAGTATACACTTCTCAAGCACATGCACTAACAAAGTTCTGGGAAGAGATGATTAGTTATAAGTCAATGCTTATCGTACGCGATGCTTTTCTTCTTCGAAACAAACTGCAAACGTTTGTCATTGCACTTTTGCGGATTATGAGTGTGTTTTCATGAAATTCTTAATATATTGAGCTGTGAACATATATTTACTTGGAGAAAGTAAATACGAAAATATGTTTTGATCAAGCGGTATAGTTGATTGGTTCGTTCTTGACCAAATCAAAACAAATGGACTTATCTATTTCCTCGTTTATTTCCAAGTTTATTTCATGATCGTCGCAGTTTAAGAGCATAGTCATCACTCTAATTGCAATTTAATTTCATTTAACACGTCGTTATTATCATTGTGTACATTGGAATTAAACTTTCCCTCTACGATTCGAATTAATCACTGGAGTATTTGGAACTACGAGTTGGTAATTTCCAAGCACGTGGAGTTGTAAATATTATGAATGAAATTGACATTCGCTTTTCATATTGATTTTAAACATAAACGTTCGAGTGCCTGAGAGCGAATAGTCGGAAAGAAATAGTAAGCTCCTTGAGTATTAAACTCGACAGACTCAAGTTCTACTAAAGGGGAACTCTTATATTAGATATATTTTTGCTATAAACGTATACATTTCTAGAAAAAAAGTATTGAGATAAATTTGAACTTTACCTCATTTCTCGGTAAGATAAATATACGTTTGGTACTATCTAGGGCAAGACGTATAAATAACATTTATAAGATGAGATACGCGAATAAAAGAAACACACGAGTAACGCAACGTTTCGGCTTCACGTTCTTCAGATACTTAACTTTATTTTCCAGTTACTTTGGCTTTGTAGTTTTCATATGTTAGTCATCCTTTAGCAGCTTTAATATGTTTTGACTTCTGCATCTATTTCCACCCCAATCATGTCCAACCTTACTTGTGCCTACGAGACGATATCCTAGCTTATTACCGGTATTTACTTTTAATCCCACGCATACTATAACGTTGCCATGTATATGTACTAAATACAAGTAATCATTTCAAATCAGTACATTAAATTTGTAAATGTAAAATGTGGTATGAAGTGTCCTCCCTAAAGCACGCGAGAGCCGGTGGTTTTAGTTTTCGGGGATCCCTCGCCTCAGGTGATGAGACCCGGCACCTCCACCAAAATTCAAAATATTGCAATTACCAGGCACTCGCCGGTTCGTTGTGTGATGTTATGAGTGCAGACATATTTAAATGCACCCTTCTCGAAACCATGGTAACTAGGTATTAAAATCAAACAACATAGTTTGCACGCCACGGCCCGTGCACGCGAGAGGCCAAAAGTAATTATCATCCATCTAGTTTTCGTATTTTCGTCTGCAGAATCACACTTGTTTCTTGTAAAGTACAATTCATTTTGTCCGTACCATGTCGCTCAACGTCTTCATTAGCGCCATTTAATATTAATGATATAATAATATAATTGCCAAGATTAAGGGGAATCCCTACACCCAAATATGATTTCTAAAGAATGCAGTAAAGACGTCTGAAAAGTAAGTAGAATGTAAGAGGGGCTTAATAAAAGAGCGGATAATTTTTTTGAAATTTTTTTGACGGGACATAACCTCAGAATCAACAATTTTATTCAAATTCCTGGAATCAGTTGCTCAAGTTCAAAATTGAATTTTTAGCAGCGGTTTTTTGTATATTATTTCTACACTCCTTTATCTTCAACCTAAATATAAGTTTTATTGGTTTTATATGATTTCAGGCGTTGCACGATTTTTTCCGTTAAACGGTACAAAATTTGAAATTAAACCGGCAGGCGAAAAAAATTGTGCAACGCAACAAACCATATAAATACAAAAATCCTTTTATTTAGGTTGTAGATAAAGGAGTGTAGAAATAATGTACAAAAAACCGCTGCTAAAAATTCAATTTTGAACTGAAGCAACTGATTCCAGTAATTTGAATACAATTGTTGATTCTGAGGTTATGTCCCGTCAAAAAAATTTCAAAAAAATAATCCGCTCTTTTATTAAGTCCCTCTTACATTCTACTTACTTTTCAGACATCTGCATTCTTAAGAAATCATATTTGGGTCTAGGGATTCCCCTTAATGTATTTAATCATTAAATTGAAGTATTGTAACATAGCATTTACTTTTGGTTGTCACTATTTTATGACTCGGGTCACACTCAAATTTTCTCGCCTTTATTTTTCACACTTTTGTCATACGTTTTTTTACTTCAATATAAATCATACTCTTCGGAAATAGTTTTGGTCAATGCATCCTTCATATCATGTTGTTTTCTTATTGCAGATACACAAGTATGCACTGTTTTCTATAAATAAATAAGAATACAAACTTTATTCGAAACCGAATCGAGACTATAAGTTTTCCCACGAATCAGATATGATTTAACCCAGTTACATAGGTAAAGTTTTTCAATTGTGTTGACCTGTCATCCATTGAAATACTTGGAATTGTTCAACTTGCTATTGTGCATGGTAGATTGCATTCACACTTTACCGCCATTGCACTGCCTGATATGCCTTTTTGATATTTCAACTCGAAAGTTTGCTTTCAAAGTTTTCCTTCATCCTTTGTTACTCTCTCGTGTTATACTTCGCGCTCAATTTTCAGTGAATTTAAACCAATACTTTTGAAAGCATTGAGATCATTCCTAACTGAAAATATGGATAATATTGTTTCTTCAACATGATACGCTTACGCTTATATGTTGGTTACCTCTATCTACAATATTGATTTGTACATATGTTACTAGGACTTGCAATAATTTGATAGATGTTGATATTTTTTGAGACCCAATGATTTGAAATCTATGAAAGGAAAACTTATGAAAATTTGTATCTAACATTGTCGATAAATTGTAGACAGGGGGATTGTGTTGGGACAGAAGGTGAAACAAGGGCCCTGTCGGGAAGTGAACCTGGGTCTCCGGATAGAGATAATTATAGTAAATATTTTAAATGATTATGTGTGTAATTGTATAATGTATATAAAGTGAAATATTTGTGACTTTCACATCGAGGAAAATATTTCATTTGTTAACAATTCCTTAGGCCTACAAACATAAATCATCAACAAAATGCATCCGAAATGAGCAAATTTAATTCGAAAGTGAAATATCATATTCACTGTTGGAAGCGTGACTAATTAAAGCGACAGCTAATTTTGAACAGCATAGAATTTCTGGCTTGGTGGTTTGATGTCGCGAGATTACTGTGTACAACGAGCGACATCTGGCAGTGGGATGTCATCGCCCAGCGCCACTGCTAACATGGCTGCATGGACGGCCGAACATGGCGCACGGCGAAACAAAAAAGTAGAGTCGCTTTTTGCTGACAGTTACGAATAGCAATTTGAAATTGGATATTGTAGACAAGTTTACTTGGTTTGTTGTTGAAATCCAACGAGCAGAGACGCTGTGATCGCTTGTCTCTTAAAAAAACAAAAAATTGCGATCTATATTAAAAGATGTATTTTTGGACGTTACGTTTTGAAATTAAATTGGTAGAATGTTACAACGGTGGGTGACATGTTATTTACTGACGTAACAACGTAATGTGTCCTGGATAGAACTGACTCGTCGTTAGTTTCCTCTGCGTTGGTGCTGTGCGCAGCTGACAAATGTCCCAAATGACCAGAAAAATCGTTTCCTCGTCTCGTGTAGACTCAATTTAAGGCCAAATGTGTCACTAAAGCTTTATTTTTGTACCGTGTTTTCGTTTTGCTATCTGATTGGTTTCTTTCTCAAGTTCTGATTAATGTTCTCGGCCGTCAACTTACTGATTAACTACCGAATTAGTAAAATAGCTGACAACTGTCGATGTCAACCAATAAGCTATACTTTCAATGAAATTCTTCTCTCCGCAGTTTAAATGTCTTACATAATACACGAGGTTTCTTTGATCTAACTTTCAAACGTTATAACTAGGCTCTATAGTAATAATATCACGATGAAAGGTCTCGTCTACCGTGTCTTAGCATCCCATCAGTATATTTTCAAAAAGCGAACAGCAATTCTACATCAAGTCGATTGCCTTTGAAATTGATCAAATGATTTCGTCAGAGTGGCCAAGGGCTTCGAGCCAAGAAATGTGTAGGAGGTCTTGTGCACTATGATCCTTATCTCGGCCACATGGAAAAAGAAGAACTTCCAACCCAACTTATCACCATTTGAAACGTAGCAGAAAGTGAAGAAACTGCGTAACCATGCCAACGGAGGTCCCCTTTGCTACTTTCATTATTCCTCCCCTAGCCAAAGAGCAGATCGTACTTTTTATAGCGGAACCATGATCGTAACGTGTGAGTGTTGGGACGCGTGGGGTGCACGGGAAGAGGGTTCTTGGGTTTGTTTCGATTGCGTTTAGTTGCCATCTAGATGCACATTCAGGGTGTAAATGTTTGCCTTCGTTAGCAAAACGGAACAGGGTACTAAAAGAAACGGAAAATAAATGCTAAATGTTTCATCCCTACTGCTATGCTTACGAAGTTATTCAACCAATTAAACGTCCTTCAAACGTACAAAAACGCACATTTGAGTTATTTTGTCCAATTGTCGAGACATCTTCTGGTTTTACTTTAAGAACGTTGTAGAATCACGTTACTTGCTGCAGTTTCTATTAAAACATAAAGTTTCGTTTAATATATAGTTTACATCTTACAGTTCAGGCCTATATCATCGCTGAAAACTTGATCGCGGAATCATCGAAAAGGTGTTTGTTTTGCAGAAATCTATGGTAATATGTACGATGAAATTTGGCGTGGGCGTCGACTTGATGTTAAATCGATGGCGTATTTCTAAATTGTTGTCCGCCCCCTCGCTCCTTGGTTCATTATTGCTTGTAAGAATAGTTGTGTGTGGAGTAGAGGTTTCTCCTCGTGACGCGGATAATGATTCAGCCTGGCAGTGCCTAGCTCCAAGCCCCAGACTAGCAACCCTCTTTCATGCTGCACGCCGCTCTATAAGAATAGCCACAGGCACACACCCATGTCTGCACAAAAGCGTGTTGAAATATCAAACTTGACTCCACAATCAATTCGATCTTTTCGTCTTTACATCTAGAAATGTAATACTTGTCGATTTTTTAAAATAAGTCTATTTTGGTTTTGTTTAGAAAGGATACGACAGATGAGTGATTGTCTTGAGCTTAGCCCGCGTAATAATGATTCATTCAAGTCATGATTATTTCTTTCCACACGGACATACATCCATGTATCATCTTTCCATAACTCTATTTGCATCGTTGCTAAATATTAATCAGAATAAAAATCACAAATGTCACTATCGGAATTGCATATGCGTTTGCAAGTGCCATTGGTTTTGAACAAGTTTGTCCAAATGACATAAGGTGCGTACCTTGTTCCCTCATGATCGCTGGTTATCATTAAAAACGCACGATCAGTGTACGATGTAGAGACGGCTCGTGCGTAAGTGCGCCCTTCAACCCTGCCGAGTTCGAGTATCGATGTGGTGTAGACCTTGGCAACCCTTTCTCCCGGAGGATGAAAGCGAACCTGTATTACGACCCCTTCTATTTTAAAATTTAATCGATGAATGACAAGTAGCAAACGAGGGCAATGTTTTATTTAGCGAACAACGTTTTCCTCTCAATCATATTTGAAAAGGAAAGTTCACTCTCCCTTTTGCTTTTACTTTCTTCCCCGACTCTTGTCAGCCTGTCTCGTGCTTCGTTACACATTCCCGCAACTGTCGTTGTGAATGAGGTATACCAGAGAATGCGCATGTGGAGGTCAACTCGATCATTCATCCCTCTAGTAAGGCAGTGGAAATAAGTTTAGTTCAGTTGTCATACATATGGCGTGTATTTGTAATATGCTACCAGTGTTTGAAATGTTCTACTCGACGGCTCATTTTGAGGTACACACAGTTGTTTGATCAGCCACAAGTTTATAATATACAGTGTGGAAATTTACACTTTTTAGACGTTATGTAAAGCCTAGCTTTTGAATTTCATTAAGTTGGAGGTTTCGTGATTGAAATTAACAATGGGTGTATTATCCTTTTGAGTAAGTAGTCGAGTCTGTTTACGTGCGTTTTATCATTTTATACATGTATGATCGTTTGCAGCTATAGAGATAGAGTTGCGTGCATTAGCATGTGCGAATAGCAATGAAGACAAATGCGTCTTTTTGCGGTAAGGGCATGACAATTCCGTCGTATATTTACGACGATCATCACAAACCTTTATGGCTTCACTTTTGCATTTACGATCCAATTCACCATTTGAAGATAAGTTTGGTCACAGTGGGGTATGTACGTCTCGTGGCGTGGGAACTCATCAGGTGCGATGTTTGTTTTCTGCGAGCTGGAGCTGGCAGCTCCGCGTGATAATGGAATAAACTTGCTCGGCCTTGTGTACGACGTTTCGTTCGTTGCACTCGCCTAGGCGCCCATTCAATTTACGACCTGCTACATTGCCATTCTCTTCCAGGCTCTCCGGAGAGTTCCCATGTGTTGGTTGCCTTGGTACCATACACATGGCAGCCAACCGTCTGGCGAGTGACTCAAATGTGAATTTCCTTTCAGGTGTCATACGCAAGGCCGAGCAGTGAAGCAATAAAAGGTGCCAACCTATATGTAAGTGGTCTGCCCAAGAACATGGCTCAGCAAGATTTGGAGAATCTCTTCAGTCCATATGGACGCATCATCACCTCGCGGATCCTGTGCGACAACATCACGGGTGAGTTAGCATCTTGTGCTGGTTGGTTGGTAACCCTCGCTTCTACTTGGCGAGTGTGGCACAGTCGCCTCTCATCTTTATCGTATTCCCTGTAGACCAGATCAATACCATCGTCAATACATTTGGCATAACTTGAACAAAAACAAACTTATATAAATACAAGACCTCTGAACATACTTACCAAGAATCATCAGAACGTAATATTTATGGTTCCGAGCTTCACGCATACATACAGTTGCATGGAATCTGACGCAACTTTGGTCAGCTATATCAAACTAATGTCAGATGGTTAAATATTATTGCTAGAAACTTGTGTACGACTGAAAACCTAAGACTTGGTACATAGTCATTTTTCTCATTTTTATTTGAGTGCATTTTGTTCTGTTGCTATTATTATAATGACTGTTTTGGTCCGAATGAAGCTGTAAGATGTGCTGTAAGATAGGATCGTGCGCGCGTGGGGTCAGTGATGGAATGGATTTGATGTCGAGGTCTGGTGTTGGACAAGGAACGCCCCACATTGGAACATTTTCAGTTTCGATTTGCAAAAGTTGTAGTAGAAAAACCACCGAGTGGTAGACATACTATTCCAGAAAGGGTTAAACGTTTTTACTACAAAGGTACATTACATTGAGTCTACACAGGAAGAATTTACATAATGAGAAACGTTTTATAAACGGCATCTATAGCCTCACAAATTGATTAACCTGAAACATTTATATTTATTAAACAATACATAATTGTGCTGAAATGTTTTAGTGTCTAGTCACTTTTTTGGTAATTTTACCTTGGACTATGCTGAATATTTTTTCGTTTTCTCTTTCCTTAGTCCGCCAATTTGTGAGTGGAGCTGGAGACAGTATACCCTGTAAGTGAGTGAAACTGTTTGTTTTTAGAATTAGGTCTGCCTTCCTTTAGACTAGTGGTCTGCAATTATTATTAGAGTCTCTGTCCGTCCGTCTGTCCGTCTGTCCGTCCGTCCGTCCGTCCGTCTGTCCGTCTGTCCGTCCATCCTCTCCGATGAACCTCGCGATACCGTGGTTCCGAACCAATCCCAACTGGAGACCACTGCTCTAGCAAACCGAGAAGCTCTTTCCAAATCACACAGAGCTTCCACCGTTTGACAGATTTCAATGCACGCATTCCCATTAAACACAACTAGTTTTCTTCATTTTGACGTGTTGTTTTTGTAGCAGGTACTATTAATCTAACACTTGACAAACCAAGAGTTTCGAGTGGTACGACTCTTGTTCTGGGTCTTGGCTCTGCACTCACTAGATTTGGTTGATTCTTCTGTCTGGTCTGTGTTTGTTTGTGCATTCAATAACAAGTAACCTAAACCTAATGTTATATTAACTATGATTTGACGTGGTCCCAAGTTTGGGTTTGCAAATAACGCGGCCTAGTTCTCTCTTCCCGGGGACTGATTGTCTGCCATGGCTTTACATGAACACCAGGCCTCGCTTCATAATCTAGACACTGAGTAGGCTACTACCGCTAGTTTACCATTAGAACTTTGGGGGGGTAGCACCTTGATGACGACAACTATACACGTGCAATCAGTCTAGGCCAGTTTGAGTTACCAAGACTGCCTTGCACGCGTATCAACTTGATCATAGGAATGATCATGTTACTGTGAACACCAGACTTGGCTTTGTTCTTCTGTGCATGTTGATTCATTACCGTGCATCTATTTAGTTGTAGCTATTTAAACGTCACACAAGTTCACAGTGTGTCTTGGTCTCTGTAGCCGCATGTCCCTCCTATGCCCACAGCTTGCTGGCCTCCCGGTGTTCATGCTCATGGCAGGCGATACAGAACTCTCTAGTAGTTTGAGTTTGCTTTGCATTCTTCGACTTGTGTGTGTGTGTGTGTTCATGCGTTCTAACGCCTTGCTTCCACAGGTCTCTCAAAAGGGGTTGGATTTATACGATTCGATCAGAGAATCGAAGCCGAGCGAGCTATCCAGGAGCTGAACGGAACCATTCCTAAAGGGTCGACTGAGCCGATTACGGTCAAGTTCGCGAATAACCCCAGCAACAACAACAAGGCTATCCCGCCGCTGGCAGCCTACCTTGCTCCACAAGCGCGACGCTTCGGCGGACCAATTCATCATCCGACGGGCCGCTTCAGGTACATTCCACTGTCACCACTACCCAGGTACTTGACTATCCCAGTTGCCTAATGGTTTCATCCTCTTGGTTCTCAACACTCTCCTTACAACTCTTCCTTTTAGTTATCTTGTATATTTGGTTTGTAGTTCATGTGACATGTGTGCTTCAACTCTTTTCAATTGACCCGTTTGCGTGGAAAGGTATGACCATTTAGAGTTGCTTTGTACTGTTGGCAGAGCTTATTGCTGGATACAGATATTAATTTCCTCAACTAGAATAATAATCAGCATTAGTTTGAAGTATATCCCTAACCAGCAACATGTTTATACCCTCCTCGAAATATCTCGTGATTGTTATGCTACATTGGCCTGCCTTTCCACCAAGCAGCCCGTACGGACTGCCGCTGTGGCCAGATGCGAGAGATTGGTAAGTAGTCGCCACCTACCCACCACGCACAAGCCATGCACATCAATCACTCATTGCAGTTGGGATAGGATACACTTCCGCTCATTAAGTCACTCACCAAGAGATCCAGTTATCACGTGCTACTTGTAGAGTTTGTTGAGTTTTCTCTCCCGTGACCAGCTGTTGGTTCCTAGCATGCATTCGTCTGCTTTTGACCAAACCGTAGAGCCAATCATTAGCCAATCACGTAATGCAAAACTACAAGATGTAGATTGCCTCATCTCTTTATTCCGGCCCTGATACTTGACCTTATTACTAGTGAACTGGGGAATTAAGACCAAACTGTACAGTCGTCGACACGGAAATGGTCCCGACATCAATTCAGGAAACTATCAGTCTCATGGTAAAATTGTACAACTACCATACCAAGTCTTTTTCTACCCGTGCGTTGCAGTTTCTGTGCAACAACTCGCTTGTGTCTTGAGGTCGATTTTCTTGTGTGCGACTGTATAATATTTTTACTCGATAACATTATCTATAGTGCAGAATGTCTAGTTTCAGATCGTAACGTTCCCTAGACTTTTAATCACTCACACACCCATTATCATATTGACTGTTGTGCTCTCTATATTATATTATATGTGTTGTATTATTAAGCCTTTGCAATTATTGAACTGCTCGAAGAGTGCTAGCAATACGAGTAGAACTGTTAAACTCGACGGGAATCAACCTCTTTGTTTGTCACTTTTACGGCTGCCAAGCTGCATTTTGTATATATTTTTTTATTCATACCATCTCATGTTTTCTGCATTCATGATTTCGTCTCTTCATAAAGAATCCCATGCTAGCCCCTAATTATGTTTCTAGCTTTCCTAATTCTAATGTCGAGTCATATGATTCCCTATATCATTTAGGCTTATCTTCTCAGCTTCACATTATTAATCAACATGCTATTTAATTTTCTTATCTTTGTTTCTGTATTTTGTTTTAGCACTGGCAAGACCATGCTAGCCATAAACAAAGGCTTACAGAGGTCAGTATTATCGAGTTTTACATTACAACCATAGAACTATTATCATACATCTTGATTTATTTGTTATTTATTTAGCAGTTTCCATGTGACTTGCAGCATGCGATCATGTTTGGTTCCGACTTTTGGTTCATCTCGTAGTGTCAGCACACTTTTTCCTGCCACCACATACACACACTCTAGTGCCCTCCACGGTTGCGTGTGTCTTGGCGTAGGCAGACTAGCTCTGAGATGACGCCTCGTCAAAATGTCTCGTGGTTTGCCGTTGTAGGTACTCGCCCCTTGCCGGAGACCTGCTCGCCAACTCCATGCTACCCGGGAACGCCATGAACGGCTCCGGATGGTGCATCTTCGTCTACAACTTGGCCCCCGAGACCGAAGAGAACGTACTGTGGCAGCTGTTCGGCCCGTTCGGCGCCGTGCAGAGCGTCAAAGTTATCCGAGACCTCCAAACCAACAAGTGCAAAGGTTTTGGGTTTGTCACAATGACCAATTACGACGAGGCCGTCGTAGCTATCCAATCGTTGAATGGGTACACTCTTGGTAACCGCGTCCTGCAGGTGTCATTTAAGACAAACAAAAGCAAAGCAACATAAAATGTTGTCAACGAAACTGTGTTCTCAACCGCCGCCATATTGGCAGACGCGGTGCATTTCCTGTGACCCATGCTAGTCAGACACGGGGGAATAATGAAGGATGCACTTGACCCAACTCCACCACTCCATTGAACAGGTTCATCTAAACTATTCACTACTTCAGCCCCTTCATTACGGGGCAAGTGCAACCTTCATCATACAATATTAGGTTTATCTTTGCAGGTGTATATCGTACTTAAAGTATATTATATACACGTGGATATGTAACTTGGAATCGTACAGCCAAAAAATGAGCTAGTCAAGACAAGTGCAAGGCAGGTGTTTCCCAAAGATACTCGCTGGGCCGATTTAATGGGACACTTTTACAATGTCACTCATTATACACCCCAATGGGAATCCTCAAAATCTTTAACTGTTTATATTCTTCACACGAGTATTTTGTTGACGTTGTTTTGTGTACCTAGTCAGCATATACAATGTTGCCGTAGCTGTCGGTGTTGGGAAGATGTATTGCCAAGCCTACACCCGGCACCAGGCGAGAACGTTTCCCCAACTTGCGTGCTTACGACCATATTATTTATATACTTGCCATCTTAAATACGTTGCAGACGAACGTAATATGCTTAAAGCGTATTCATTTTTAAGACTATATACTTATTAATCATTGTAACTTTAGGCTACTGCAACATTAGCTACCTAAATATTTTATTTATATTATTAATGTTTGTGTAGACCTAGTTGAAGGTACAATTAGTTTTTTTTTATAATGTGCCTCAGAATCATTTGGAAGTAATTAGTATTTATAATTACATGCAATTATTAATTTTCTTGACATTATGTGTTTAACAAAGACCGTTTTGTTTTCATTTCTGCCAATATATGTATGGCAACATTGGTATAGGGTTTATACCAATTTGAATGTTTTCGCTTTGGTTGACTACTTTTGTTTGAGACTTGGAAGGTCGAGTCTCGTTTTGACGCAACGTGTACTACATTCTATTCTATTATTTATGGTTTGAACTGTCCAGACGATTAAATTTATGATTTTCTGTGTCATTTTTGGTTTCTTTCATTTTGTTTCTTCCTTCTAGCCTTGCCCGCCACTAACCCCTCGTGCTAAGCTTGTAGCTCCCCGTTCCTCCTTGGTTTGTAGACATTGACGCGTCCCTTATGATTTCTTTGAGAGGTTTTGGGGGAACCACACCGACTTGCACACAACAATAAAACATAATAATTAAATAAATAACTTTAAAATATAAATAATGAAAATAAATCAGGTAACCTATCAAATATGCTGCCCAACTTGATATGTCAACTTCCACTAAAGAAATTTATTTTTGTAAGAACACTTGTCAAATTTAACAAATGCATTCCTAGTGGGCAAAAAAGGTTTTAAAAGAAGAAGAAAAACACGCAGAAATTTATCAATATCCCACGAACAAGAGTTTGTATCTGTTCGTATTTTTAACATTTCTATAGTAAGAGCGAGTTGGTTCTGTCCCTGTTCCCTCGGAGGGTGGTATAGTTGTTCCGAAGCAAGTAAGCAGATGCTGACGTCACCGGCGGGTGGATTGCAGCCAATCAGCGGTCACCAATTTAAAATACTGGTCGCTCATTGGCCCGCCGAAACCGCGCGCATCGGCATGCTTGCTGCGGAACAACTATATGTGTGTCTTCCAATGCAGGCCCTCGGGCACCCAACAGCCACTCGCCGCCCTCCCAGAGGAGTCGGAAAACAAACTGAGCGACAACTTGAATACAAAATTTGGATAGACCTAATCTTTCATGGTCACACTTGTAAAGATTAAAAAAAGAAATGTATATATATTATACTTTGCCTGAGATTAGGAAAGAGATAGAGAAACCTTTTTGATAAAAAAACTTTATCATGCTGTTGAGGATAAGAGTTTAACTACAAAAGAGTAGATTATTGATCAAGTTCATTCAGTAAAATCGATGCACTTTTTCAGTGTTATTTGACCCTTCATAAATCAACGAAGAAAGCTGTACGTTTAGTGTTACTTGTGAACATTCCCGATGACGTTTTCACGGTTTGACCCTTTATATTATAGAGTTCATTGCTTATCACGTGAAATCTATTGAGAGTTGCGTTAAATTTCCATGGGAGTCAAGAGTCGCGTTCCAGCTCTTGGTTTTGCGCCATCCCTTAGAGTTGCGAGACCACCTTAGGCTAAAGATGTGGAATATATTGTATGATACTCAAAATAATGGTGCATACATCTGTTAAATTCTTTATAAACAAACTGTACAGAGAATCGAAGAGCGATTTCCATGAGGACAAATGAATACTTTCGAGCCCAATGTGATGAGATTCCACTAGTTCATAGTGATTCTTAGGAAAAGGGGCGAAGGATTATTTGGGGTTGTGGATACTAGTTTTCAAAACTGCTTCTGCATTTATCAAGATTGTGATTGATACCTGTTCATATTCTACATACGGTAGAGATACGTTTCGAAGCTTTAGAAGACTCGTTCACATATTTATCGGAAGCAATTTTTTGCCAAAATGGTATTGACTAAATGTGGGAAAAACTAGCGAGTTTGTTAACTTGTGTATTTTCCTCGTTCTCAGTAATAGTGGTTTGCTTGATTATACATTTTGAAATACGTATAACTTGATTCTTCTTATATAATTAAAGTTTACTTTCAACTAGTGCAAGACCAGTCATTTGCAGTCTAACGCGGGTTGGGTTCTTGGCTGCGCCGTTCAACTCGATAATACTGTATTTCTACCCGACGTCGTGCAACCTTCCGACTCTTTAACTGGCCTAATATTAGAACAAAAGAAAATCACCTGTGAATATAGTGTTGGTAGCGGCGCGCTCGGGTTCAGGTGTGGACTGCACTTGAAGGCGCTTGCTGTTTTTCTCTAGATCTTCTCTTTGTGTGGCGTAGCTCTAGGTTGTAATTTGTAAGTGATTATATTTCTTGCTATTTCTTGCTCTATTATTCTTGTGCGGTGAGAGAGCCCGGAGGCAAGGCCTGGGTTACCTCATACATTGCCAGCACCGGGAGACTAACATTAGTTCCCGGGCAGGACTGACAAACTGAATATTTTGTGACTAAGCATTCCATAAAAAAAAACTTTTATAGAAGATACAAAAGGTTGCCGTAATGCGGAACCTTTAAAACTGTAATTGATGCAATAACTTGTAAGTTGTTTAAAAGTGTAGCTTTAGATGGAGTGGACGCCATATGGATGCACTGGCCATTGAGCGGAGAGTAATCCGGTAGGCGTACTCTCTGCTCGATGCTGCACACTGCACACGATTCCTATATTTTATTCCCTGCTCACTCGAGTAACAAATGTGGACATTTTAAGAATATCTCTCAAGTATTTTGTGGCGTATTTGTTACTTGGTTTGTGAGCGGCCATTCTGGTTACATACCCCACCCCTCAGCTCCTCCAATTTCACCAGAACTAATAGTTGTAGTAGTTTTTCTCCTTGCATATTTATAGTAAGTACCGTGGGATGACCGGTAATGCTTAAAGCACAAGGACATTTTGAAACAAAGTGAGTTTGGTCTGTTAAGTACTGTAATTAATTATTCTCTATGCTAAACGTAAAGCCGTTTGTTCCCCTGTAACTACCGCGCTCTCTGGCCGTGGTGCCGAGAGCAAGCAGTTGCTGCGCCCGCGCCCGCTGTGTCTACGTCTGCCCAGCAGCAGAGCGCATATGCGTACCTGCCAAGGTCTTTATTGCTTCTGTCTAGTGTCACATTGCATTTAGGTGTATGTATTTGATGGGTTGTATTTATCCAATGAAATGAATTCACTACTTCATGTTTTTCATCTAGTTGTAGGTTTCTATTGGGTAGTCAGGTTGCCCGCACCACGTGTACGGGCAACACTAGAGCTAGAGCTTTTACCCTTGGTTGTCTTTGTGTTTAGCTGTAATTTATTGTATAACTTATTATAACACTGGATAATGGGTTGGACTTTGGTTATCTTTTGAGTTCCAGGAAAAGGAAAACAGCAAAAAGGGAAGATGCAAGGGAAATATGATTTTGAAAGTTAATCAGAAAAGCTGGAAAGATTGCTAACTAGAATGGCCAAATTCTATCCCATTTAATTTATTGTCTTTATTGTTAAGTGTAAGAAACTAGTCAGTTTATAAGCATTTTGTTTAGCGTAATTTTGTGAATTGCTTGGTTCCAAGTCGAAGTACATAATATTGTGGTGAGCCAACAGTCATCATGCGTTCCATCATTTCAACCCAAGGATCTCTTGTTGGATGGAGAACTAAGCGTTATCCTGACATAGTATTGGTTGTATTGCAATGTTTGTACTTTTCCATGTTGAGAACTCGAGATACAATAAATAGTTGGAAAAATAGCATTTATCGATACGATTTGAATGTTGTGTATAAATCAATCAATTTTCATAATGAAATCACTACTTACTTTCAGCTGGTGTCAACACTATAGGCATTCCGTTTCCCATGTGAGACCATTTGGTTTACATATTTAGACAAGGCATCCTTGGTGTGAAATATATTTAATTCTATTTAATAGATTGAAAAGTCAGGGAATATCATAAAATAGGCCTAGGCTGTTAAACCAGTTTTTTCTTTAAAATTCTCTCTGTCTCTCAACTTCTTACCTGAAAATACTGTCAGATATGATTCTGCAATTTTTAGACATTAATATACTCATTGTCATGGCAGTGGCATTTCTAGTCATCTTTCTGATTATCTATTTTTCCATGTTTACATTAATTGTTACAACCTGTTCAATTTTGTAAGCAAGGAATATATTGCCTATACGTAATGATATTTTAATAAATTAGTGTTGGACTAAAGTGTCGCTATCTCCTTATTCCCGATGATTCTCCTGTGGTCCCGGGCGGGTGGTGTGTGTACTAGTACTAGCTTCGGGCGCCCTTGACGCACGACCCTGCCTGCGTAAGTATCTCGTGGTTACGCCGTTTCAACAAGATTTACCTTATACAACTTGCCGTTACAATAAGTGAGTATTCAGTCGAGTGGACTGAAATTTATAACATGGCTGAACATGGTATTCAATGGTCGAAAATGTAACTGCTTCAAAGCAACAACTTCCAAAGGCAAACAGAAATTATTTATCAACGTCCCCAAATATAATAGGATACATAATACTAAATAGATTCAAACGAAATAGATTTGCTGTTCCATCCGAAACTTTTGCCCTCTTTCACCTTTCCTCTTAAATTCAACCGTCGTAAGTTTAGTAGCAAAGAACCCATTTATCTTATATATATAAAAAACTTCATACTGAACCAGTAAACGCAAGTTCAGCTATCTTGAGATTGCAGAACATCTACAACGAAGATATATCTACGAGTTTCATATTTCACTGGCTGTCAAGTCAACCTACTCCTTCCCTCCCACGCTTCAAAACTCTCGACGTTTCCAAGAAAGTTCGAGTTCACATACCCAAGCACTTCGAACATTTTAACAGAAACACATTTCCAAAAGCCAATTATGTGTCTGTTGTAGATGCAAATAACGGCTAATTGATTATGTTAATACTATGCCGAGATGTGACATTTTAGTAGCATAATAATTTTCCTGTCTTGCAATAATATGATGAGTAAGGTTTCAAATAACAAGCTAAGAAAATAATCGTGTTTTCCGAAAGCTGTCATCGTAATGATTTAAATTCTCAAGTGGTTCGAGCAGCGGTTTTTCCATCCAATCCTTTTAGATCGGAATGGCCATTTTCACAAACTATATGTCTTATTTGTAAGAATCTACCGTGTCGTTATACTTGACACGTATCTTCCACTTGTCCCCCTATCCATGTATTGAATAATCGTTTAGTATATAAAGACTACATAACGTAATTGTGTTTTTTCGCGTGGCGGGGTAACTGCTTTCGCCTCGGAAAAAGTCAAATTTTTTGTCACTGAGTGTGTTGGAACTATTTGAGGGTAAATACTTATACGCCGAAAACTTGACTATATTTTACTTAACCGTAAATATATATTTAAAAAAACAAGGTTTCTAATCTTTTCTCGTAAATGGTAAAACCAATTCGAATAAAGTTCGATCAAAAACTCTTTTCCTGACACATATTTCTTGTCTCATCACTCGTAAGGTGGTACATAAATAATTTTTAAATTAAAATCCACCCTCAATTCAATATATCCTACGTATTTGGTGTTTCATCTTGGCTGTTGTTTGAGTTATCCCCTCGAAGATAAACGTGACAAAGTCGTACATATTCCCACTAAAATAAAAACGATCAAGAAAGAAAACTAGAATTACTTATTTTAATAAGTGTTTATTGGACATAAATAACACTGTTCTTTATCAATATTTATTAAATTATTAGTGATATTTCGATTTTTATTCAAAAATCTTTTTCAAACTGAAGGTTGACAAAAGAAAAATTAACAACAATCCATAAAAACAAAATGACCATGAAACATATCTGCCAACACAATTGATGAAAATAAAATAAAAACATGACAAAAATAAAATATACATTGCACTAGATCACAAAAATTGGTGGAGATGAGTTAATTACAAGTTATTAACAATATAAAAATATACATTACGTTGGATTGGATCTAGGCCTAGATGTACTAGGGCAGAAAATATTCCATAGGTGAACATTGTGCACTGGGAGTACTCATGATGTTAGAATTACAAGAATAAATAACTTCTTGGAGAATTTAGAGAAGGAAAAATGTCCAAACAAACGACGTGAAGACTGCCGTCTAAAAGTGGGCACTAGTCATGGTATTGTTAAATTTATTTCATTTGAGGTGGCCAGACACTCCTATCCTGTCGTATTCCTCGCTTCCTCAATATACTCTGATTTGTGTATTGGTTTCATGTCCCATTCTTCAAGAAAAAGAATTCCAGTCTGCAGTCTACCCACATGGTCGTATCGATGGAGAGATTACCCCCTCCACGTTCCTATAGAGAACGGAATTAGAGAAAGAAAATACGTATCCACATTTTAATTTTTTTTATTCACATGTTAACTACAATCGTTTTATTAAAGTTAAATAGTTTTAAAAATTACAAACTCAAAATATTTCTTTCGTTCGGATAGTCAACCGGTGGATGGCAACCAACATCTTGGGTGGATTCTTGTTCAAGTACTTTACGAACACTTCTATGTGTCAGCTGCCAAGAGAAAAAATGGTAAAAAGTCTGAGAATAGTTTTCACTAGCTAGTTTCTTTAGCTAAAACCAGTAGCACTAATTGGCATTATTGGAAAAACAAAACAATATTGTCATTAGTTAATTATTGGTATAGGTCTACACTTTGAATGCTTGGTTGATTAGAACCTATTCTTAATAACCCAAGAGAATTAAGTGATTATGATTGAATTATGAAGCATTTTTTTGATGCCCTGCTGCAAATTATCTCTTGTTTTATTGGCCTTGACACATCTTGATTTGCCAGCCACAACGTATGTACCCTTAAACATCTGACTGTGTGTAAAGTGGGCTTTTTCGCTGTTACAGTATAAAAGTCCGTCGGTGTAGCAGAACCAAATGTCTTGTAAACTATCATTTTGGAATTCAAAATTTTGGCCAACGACAACTAGTTTAAGAAATTGTGGTTGTTTTTTATATTACGAATCGGTGGTCAAAGTGCGTTTCCGAAGGTGTTGAGATACCCGCGGCCATGGACTTTTTCACTGGAAGTGGACTAGCCCCTATAAAAATAAAATAGGCACTGTTTTTCCATCTGGGTGAACAGCTATTTGTACCATTTTTCGGGCACTCTTATGAAAACATTTTACATTTGAAAATTCTATTACCAACACAACAACTGTTTTATGGCAATTGGAATTATGGCTTTTCGTCTCATATTCTAAAACGATACTACTCGAGGTTTATCGAATCGAAGAATGGCAACTCCACTCCACATTCATGCCCAAGCCAGGATTCGAGCCTCAACGCAGTATTACCAGAAAGTCTAGCCGACATCGACCACTACCAGGCCTACGGTAAATACGGGAAAAAAATACAATATTTCTAGACTCGTGAAAAGTCACCAATACACATTGCACTATAAAATTGGGTCATTAAATAATATGGTTGATGATTATTGGTTGTATTGCTCAAATATTAACCGAGTGGCGACGTTGTGGTAACACGTCAGTTAGAAAACCTGTGGAGACATGGACATGGATGGTGGCATAACCATGGGATATTGTTGTTGTTAACATTGGCTAAACTATCTGTTCACGCTCATCCTCAAACGAGGTTTACATTTAGTAAAAACCTGTGGAAATATTTGATTTAAATACTAAACACTCGGGAGAGGTGTTTGGCAAAATGATATGATTTTATTTCAACTCCCAATACGACGAATATAAAATTAATAAATAATAAGTGGAATGGAAAGCGCATGAAGATTACAATGACAACATTACGGAGAAATTAATGTATCATACGTATGAGGTGAGTTGGGGTTTTACTGGAGTTTCCCCCCCCCCCCCCCCACTCTAATTGGGCGTGAGTACCAATCCCGTGTAATACATAAATTTGCTAAATTATTCTAAACGCTCTTCCTAGATACCACTCATTGTTTCAAATAGCATAACTGTATTAATAGAGACGTAAATGAAGAACGACCGAAGATGCCAGCAAAGCAGTGAGTTGACGACAAGAGTAGCAATATAGGTCAGCTACAGCGTCGCGACGGTGTGAGTATATACTCATAAACACGACCACACGCTGACATTAACTACTGCCTGCTGTGACCTGATGTTTATGTCCAGTTCTATAAATACACTAAGTTAGTGGGTGGAATTCGATTCAATTTGTTGATGAAATGTTTGCTCTACGGTTTATGTCAGTTTCTTTTCTCTCTCTCATAGGTAGAGATGTGCAAAAATGTTTTTTTAAAGTTCGCGTCTTAAAAATAAAATTTCACGATTTTTCGGTATTCACAAAAAAAAAGTTGTGTTTTAATAATTATCATTATCACAAATTCCAGGACAATTATTATTAATTTATTTATTTATTAGATATTGCTTAACGTCTCATATTTATGCAACTTGGCTAATCGAGACGAAGGGAGGGACGTAAGGGATGACGCGGGGGGACAAGGGGTGGACTGGCCTGTGCTGGTCAGAACCAGCCACAAGCGTATGGGGAGGGCAGGGGTTCCCCCACGTCGTGGTCGTCTCCGTCTGTGTCATCATCCGTCCGTGTTGTCATTGTCGTCGCCGTCGGGGAGGTAGTCAAAGGGAAGGGGAAAGTTCCCCGACGACGACCCAGAGCTCGCCATTAGTTTCAGGGAGAAGAACTCCCCTAATCACGGGCCAAACCACGAGAAGGTTGCGAGTTGGAATTTGATGGCCCATGATTAATTTAAGAGAAAAACAAGCACATGAGAGTGAGAAACTGTTTTATAATTTTGATCTCAATTTCAACCTCGTTCTCAAAGTTTCCGACAGTTTTTACCACATGATTAATTTCGACTACCCGGCACCTCCACCAAAATTATGAAATGATGCATTTTTTGTGTAATATAAATATTTTGATATGAAGTATTTTGAGCTTACTCGTGTACAAACGATTATTACGATCTCACAATCGCGTTTCATGACCCGGCACCTCCACCATATGTACCAGCCAGGATTCATTTAAATTCTACTACCTACCTCCACCTCTACCAAAACTTAAAAAATAAAACTTTGTTTGAAATTTTGTGACCTATTTCGCGTTTAAAGACATAATTGCAAATTTCGCCACTAGTTAGAGGTATCAACTAAAATATAGCGAAAATTCGCGAATTGGAAATTGGTATACTATTCAATCACAATTCAGGTGATTCGTATGCAAACTGAATTTGAATATATTAATGCAACTTTAAAAAAAATCGTGAATTTCGTTCTCACTATTTTTGCACATTTCTACTCATAGGTGAAAAAAAAATCAAGTTGAATCTTATATTGATGAATATTTTCTTCTAGCATCCACAATAAGAGTACGAGGCGTGGCCATCTAATCTTAGTATTTTTTTCTGAAAAGATAAACAAACAACAAGTGAATCAATTACATGGAAGGTTTTCTTCATGCCGATATAAATTGTTTGCTTTGGGCCGCATACTTCCATTTTAGCAAGGTCAAATTTGAAAATTTAAAAAGTTTACTATAATTTTCCAAATACATAATATTTTAACAGTCAAATCAATATTTTAAAAGTCGCGCCCACACATCAAAAGAGAATGTACACACCCCATGCCTGGTTTACACAAGGCCAGTCGGAAGGCAAGTAGCTTAACTGGGCTTAACCCCCTTCACTTCACCTTACCCGTTCATCATTCTGATATCTTCTGTGCTGACCTTTGATCATTTTTCATGTACCTTATCAGTATACTGTATGTTATTGCAATCATTTAACCAGTGATGCCGTCTGTTATGTGTTAATTGATCTCTCTGTGCTTGTGGACTGTCTGTCACTGCAAGTCAGACTTCCACCCGGGAAAGACCTCTTGGTCATCCGCTTCGGGCAGAACTCGTTTTGTAATTTATTTTAATAGTGCATTGTATTAAGAGCTATTTACCGCATAGTGTGCAGAAGTGTCGCGTGTGAGAATTCAATTCACTCCAGTGACACTGGTCGAGTATGACTTCGGTTCGTCAACCATGGTACCCTCCAAGGACAAATCGGTATTGTGCGAATTAATCACTGGACTAATTGTAAGTAGTTTATAATATTTTTTCCGTAACGAATTACTTTCTACTTCAATGCTGAAAGGCTAGTTGGCTACCATGGCTGGAATATTGTTATTGTGCCTGAGTAACATAGTTCATTATAATATTAAGTATAATGGATTGTACATATTGTGCAGTGTTGATTTGATTTCAACCTATGATAATGGACTTGTGTTTATAACATGAGAGACAAACATTGTATTCAGTAATTAAATAATGTATAAATGTTAATATGTTCAGGTTTGTTTGTTGGTGAATCCAAGTTGGATTGCGTCTCTTTAACTAATGTGGAGAGTTTGCTTATGGTGTTTTGATTCATATGGTAAAATACCTCTATTTTATTTTTCAAGTTTTAGCTCCAATCTAATATTTACCATTTTGTTGCTTAGCGTTTCATATTAATGCACTAAGGCCTTACGAGACGATGAGTGGTGGTAGATGAGGGTAAAGGACAGTTATAAAACAACCGTGCCTCATGCGGGATTCGAACCCACGTACTCGTAGAGCCATTCGCTTCGGACCAGCTCCCTAATCGTATGTGCCACCGCGGACGGCGACTGTCCAATCTAAAGTTTCAAGTTTGTGACTATAGATGTTTTGGAATGATGTGTGCTATGTAAAGTGTATGCAATTTCTCACCATGGCTGGGTTGCCTGTCTGTACATCATTAACATACTTGGGCATATATTTCCTTGTTTGATATCTCCTTCTGCTGGAGGAAAATCGACTTATCAACGTGGCAGTCTACTGAATAAGTTTGTGGTTTTGAGCTAGTTAGCCCCCACATTTTACTCCCCACTCTAACCAACAGGCAAGGGATACTCACAACTCACAGCACACAGCACAGTTCTCACTTTCTTAACAATACTCAAACAATTTGATTTTTTTTTCATTTACGTTTGAAGACTTCAACGTTCTGAAGTATATACACAATCCATCGTATATTTTATTTTTTTATTGTCTAAAGATATGTTCAGTACTTTTTTAAATGCGTATTACCTATACAGAAGCGATAGAGGTGTGTTGATTTCCGGAGGTCCCTGCTTACTTTATTTAATTTTAAAGGGTCAATCAATCACAGTGCCAGCTCCGAAAGTGTGATAAAGGCGTTGGATTCTAAATTAAATAGTTGATAACGAAATGCGAGTCAACTATACTTTTTTGAAACCTTTTTGGGAACTTTTCCTGCTTCCAGTTGTCATCCGATCGATATGCAATTTTGCATTGTCAAGAAAGGATATGGTCACTTTTCTGTAGTAAAAGATTACTATACATTGTTAAGTATTACGCACAAATAAATTCCAAGATTTATTAATTTTGATTTTTTTGATTTTCACAAAAATCCTAAATCCTAAAATCACATTTCATGTTTTTGTGATTGTTTAAAAAAACTGTGCCACTATAGAAGACTGTGTATACATAACCATTAGCTATGTGCAAAGTCTGATAACCATCTGATAAAAACTGGCTTCAGGAAGAGTTCCAGAAAAAAATCACTGCTATTGCATACTCGAAAATCTTTTCTAAGGTGCACAAAAACACATAACTAATATACGTTATAATGAGGAGTGCATAATGTTTGTACGATAATTATGATCCAATGTTTAAATCCGGAATATAAAGGTGTTCAAATACCCCTTTTACATTCCCATCCAACTGCTTGCATAATTATACAGGTCCTAGGATACCTAGTTAGTCAACCGAAAAAGGGCAAGTTGGTTGCAATGTTTAGTAAATAATAATAACAATGGTTTTATTAAGTAGGGCTAGTTATTTTAGACTTCTATAAAAAAAATGGCTGAACTACAAACGACATAAAGTAAAGATGGTACAAGTTATAAAAATAGCAATGATAAAAACTGTTTTACAGAGCAGTCAATAAAACAATAATTATGCTAGGTTAACATAAACCTGTTGCAAAAATATGAACCTTATAAAGTTATTTTGAATTCAATCCAGAAATTACAAAATCAAAACTTGGTCTATTGGATTAAAGCCGGGACTCACTATAGACCCGGATGATTACCCGGTCGAGTTGTTAAGTATATTGTCTAGATTGAACAACACAATTCATTATATCGCCACCCCTAATTAGTAATTCAATCGCGTAATGAACTTATTAAGCTGTAATTGTTTGGACTCTAGGGTAAGTAGGGCCTAAGTGTTACATCGCACAAAGTTCTCCCTCGCAGCGTCTGGGGCTTCGTCCCAGATCGTAACTGAATTTATCTAGTTATCGAAGTCGAACTTGTATGAATTGCGGGAATGACATCACAAGTTGTAATTGGAAGTCGAGTTTCTGGGAGCGAGCGCATTCCGGGACGAAGGATGAACGACTCATAAGCTTCAACACCACGTTCGTAGATGTAATTTCGTTTATTAAATCGGAGTTCCATTTCCACGTGAGCCTTAAGTGGAATTCTCCCACTAAACAAAAAGACGTATTTAGAAAAAAACGAATTAGTTATGAATTAACCAAGTAAAAGAAGAATGAATCGTCTTTATAATGAACCGGGTGTTAAGAGTCAAACTTGGCATTTTTCTAGCTAGGTCCCATCGGCAAAGAACTCCCACTAGAAACTTTATGTACTTTGTCGCATGACCTTGGAGGATTCTGGTCAGAATTTTAAAAAGAAATCTATTTCTGTTTTTGTTTTTCATTTCATTTCCATTCATTGCTTTAGTAATTTGTAACATTGAAAATTTGAGATTTAAATCTTAAGAATAGCATTTTTGTGATTAATTTTATTTTCAAGACAAAATTAAAATTAACCTCACATGCTTTACGGATTTTGACTTACTTTATTATTCGAGCGCTCAAACGTTTTTCTACATTTTTAAAACCTCACTTCATCAAGTATGCAATTTGTGTTTAGGCATTTAGATTGATTTGGCGTATTAGGCACCCTTGAACCATCTAAGTGCAGACATTTTGTAATATCCGCAACGGGTTTGTAAACTCTAAAAACAGTTAGCAGCATTTTCTGTGTAAAAAACAGGTGAACAGTTACCAGTGAAGATGCGTTGAATTCTTTCCTCTCATTAAATTTCACATTCTCAACGTGACGATGAAAATAAAACTCTCCGCTTGAGTTCGAGCTGAAAAGAATGCCAGGGAAAGTCACCGCGAGTTATTTGCCGGGGTGTAAAGCAAACTGCCATAACATCCGATGCGGAGGGAAAAGAAAATACCACAGAAGCGACAAGATTAGGCCGAGTGAAAGCCACCCGACATGGTTTAATATGAAATCCATTTAGAAACAGTTGAAAAGGTTTTAATGCTCTATTTTTTTTTTAAATTCGAAATAACGTCTATGTGAATACTTTTATGTTATTCTTTGTTCTTAGGCCCAGTGCTCAAGTTGTACTACCCCACGTGTCTCCTTCATATCGTAATAGTAATTAATACTGTTGTTTCACATGCCATTTTGCTTCATTTTAAAATAGTAAATATTATTTGTAGATTTAGCTTCACATGTAAATGTAATTTCAACACATCCGATGCAAATTGATAAAGATTATCCAAGTTTAGTAGTCTTTCATTGAAATATCTTATCAAAATGTGACCAAGTCACCTGGCAACATCGTAGTATAGATCTACCTAAACCCAGTATAAATGGATTCATATCCATTTATGGTCAAAATAATATTTTTCGACATGTATACTTAAATTTTATCGATTAAAAATTCCAGCATTGTTTATAATTTCTTGCGGTAGCCGATAACAAAATAGTGGTTAAAGAAGGTATGTGTTTGAATTGATGGACTATTTAAATCAAGACTGGAAAGTGAAATACAATGATCAACATATTTTAACTAAAAGTAGTAGAAAATTTTTATTTGTTGCTGTTACGCACACGTCGTGATTAGTTGTTAGTATTAACACAATCTATATGGACCTCAGGCCTCAGGTTCTATTCTGAATCCCATTTCATAATCCTTATTTATAACATTGTAACACTGTTTACATAAAAATAAATTTAAGAGTGCCTTTACACATCATTTCGTCATCAACCTGACACCCCATCTAAAGAGATCAAAATTGGACGAAATTTGGTTGCTGTCTCGTTCGAATATCTGTTAAGTAGCTTCGCTCCCTGTTTTGACTACTCCCACACTCGCGCTTGTAACAACTAATGGGTTGTAAGTAATCGAAAGAAAACATTTTTTCGAAACGAGCTTTCAATTTATTTTTCCAAAGCGCCAAATGATTTATATTATTTTTAGAGAGCTGATAAATGTATATTTACCCCTTCCCTCACAACCCCACATCCTGGTATTTCAGCGGTGAAAAGAGCCCAGACTGCCGCTACAAATGTAGGAATTTTGCTATTATGTTGCAGTACCACACTAAATTTACATTAATGGAATATATGATACTGTAGCAAATGTTTTTATAATAATAACTCTACTTGAACTACAAGAATATGGAGGAAGTCGTTTGATGTAAGCACAGCACAGCACACCCTTGCAATCTCCCTCTCTCATTCACCCCCCGCCCCCTCACAAGTTAATCTTCTCAAGCTCCTCTTTCTCACGAGTCAAAACTACCTCAGAGCAAACTTCACAGCTTTTCAAACAAAATACTATAGGCCTAGAAGAGAGACCATTATTGTTACTATCTGAACTATCATCTAGCGCCATTGAAACGCCACCCCGTTCCGGGGCTGTAACACAGTGCAATGCAGAGACTTTCAGAACTTATTCACTGTGCATGGTGGCAAAAGAAAGAAAGAATGGTTGCAAAGTATCTTACACACAAAAACTTTTTTCAAAGCGAGAAAGTTCAACCTTCTTCTACATCTTTTATTCCGTATAAAGCTCTAAAGCATTCAAGATTGTCATCGCACCCTGTGTCAATAGGGTTGGTTATATAAGCAACAAGAAACTCTGCGCTAGCAATATATTCTCCACTGCATGGATCTAGTTTCAAGGAGCAAAGGTGGATGATACCATCAACATGTCACTAGCATTATATTTAATAATTACGTCTTCGTAATTCGCTATTGAAGAACTAAAGACGAACGGAGCGTCGATTTTCGTCACTTATTCATCCATTCGTAGTCCGTTTTTCATGGCATCTTAGTTTCCATTACCAGATGATGAGAAGGGTAGATAGCTTAATTCTCTTGTCAGCTTAGTGCCTATTGTTCACCCTATAGAATCTCTAATTCGCAAGATGGCGAAAGCATTTCTCTTGATTTAATCGCATTGTTCATTTGCATTAACGTAGAAAGTTACACGGTTGTATCTAAACAGGTTTAAGCGTTAAGTGGTTTTTGAAACAAACCAATTATAGACCTTATTCCTATAATATTTGAGAACATTTTAAAACGTTGTCAAGTCAGAAAGTTCGTGTATTTATATCTTGGTATGAACGTACGGTATAATGTTTTCTCTGTAACAATTGGAGCGTCGAGGACAAATAGAACAACCTAAACTCCAGTAATTAAGTTAGCCAGTCATTGAGACGTAGCCACCATGACCACGATGTGAATGTGACCCCCCCCCCCCATGGGTCGAGCGGAAGGACACGATCGAAGACGACGACAGTCGGGCGTACTGACGATGGAGCCCGAGGTTGTTCTCAAACTCTGGATGCACAAAGCTTTAGTTTTTACTACTAATCATTGGTTTACAATATAAAAAAAACTACGTTTTAATAAACAAATAAATATCTGTTTCCGAGATCCGATTAAAAGTTAATTTCAGGAAGATGAATGAATTTTCTCCCATTTAGGCCGGGGTAGAATTTGACATCACTGGGCTGTACCTCAGCCGACCGTTAGAGGCGAGAAAAGAGTCAATTTGGTCATCAAATTAATCAGTAACTTGTCTTGGTTTGGCCTGTTAGTACGGGAATAATTTACTCTACGAAGCTGAATACGCTGGATCCTTACTCTTTCAGCCCGTCTGTGGCTGAATCCAGCACGGGCCTGTTTCCTCAACCTTCAAAGATTATAGTGGCACAGTATGGCATGGATATCTGCGTGCCATACGGTTAAGACCTTAGCTCAACAGAATTAATTTCTGCAACAACGATTTGTGTCTTGTGTGGACGGTATATAGACTTACTTAGCTACTTGTGTATACAAACACACTATTGAACTCTGTCTTTCTGTAGAAAATATAGCGCTCGCTACTGCAGGATGGAGAGCGTAACCGAGTTTAAAACTTGCCATAAACACGTAAATAACTTTAGAATGGAACGCGCGAACTCGCAGTCCGCGAGTCGGTAGTCTGGCGCCTAGCCAGTTATTCCGTGTCTTGCGTCTTCGTGACATGCGGAGTTTAATTCAACTGTGAGAAGGATATACGCGTGTAATCCTGCAGTGCACTGTCGTTCACGTTTTCATCAAATTAAGTTCGTATTATCATCAACGGATAATTTATCTAGTCGCTTGAATTAAAATATTTTTAATGGCGTGTATATAGCTTTGAATGGTGATAGGCTACGATGTCCATGGTAATAGAGCATGAAATTAGACTTGTGATGAAGATAATAATGCAGTTTATGACAGAAAAATAAAGAAACGAAACAAACAAAAAAAACTACTTTTTGAAGCCCAATCCTCTTTATGCCCGTCCGTCTGTGCGTGTGTCACATCTCACGATAAAACTCAAACATGACTTTCGATTAACATGCGCTTATATTGACATTTGCTCTTCGACGTGGATGATACATAATGTATTTGGTGGCCCTGGTGAGAGAGGGCGGATCTAACCACCAAGAAAGCCGTAATTTCTTCTTACCCGGCACCTCCACCAAAGGGCGTTAACAATGGAACCTATTTTTGGTTCTCCCTTACCCGTATTTTAAATAATGCTTCAAGTCAAGTTAGTATAGAATATGCATTGTAACATTGAAATTTATTTTGTATTATCTATTGTATTAAATAATTCTGAACGTGAGATAGATGGAGGCGCGAGATGTGAAATAATATCGACTAATAGCGGATTTCTATTCGTGGCAACTTTTGAGTTTAATTAAAAGAAGCCTTTCAACGAAAGCCTCAAAGTGTTTTCATGATTTTACTTAATACGGATTTATTTTCTAATTAGCCTTTAACATTGGTATGATTTAAGGATAGGCCCATTTCTGTGTAATATTAAGAGAACCCCCAAGTGATTACTAAGCTCTCTGTACATTCAAAGGTATGTTCTTACATTGTTTTATACTCACTTATACAAAAAAAACATATTTTTAACCACACGAAAAACTTCATAGAATTTAAGACAAAGGAATGAAATTTGCAACAACTTGCATTGGCATTTTAGTCGTTTTAACTTGAACAAGAATTTCCTTATTTACGACATAAGCGTGTCTTTCTTTCTTACTATCTTCAGCCTATAATAAAATGTTGTTTGCCACACATGGTATAGAGAAAAGCACAAATTTACAACAGGAGTGTGCGTGAAAACGCAAGCGATACATAATTTGAATGTCCAAAAGAACTTTTCCATATTGGCGTAGACTTGAAAAGCAAAAATATAATACTCATAACTCGAAAACGTGGCACGTTTAGGTTAAAGTCAGTTTAGTATTACGCTATCCAATCTGAACTGTTACATCCCAACGAATTAAAAGCTGGTTGATAGACCAGTAAAATAGCTCATCCTTGAATATCGTTTACTACTACTTTAAATCGAACTTAAATTAGTTCGTTCATTTGTTACGTTTGATAACGACCCTCCTTTAAATGGACGTGATCCATTTTAACCTGCAAACGAACCCTATCATGCAGGTCACTGTCAGGCATGCTAATGTGTCCTCTAGCAAACCGATCTGTAGTTAATCGGCCACTACAAAGGCTACCCACCAGTCACACGCGCACACAAGAGTGGTGGGAGTGGGGGAATAGTAGACACTACATATGGAGGCTATGGTACTTCATGTTTAGATAGCCAGGATTGAAACAGTTTAAAGCAAACATTGAATCGAGTTCATTTTGTTTGATTACCATTGTTATCTGGAGAGCTATTATAATGGATATTTTGTTTTCAGATTATTATCTAGTCGAAAAAACTAGGAACAGCAGAAACTCAACTTTTAATAATGAGCTAAACTAGAAGAAGTTACTTTTAATAAATTAATTAATTTATGCACATGATAAATATTTAATTTAAAATAATGAGTTTATACCATTGATATAAATACATTGTCGAACTTGGTCGTGTAATGTGAATATTCATATGCATTGGTTTAGTGGCGTACCCAGGATGAGATTGTCAGGTGCCTATGACACGCGTATGGGCCTCTCATCTAGCACTCACTAAAGATGAAAGCATTACATAAAAATTGAAACTTCCAAATGACTTATCTAACAATCAACAAGCGAGAGATCGAGCTCTAGATAGATAAGAACAAAAATGAAACATAATAGTAGTTTGTAAGTTCCTGCTGACAATGCTACATTTGCACGCTAGCACAAGTACCTCAATGAGGAAGCGAACCTCTTAAACCAACAGATTGTCAATGGAAGCTACAATAAAATTACTCCAGCATTCAATATTCACAATATTTCACAGAAAAGCTACCGTACTGTACTGTATGTAATAATTAGCGACACGATGTTTCATGTGTACAATGTGTCACGTAAATTTGCATAAGTTTTCAGCTGCTCTTCTCAACCGTATGAATGTGGTTTGCCTGTTTGCTCGAGTTAGTTCCAGCGGTAGGTCGCATGATTGCACCTTGTCGGTAGTTCCAGGTTCCTTGATCTGTGTCCTGCCAGTCCAGATTCTCCACCCCTCTCGTTGCCGTGGGGGTCTAAAAGTTATAGTAACCAAATTATACCCTAGGACGTAGGAGCAGTAATGCACTTAGAATTGCAACATCCTGTAACATCTTTGATATAAGGGGATCACAAATCTCAACGCTCGTAGGAAAACCGAGCGCTCAGAAGTTGCTTGGTCAAATGTTGTTGATTGAATGAATGATTGAGTGAGTGATTGGTGTTAGGCTACAACTGAAGAAATAAAAACCTACATGAACAAAACGACAAATAAATTGAATTGTAGAGCCTACATAATTTTATTACTTTTAAATAAATAAATAAATAAATAAATAAATAAGTATCGTAAAATACCAGAGTCATCTAAATATTGACTGTACCACTACCAGACGTGACATTTTACCTTGACCTGGAATCGAACCCGTATTTTCTGAGCTAATCGAGGCCACAATCCATTGCAAACTTTCTCTCTTATTCCCTACTTTCAATAAAATTGTCCTTAATTGTTTTGTGTCGTGTTTTTACATCCATAATATCCACAAAAAGAGACCGTTAAGTTGAAATAATAATTAATGTTTTAATATTTTATTTACTTAAGGTCCACAAAATAATTTTGCTTATGTTTCAACATCCAGGAGTTGGAATAACTATTGCTATTTAAAAAAGATAGGGCGGACGATTGTACCACTTGATTATCTTGACAGATGTCACCGTCTGGGTTCTGGGGGAGTACAATTCCATTTTATAACAGGTCGAGCACCGGTCGTGGATGTTTTTTATAATATCTCGACTATAGTTTTGAAATATTATGCGTATGGTTTAATTGTGATTGTTGTGATATAGAGCGTCAACACTTCACACTTGTAACCTCAACTGCCGTCTCGAGAATTGACATGACAGTTGCATTTGTACGGATACATTGGAACATTGTCTGAGCAGAGAAAGTTTCATTTGTTTTAACCGCACTCAACTAATACTTTCTTGAAGCTGGGTCTCCTGTAATGTTAGGCCTGGTAGGCTGGTATGAGGCAGCAGCATCCAGTGAACTAGCAAGGCCAACGAACGAACACACATAAATCCTTTCAGATTGCCAAAGTAAATTGCAATTCTTCTTTTCTTCTTTTTAACTTTACAGATTTTTTTTGCTTTCTTGACTTGCTCTAGGCCATACACTCAATGCGTGCGCCGGCACAACTGGCCAGTAAATTTCCCCTTCATGCAGTCTATAAGCAATAATTTCTTTTCGCGAAAGACTATCCATCACCTTAAACCGTAGAGCCACTAGACCTTTAGCTAGATAATTATTCATCCAACATCTACGTTCCAAGCGCAAAAGAAAGATAAGGCAATTTTAATTTTGAAGTTATTGGATAAAATCTCCATACCAAATTTGAGTAAGCCTACGCAGAATTTTAATTTCTCGTCCATAAACAGAATATCAATGGCGAAAGTTAACATTTATAAACATACTCCCTGTAACTTAGTTAACAAGCTGTACACCATTCGTATCATAAAAAAAACATCTAGAACCCAGTCTACGATACGAATTTTGTTTGGGAATATCAATGTTTCGTACACATAAGTGAATGTTATAGGAAACAATAAAAAGAACGGAGAAATTGAAGTAAAATTCAGCCATCATTTTGTAAGTGTGCGGTTTTCGTTCCCCCGGTCACTTCGCCCCCGGCTGATGTCATAACATGTGCCTCGAACATAGATTCCCTGTTTAGTTAGCCTGGAGGCTAGCTGATGGAGCTCGTAACTGCCACAATGTGCGGGCCGAGGGGGGAGGGGGGAGGGGGGCACACAACATCGTGGAAAACTATTATATTGATGGGTTGGCTTCACGTGTCATGATCACACACCAAGAATAATCGAAACGTTGGTTGAACCTTTTGTCAATACGTAAAAATAGCGATTTGTGTTTGTTACATCCTAAGACATATTTTTGAAAATGAAAAAAGTCTTATTTTTTAAACTTATATTGTGGTTTGTCATCTTCTTTTGTATTTAATTTAACGTATTATTCTCACTTTTTGTAACAAAATTTCAATCACATTGATTTCAATCAAACATACTACACACTTCATCATTTAAAAATATAAATGCTAAGAAAGTATTCACAAGCAGATTTTTCAGACAGGTAAAACATAGTTGCTAGAAAATGCTACAAAGTGGGGCGTGGCTAACCCCTCAAAAAGTCTTTAATCTATGTACTTGGCACCTCCACCATTAAGTGAGGAACAATAATTAATTTGTGTATCCCTCCACCAAGAACGAGATTTGAAAGCTGCTGAAAAAACGTTACATTTTATTTTTATTTTCTTGTTTGACGATCTGTTGAATTAGTAGCTGCTTCGCCCCTCTTTTGGATTCTATGGTACCCGTGCCATGTGTTACATGATTGTGTTAGCAAGGGCTGTAACCCGCATGCCGCCTTCAGATCCATTCTATCAATTCAATTTGAATTTCCTTGAATTGTACGCACATATTAGTTATGTAATTAAACAACTGAACGTTTCTTTTATTACAACACGGTATGGAAGTCAAGTAAGCATCACTCTTCTGTTCGTCCGTGCGTGTGCCACGTCTCACGACAGAAATCGACCACGACCTGCTATTGGCATCGGCTTTTCTCAACATATCGCTTCAACAAGGATGATACAGAACTTTTTAATGCCAAGAATGCGGGTATTACATTTTTAGATGTGACATTTTCCCGTACCCGGCACCTCCACCAAATATTTAAAAACAACATTTTATTTGTGTTTTTCTTCGACAATCTGTTGTTTTGGAAGCTTCGCTCCCTAGTTTGGGTACTAACGTACACGTATGTGTGTGTTAGAGGTGACATTTTCCCGTACCCGGCACCTCCACCAAATATTTGGATGAGCGTAGCGAGCGTAGCGAGCGAAGCGAAGATTCCATTCTACTACACTGGAGAAAAAATTCCGGAATGTTTTTTTTTCTTCTTCTTTCTTTCTTTTTTTTGTATTTTTGTCTGTTTGTCCACACGATTCCGGCTAAACCGATACTCCGATTGCGATGAAATTTTATGGAGGCCTTCGAAATCTCTGAACTTAGAACTGCCACGTTTTTGAGCGCAATCGCAAAATTATTTCTCATGAAAATCGCAATTTTACGATTTTTTTCGATTTTTAACAAAATTCTTCGATTTATAAGACCTACATGCTTTGTCCGATTGTAATAATTTTTCACAGAACCTTTATTTTATGAATTGATATATTCGTGTGAAATTTGAGCGTTATCGAAAGATAAATGTCTTTAAAAAATTGCAATTTTACGCCTTTTTCTATTTTTAAAATTTCTTTGGCTTATAGCCTCTACATGCTTTATCCGATCGTAATGATTTTTTCACAGAACCTTAATTTCATGAATTTATATATTCGTGTGAAATCTGAGCGCTATCAAAAAATTATTTCTTATGAAAATTGCAATTTTACGATTTTTTCCTTTTTTTAAAATACGATTGATTAAAAATTTAAAAATTTAAGTTATTTTTTTAATTTAATTTAATTTAATTTAAAAAAATTCAACTAAGATATGATTTTTTCACAGAACAACAGAAAATCCGCATAACACATGGCAGCTCAATGCACCAATTACGCTCATCCAACAACGCGGCGGGACTTAAGCGTTTTCCTAGTTAAAAACAACACTGTATTTGTGTTTTTCTTCGACAATCTGTTGTTTTGGTAGCTTCGCTCCCTAGTTTGGGTACTTCCGTACACGTATGTGTGTGTTAGAGGTGACATTTTCCCGTACCCGGCACCTCCACCAAATATTTGGATGATCGTAGCGAGCGTTGCGAGCGAAGCGAAGATTCCATTCTACTATACTGGAGAAAAAATTCCGGAATGTTTTTTTTTCTTCTTCTTTCTTTCTTTTTTTTGTATTTTTGTCTGTTTGTTCACACGATTCCGGCTAAACCAATACTCCGATTGCGAATGAAATTTTATGGAGGCCTTCGAAATCTCTGAACTTAGAACTGCCACGTTTTTGAGCGCAATCGCATAATTATTTCTTATGAAAATCGCAATTTTTCGATTTTTCGATTTTTAACAAAATTCTTCGATTTAAAAGACCTACATGCTTTGTCCGATTGTAATAATTTTTTCACAGAACCTTTATTTTATGAATTGATATATTCGTGTGAAATTTGAGCGTTATCGAAAGATAAATGTCTTTAAAAAATTGCAATTTTACGCCTTTTTCTATTTTTAAAATTTCTTTGGCTTATAGCCTCTACATGCTTTATCCGATCGTAATGATTTTTTCACAGAACCTTAATTTCATGAATTTATATATTCGTGTGAAATCTGAGCGCTATCAAAAAATTATTTCTTATGAAAATTGCAATTTTACGATTTTTTCCTTTTTTTAAAATACGATTGATTAAAAATTTAAAAATTTAAGTTATTTTTTAATTTAATTTAATTTAATTTTAAAAAAATTCAACTAAGATATGATTTTTTCACAGAACAACAGAAAATCCGCATAACACATATCCAACAACGCGGCGGGACTTAAGCGTTTTCCTAGTTAAAAACAACATTGTATTTGTGTTTTTCTTCGACAATCTGTTGTTTTGGTAGCTTCGCTCCCTAGTTTGGGTACTTCCGTACACGTATGTGTGTTAGAGGTGGCTATGCGGCTTCTCGCGCAGATCGACTATTTACCACCGGAAGAGGGATACAGAGATTGTTACAATATTATATTTTATTCTATAAATGTCTTATTAGTTCTGACTGTAACATTTTTTCTTGAATGTTAATGGTACACATATTCAGTACATGCGGTAATTCTCTGGTGATAACAGTTACGTGATTTGATGTGAACATCATAATAATGAAAATGGGTACGAAGAATGACCCGGTTATACGCTGAGTATTCATGTAAGCGGTACTTCCATCGACAAATAATATGACAAATAAAACAAACTTTTAAGATAAAGGTGTCGCTTACTGTTTCAAATCTGTGTGGGTTCTTGATAAGATCCCCGTTATCTTTTAGGGTTCATTTGTTGCTTAACGGTGGCTAATTTTGGTCATTTAGGCTACATGTAGTCGAGCATGCTATCTGTGTTGACATCACGCACAAAACGCATTACCTAAAAAGTTGTTTATTTTTGTGTGTTCGTTGGTGAAGAAAATTGTGAACGTTTTTTGATAAAGGCATGAGTTAAAAGACACAAAATGAAGGCTTTTATATTGCGCCTATGTTGTAAACGGTGTTTTAAACCTCGTGTTTGCTTCCTTCAATAACCTTTGAGAGTGTAATCTAGCGCCTTACACAAAACTTTCAGCATTAGTTTTGTCTCATTCTGAAAGCGTGTCCATTTAAGATATATTGCGCGACTTTAAACTTATTTGCTAAGTATAAAAGAAAAGAATGGTTCAGTGAAATATATGGCCTATGGTGCAAAAGATGGCGTCGATTGAAGTGATTTTAGTTGAAGCGTTAGAAGTCAAAAGTTGAGACATTCTTTATCATTGCTAACAATCTGATAAAAAGTTTCCCTTCTACGTTTCGTACGTGCTGTCTTTCACTAAACTGGCTGTCGAGTTCAGATATAACGACGTTATCCGCTTTCTTAGTCTTATTGACACTAACAAAAAGCTATAGAGCCTTGCACAGCATCCACCAAACTACTTTTCAGAGGAACAAAACAAGCGTTGTTTCATTTACTTTTTTACATTACAAACCGAGGAAAGTTGCGTAGGCCATTGTGTATTCCAATCTCGGCTTGTTCCACCTTTCTAGTTTACTTATTTTAATTGCCTCGTCTAAGCCACAAGCCGCACGCGCGGTGTAAAGGTACAGCTGCGAGACACTTAAATCAAAGGGTGAGCTTTTCCTGTGGAAAATGTAATGAAGTATTCTAGGTGAGAATTACGCTCAACGATGTCTAAAGAAAGGAATTCCTAGTCTTGGCTTTATTTGCAATTTACCTAGAGAAATACTTGGCAATGTATTACATAAAATGTTTACATTAAACTGTATGAGACAAAGTATTTTTAATGGGAAATTAGAACAATCCTACGTGCTATCTTAAAATCATTAGTTTTTCACACTTAATAGGTAGTGAACTTACCGTACAAATGTATTATCCGCCCGCCCGTCAGTTCGTCTGTGCGAGTGTCACGTCTCGCGATGGAATCCAAACATGACCTACTTTGTTTTTGTGACATGCCCTTCAATAATGAAACAGGGCTTGTTTGGCGATCCTGGGGGCAGGGGGGGCGGGGCTAGCCTTACCCAAAATCGCGAATCTTTGATCCAGGCACCTCCATCACGCTCCATATATAAGGCTTAATTTTTGTATGGTGAGTCTACAGTCCACATAATGTAGAATATTCAATACATTTTTGTAACAAGCAACAAGTACATTGCTAATAGGCTACATTGATGGTGTTAATAACTCCACTACTTATTTTCAACTTGTGTCAAAAATATTGTTACGAATAAAATCTTAATTTGCAATTATGTTTAAATGAACTTTAAAAATAACTTCTATTCAATTATTATAACGCTTTATTATTTATGGATTATTGGATGAGCGTAGCGAGCGAAGCGAAGATTCCATTTCACTACACTGGAGAAAAAAATCCGGAATGTTTTTTTTTCTTTTTTTCTGTATTTTTGTGTGTGTGTCCACACGATTCCGGCTAAACCGATACTCCAATTGCGATGAAATTTTATGGAGGCCTTTGAAATTTCTGAACTTAGAACTGCCACGTTTTTTAGCGCAATCAAAAAATTATTTCTCATTAAAATCGCAATTTTACGCTTTTTTCGTTTAAAAAAAAAATTTCTTCGACTTATAACATCTACATGCTTTATCCGATTGTAATGATATTTTCACAGAACCACAATTTTATGAATATATATTTTTGTAAAATTTGAGCGCAATCGAAAAATAATTTCTCATGAAAATCGCAGCTTTACACTTTTTTCGTTTAAAAAAACATACGCTCATCCAACAACGCGACTGAAAAAGCGTTTGCGAAGCTTCCTAGTAGGCCTATTATAAGATTCAATACCGGTATTCAGTCCTTCAATAATATTTTGCATTTTGTATTTGCTACTACATTTTCAGTGAGCGTCTGTTTTAAATTAGGGAACGAAACTCCAATAAAAGCATAATTTTCTTTCCGTCCGTCCGTCCGTCCGTCTTCCGTCCGTCCGTCCGTCTGTGCGTGCGTGCGTGCGTGTCGTGTCACGTCTCCGATAAAAAACGAACACAACATCCAAGTGACTTGCTTTGTTTGTTAGCATTGTTCTTCAACTATGATTGGATAAGCGAAGCGATGACTTCAATTTGACTTTGTGTTTTTTTGTTTTTTTTCGCCTACGTTATCCCAAGAAAAATAGCTCGGGTGTTATGTTTTTGTTAGTTTTTTTGTCTGTTTGTTCGCTCTCTACCAGGCAAACGGCAAATTCGATCTTGATGAAAATTTGAGGGGACCTTCGAAATCTCTGAACTTATAGCTGTATTGTTTTTGGGTACAATCGAAGAAATATTTCTCATAAATATCGTACTTTTACGATTTTTTCCGATTTTTAGTGCGATATTTTCGTGATATTTGGCAAACGGCTACTCCGATATTGATGAAACTTTATAGAAACGTTTAAAATCACTGAAATTATATATGTTATGATTTTAGAGACATTTGAAAAAATATTTCTTATAGAAATCGTACTTTTACGATTTTTTCCCCGGTTTTTAATACGATATTTTCGTGATATTTGGGCCGATTCTGACCAAACGGGTGGGGCTACAACGTTCATATTTTACATTGACATAAAGATTATGGTGATGTAGTGCTTCTTGAAAGAAAGTTGAAAAAGTTGGTCAATGTTCATAGAAATAAAGGTTTTAATATAAGCCTTTAACAGGCGTATAATGAACAAGTAATATCAAGTAACTAAAGAAAAAGTAATGAGATTCCACATAAAAACGTAATCATTAGACGGAAATATTCCAAAAAAGCTCATCCATCAACGCGACTGGAAAAAGCGTTCGCGAAGCGGCCTAGTGATACAGAATAGTGTTTCTACCCTGAGTATACGGGAGAGGTTGGATATTAGCCCCCTAAGAAGCTTTAAAATTTTTGACCCGGCGCCTCCACCATTTTGAATACTGCAAAAGAGATGAACCTTCCCCAGACACCGCCACAAAAAGGATTATCGCACGGTGAAATATTTTATTTTTTGTATTCTTCTTCAACAATCCGTTGATCAAGTAGCTTCACCTTCGGTTTTGGGTACTCCCGTATACCCAATACCCATGCTTGTTGATTGCAACGATTGTCAAAACTTTTATTACTTATTTTTTATTCGGTCTCTCCATTTTTTTTTATTTTTAAGAATGCCTAGTTATTAATATTCATCAAAGCATTTTGTCGCTCACGCTGCTTCCTTTATTTTAATATACTGCGATCTTAACTTTCCTATCATTTGGAACACCTTTATTTCCCTAATAAGCTTCCTCGTCGGAAGGAAGTTTGTTTCTCAGCAATATCAGGCACAACTTAGTTATAAACATCTGGAAGCCATGTTTGGCCTTCTGTTAAATTGATTGATTAAAATTAATTAAACAGATGTTCTAAAGAAGGGTACAAAAATGAGGATTCCTAGAGCATTAAAATAAAATTGGTGTCGGTAAAAAAAAATATTTTAGATTAGACTTACCACGCTCCTTACCACAAGGGTAACCATAACCTCCCTATTACGCCATTGTTGAAGGTGAATGTGAAATAAAACGCATGTTAATAGGCGGACAAGTTTGGTTTTATCGTGAGACGTGACTCACGCACAGACGGACTGACCGACAAGGGATGTATTTGATTCTCCTCCGGTTGGTTTACCTTTATTAGAACTGACTAAATAGAGAATGTTTAAATCTAAAATGTATTTCAATTATGTAGCTATAAAAAGAAACATCTCTAATTGCTAATTGCTAATTTAGCTTACAACTTCTCAGCTCATATTACAACTACTCGCGAGACGCTACATGTTAGGCCGATAGTCAGCTCTCTCTCTCTTCCCCGGTGGACGTTTGCGCTCAACGAAACCAGTGTAAATCAATTAATCCGTCTTAAATGCAGCAAAGACATCATCAAGATATTATTCCGTAAGGGTTATCCACATCAAAAACTAGATTCAGGAGCTCTTCGATATCACAAGGGAATTTATGCCAGAAAGTGCCAACTTCTAAATTACAAATTAAGTAAGCAAATCTTGTATATGTCATCACTACTAATCCACATGTACTGGTATGGGAGTACCAAAAATAGGAAACGAAACTATTTAATTAACAGATTGTCGAAGAAGGATACACAGATAAAAAATGTAATGTTGTTATGGCGTATAAATTTCGTTTTTGGTGGAGGTGCCGGGTTACTGTAACCCCGCTCCTGGGTGAAGCTACCTCCGCCATGTTAAATCCTAGGGTCACAAAAAACATTCTGCATCATCAATGTTGAAGGCCAAATGAAGGGGCGTATCAACCGGACGTCACGTTCGGCTTTCATCTTGAGACGTGATACACGCTCAGATGGACAAGTGAACGAACACGGGCAGAACGGTGATGCATAGGTAAGCTCGCTTCGTGTATCAATAGTACGTGGTTTTAATGACACAGAAACTCAAAGCAACATTGAATCTTAGCAACGATAAAAGTCTTTACCTTACAACCCATTCTACATATTATATATATATATTCTCATTATCCAGAATAGGGAGCGAAACTCCTTAATCATCATAATATTGTCGAAGAAAGGCATACACAAATAAAATCTATCCCATGTTTGAACTCTTGTATATGTTGTTGCGGTGGTGGTGGCGTTGGATGTGGTCGTGGTCGTGGTCGTGGTCGTGGTCGTGGTCGTGGTCGCGGCGTGGTCGTGGTCGTGGTCGTGGTCGAGGTCGTGGTCGTGGTCGTGGTTAGCTCTAAAAATCCCCTTATTAGTAAGATTAGACCAGCCTCCTATCAACCAGGGTCACCAAAGACATTCTTTTTTTCATCCTTTTTAAAGAAGAATGTAATAAAAATGTTAAGCCAATGTGAGGTAAAATTCGGTTTAAATCGTAATACGTTACAGACGTGCAGACGGTAGACGACAGAGAATTAAGTGATGCATGTTATAGGTGAGCTTTCCTCCCTAAAATCAGTTAAACCTTAACGATGCATGGTTGTGAGAGGCTTGCTTGGAAATGATAATGAGGCGCATGTAACTAAACGCGAACAACTACTTCTGCGTGTGAGTACAAGAGCAATTAAAACACAGGTCTGTCTTTGTCATCAGGTACTAGTGAGGGCAAGTAGTCATTAACCTTTTAGAAGTTTGACGCTCAAGAAGATCTTGCTCTTAGTCAACGTACGCTACAGCAACTATTCTTCGAGTGTGGTGTACTTTACAAATAAGATGTTTATTTTGTGTTTTGAGTTGCAGTTATGTGAGGGAAAACTCACTTGTGTGCAGAGACAATCTTGTGAAACTTACTCGTACAGGTTATTTTCTGAAATAAATAAATACACAGAAAGTAATAATATTAGTGATTCTGTATTCATGAAGCGTCCGTCATACAGGCTCAATCCCCGGTGGAGACACTTTTTCATTTCTTTTTTGGTGTTCAATTAATGTTACTCTTTCATTCAGACAACTTTCATGGACTTTTAAGATTTTGACCCTAGGGTGATAACAATAGCCTTAATTTGAACATAATAATTAATATTATTACTTTCTGTGTATTTATTAATTTCTGAAAATAACCTTTAACAATTAAGACGAAACAATGTGTTTCTTGAGCACATTTGCGTCAAGAGCATTTATTCAAATGATATATCAAATATAAATTTGATTAGTTGGATGTATTTTAAATCAAATGCAGCACATACGATACAGTTACACACTAAACCAACATTTTACATAAAATACACGCTAAAGTTTACATACATTCTGAACACTTTATTTAAACCCATTTTATCTAAAGCTTGGGTTTTACAAATGTGTTGTACTTTTAACAACACCACCATTACAAATATATTTTAAATCATTATGTAAACTGTGATAAAGTGTTTTGTGCGTTTATTTCCCACGCTAAATTTACCTTGCATTATTCCGCTTGTAGATTTCCCGTCGTTTATAACTGTCGTCGTGTAATCGATAGATCAACGTGCCTAATTTAGAAAATTCTCTCGTGTTTCAGAAAAAGTAGCGATTTGTTTTAAGTCTCCTGTGAACCGTAAGCTGAACTCAAGAGCACTTGCTTGGTCTCTGTGTAAGTTTACCTCACTAGAAACTCGCTCTAAACTCACAGGCGAGGAAACCTCAAGTGGTAGACACAGAGCTCGCCACTTGTTGTCTCAATAACGCCTTTCACATCAGAGAGTAGCCAACAGTGTCCAATCCTTTTGAAAGAGAATCTTTCCGAGTACAGTACTGGTCGTTCCGAGACTGCAGTAATTTGCCGTTTAAAAAAAGGTTTTTCCCAATGTTATTTTACTCCGTTCAGTTGGTAACAAGGAGTATAGTATGCAGTAGTGGTCAACCGGTTTTTTCAACGTAATTTTATTGCTCTAGTGGGTGAAAAGGAGTATAGTATACAGTAGTGGTCAACCGGTTTTTCAATGTAATTTTAACTTTTTACTGCATTCAGTGGGTGACAATGAGTAAAGTATATAGTTGTCGCTTCTATTTTGAAATAATCAGTTTAAATCCGGTTTTTTAAATGTAACTTAACGTCAACCAGTGGGTGACAATAATAGTGTAGTCAGATCGCGCTCACGCTGTCTTGTCGGTCTTGGGCAGCTACCCTTAGGAATAAGTTGGCGTGGTTTAGACGTCGAATTGTTATATTTTCTCTGCAATCTCTGCTGGCCAGATGTTTGAGTGGATCATTAAATTAGGTTTACTGGCAAAACGACTATTTAAGAACCTTAAAAATCCAAAATTTACTGTCGCACCCTGCTGGATAAGTCTTGATTCAATGAAAGTCGTATTACAAAGTGAAATCTACTCTAGACATCTTGAAATTCGTGTTTTCTTAAGTAATATTAAAAATAAAAATGATTTTAACATGTACAACACCCGCAACGCTTTCTTGAAAATATGTGTAGTGCACACAATTACATGCTCCTCTTATAACTAGGTATTTTGGATTACGGTTTTGTTTTAAAGGGTCTGTTTAAAAGGACTCAATCCCTTGCATTCGATAAAGGACTGAAGAAAACTTTGGAAAAAGCTTTAAATCAGGTTTTCGGGTGGCGAATATCGAGCCAGGGACTACCCGAATCAGAGTCGTGCGCTTTGTACTTGAGATAAATATCATAATAATTCTACTATAGTCAAAGTCATAAATTATATTTCATTCGTCTGAAACAAGCATTTTCAACACATTAAAAAACAACTTAACTATTTGATATTTTGCAAGCCACCTGCCACATAAAACACATCCAAGCATCTGATGATTACTGAAGTTATTATGAATTGATATTAACCGAAACAGTTCTGTATAACATTTTTTAAGCAGACACTCGACTTAAATTTGAGTGAGGTTACAGCTTTCTTCATTTACCGACGACTAAATAAGCTTAGTCAGTTTCTAACAGCTTTGGTTTACATTCACTGGGCTCCATGCGTCAAATCAACGCCTATTAAGCGAGAAAAGTAGATTCCAAACTTAACAACAACCTGGCGCGGCTTAGCAGAGGATAAACGGTGCGGAGTTAATGTACGCGTGGCTTTCAGCCCATGGGAAAACAAGGTTTCTTGGGGTAGAACGCAAGATCTTCCTTATTACTACAGCGAATTTATTCGCAAGTGAGGGAATTTTTGACAATTCACAAGGTAGATTTTATAGCATTGAAAACAGCTACGACGTTCCGGACTGTATTGTAAACCTTGTGGAAATATATTATTTTTTATGATTTCTGTTAAATTTTTTTAAACGACGCACTCAACATTCATTTATCCGTTTACTTGCCACGTTTTCAAGGCAGAATAATACTGGAACTTTATATGAATGATTATTTATAATATAATCCACTCCTTTCATAACGTGCGATTTAAAATAAGGAAAGCAAATGAGATTTCACAAAGATTTCACAGAAATGTCATACTTATTAAATCAACAGATTTCAAATTTCGCAGGCTTTTAGTCTTAGCCTTCATAAAAAGTCATTCTTTGCTGTAAAAATATTCCCTATTTCAGTGTTAATTATTGATTAAAAATCTCGCTATTCATATCAAAATAATTGAATATGTAAAATTATTTTTTTCCGTTAACTAGCCAAGATCTCGTTAATATTTTACCCCGGAGTTCCGAACGCTGCAAATAGTTGAAAAATAAGATATTTTATTTTATTATGCTGCAATTGTTACCCATAAGCCCACATACATATCAAATCTTGAGTCTATAGATTAAAAAGTGGCCAGATAACTCCCGGCGTCGATAATCCTGACAAGACTGTTCTTAGATCTTCTTGAGTCATAAGGCAAATGCTAACATACTTTTCCATGACACGCCACTGTCCCAGAGCTTTAAAATGCTGCATTGATAGTTTGTTTAGAATATTAAAATAGAGTTAAAGTAAAAGTTAAGCCATTTGTAAAAAGTAAGTCGATTTTATTATTTACATTTGGATTTATTTCTACATATGGACAAACTAGAATATAGTTTATAGTCTATACAAAAATGTTAGACATTATATTGCATAGAAATAGCCAATCAATTTGTTGACGTACACCGCGTCTGTTGACCAGATAGGTCCTATGTTAGTTACTAAGAAGATTGTGCTACATTCAAATATCAAACTGATACTTAACCATTTTCCTCAATGACAAATCAGGTGGTAAAATGCCAATTTGGCACGCCATTATTCCGAATTCTCATTTGTAATTTTTAAATCAATTCTAACCCATCGAACCTTAGTTGTAACGATTTAATCTACACCAAAGACAATGACTACAGCATCTTTCCGAATCTCGAGTTTCTAAATAAAGCAGATGCTACCTCTAGCGGCAACTACGCCAACTATTCTCAAACCAAAATGAGCATGCTAATCTCAAGGATCCAATCGAAGCAGTACGCATGTCTAAGCGAGTTCCTCAAAGAAAGAGCTCACTTATGAATGAAGAGCTATTTCCGCACACTTCACTTTTCGTAACTCTATTAACCTTAAATTAATGAGTATAATTTGCCATGAACTAATTACATTTTAATAACTTTGGCGTAAAGTCAGGTAAATCGTAGCCAGAATCGAAACGGTTGAAAATAGAGCAACCGAGATAATAAAGTAAATGAAGTGCATTGCACATACGCAATAGCTTACTCTCGCAGCATGCCATGTGGTGAGATAATATTCAATAAACATTTCAGAACAGTCGCACACCAACATTTATACCTTGTCACTAGTTTATGATAATGTGATGCCAACTATAATAAGTACATAGTACACTGTGATTGAATTAGAAGACTTTGTAGTAGAAGTATACGTTGGAGAGTGAGGCTCCAAAGATTCATTACTTTCTTGTCCGTCCTTCCGTCTGCGCGTTTCACGTCTCACGATATAAACAAAACACGACATCCGATTGTGATGCAGTTTTGTTGTTATTTTGTTTAAATATCAACAGAATGTTTTTGGTGACATTGTGGGTCAGCGGGACTTACGAGTATTGACATATCAAAACCCGGCACCTCCACCAACAATGATATTTAAAGGGGTATTCACCCGCTAAACTAAAAAAATATATTTCATTCAGACGAACTAGCAATGAATTTAGAAAGTAACAGAAAAATTATTGGGTCCACCATGGCCCGATTATTTTGTCAAACTCGATGATTTTCGAGCTAGGTCCCATCGGCAAAAATCTTCCATAAGAAATAACATGGGGACGATCTTTATGCCCAGTGACCTTGGGAGTATTTTGATCCAAAAACATATTGACCATTATTGACGTACTCGTCACCTTCTTCTGTAAACCCGCTATATTTTGTTTTGTAATTTGGGCAAGTGATTCGGTCAAAATATGCTGATTACCAAGAAATGGTGTGATTTTGGAAGGCATATTTTTGCATGTTTGAGTGAATATTTGAGCACAGTTTCAAGACACGATCTTATAAAGGGCTATCTTAGATTGGTACGATCGAGGCCGTCGTTATACTCACTTCGTACGTTAGCGACAGCCTCGGTACTATATGGAACCAAAACTTAGCAGGCTAAACCCGATTTAAGAAATTCACCAATTTCAGGATCAATAAACTTAAAAATATTCGTGTAAAATCACAGTAACAAGATATAATTTTTGTGTAGTATTGTGCTATAGATTATGTGGATAAAATATTGTTTGGGGTAATAGCCCCTTAACGTTGCGAAGGAACGTATTGTTTGACTTTTGTAATCTTCTTGGAAGCTCAGTTAAAAAAGTAGCTTCGCTCCCTTGTAAAGGTCCTTCTCATATAAGTGGCAGTATTAGCAGTGACAACTGTCCTCTTGCACATGCACAACGCCAGAGACTCTCTGTTTCGGGAGTTCGCAATCTGATTTACGCCACCAATAATCCTAACAGACTGTGATTTGAGTTTTAAAAAAAATCAGTCGTTAATGTGAATGCTGGAATTGAGTCCTCTCAAACAGCCAGTATAATTACACCCAAATATATATTTAAGTCACCTGAAGAGGGTCATACCTTGATAAAAGGGTGTGTACCCTACAGCGGGCATCCCTACGAAAAACTTGATTTACCTCTTGGAAATTGCATGTAAAATATGTTTCCTGTTATTCTAAAGTCTATATTGTACTGATTTGTTTCCTGTTTACGAAGGATTTCTGAAAAGATGACTTCATGAATGAGCCACTTTATGTATTTAAAAAAATCAAATCACCTGGTCAGGCGCGTCGGAACGTTTTGAAAGTTGGGGGGGGGCAAATCCATTAGTAGAGTTTGTAGGGTACCGCAGGGGTCTGGGGCGATGCCCCAGCCGCCGGAGGCCCTTTTCGCCGAAGGCGAAAAAAATTTTACTATATACTACAGTTATTTCGTCATGTTTTAACTGCACTCGGACTCTGTAACCAATGTTTTACATCAACAATCTGCGATCTAAAAACTCAAAAAATTAACGTGAAGTGGCCCATTTTAATAAATTACAACTTTTTTTATGTAATGACGAAGCATACAGGCAAACATATTTGTTTTTCCCTCTCCTTAAAAAATACGAACTGAAGGCTGTTTACCCGTTTCATATTTAAAATTACGATATCAATTCAATCTTTAACACCATTAAACACGAAACACTACACGCACACAATTTACACTTCACACTACACTACTAACACTCTAAGAGGAATAATCTACCCACTTCGCTATAAACACAGTCACTACAATACTCGAAAGATGACTGAACAGTGAACACATAAAGATGCGACACGAGCGAACCAAATCCCAACTTGTGTCTGCCAATAACTCTAGCAAATCATTCAAAGGGATGTTTGGATTTGACATGAGTCTGAGTCACGTGTCCACTCTCACTGAAGTGAGTGACCGGCACACAATACAAGACGGGTGGCTGGTTATAAAGATAGTCGGATCGACGGTTCAGGCATGGGGTACGTCAGCCAACCTAACGTTCCTACTATTGTTGGATTGTTTCATCCTGAATTGTTGACAGGATCATTCGACGTTGCTTTCCCAAAAATTAGAGTAGAAATCTTGATTTTTCAACTCTAAAATCTGCCCCCCTATGCCCCCATGGCATGAAAGTTAGGGGGGGCAATGCCCCCCTTGCCCCCCCCTGTTCCGACGCCACTGCACCTGGTCATCAGTTCTACTTACAAAATATGTATTGTGTATCTAAATACATCTTTCTTCTAAATAAATTGTTATGAAAATTTCCCCGAAGGACATCCAAACTAACTTTTCCGTTTCGGCCGTGTAGAGCCATAGGCTATCAACACTACATACGCAAAGTCATTGTTTTAAAATATTATTTATAGCTTGTTGCGGTTTCAGCAAACGCTAAAAACCAAGAAACATCTAAGAAAAACAACATTTTCCACCTTTTTATGACCTCATTGATCATCGTAAAACGCCAACAAGTAGTAAGCCGTATTGTATAGATCTCTATTACGATGAAATTTATCTTCGCGCTCTCCCATTGAATTTACTCAATTTCTAAAATGTTTGTGTAATTCATTTTTCGTTCTTTACCGTTCTTTTAAAGCAAAGTGGATGTATGAATTAACTCTAATAAAAGCTCAAATTACTTCTCGTTGAAACTGGAAAAGTCTGTATTTAGTTCGAATTATAGTTTCAATCGTAAAGTGGAACACATGGCTAACAAAGTTAACAAAACAAAACAAAATATACGTAGCATTTATTTTGAAGAGCGGAAGAAATATCCAGGAAGATTAGTTACGCTGGTAAACTGACGCTTTAGTATTGCAAAGTTTAGCTTGTACAAAATACGGATAAATAAAGTTGTCAGCAAAACAATATTATAAATTGTGGACACACACTGTGATATATACGACGTATTTGAAATGACCGTTTTCACATCAAGCACTAAATTTGAATAGGTTAATCGCTCTGAAATCAAAATCCGACACCAAAATGGATAGTTTTCAAGTCTATGATAACAATTTTAATTCAATGCATGTTTAATACAATCCTCTCACCCTTAAGGACTAACCCATGACAGTAATGGTACAATATGAAATGAAATTTGAAAAAACTCTTAATATTATAACTTTCAACAGGAGACAATGGGCAACGAATATTTTAAAGCTCTCTGTACATGGTAATAATCTAACACATAAAATCCATGTATCATGCACCGCTTCAATGAATGAAATTTATTATCGAAAGAAACTGAAACTCTTATTTACGCACGTTTCACAACCTAGCGCCATAGAAGCCGGAAGTGGGTGATTCGACCAATCTCGATGAAGCAGTGCTCCGTAGCGCTGAGAAGCGACGAAGTTGGTTGAATCCAGCTATAGCTTGTTTCAGCCGGTAGCGCAGAAGCTGTTTCTGGTCCGCAGCTTTAGAGCTCTTGACCGGAAGACGTCCTCGATATAATTTCATAGTAATCAACTATGGTTTAATACGTATTCAAGTTAATGCTCACTAAATTGTTAATGCATGCACTATAGTACGATTTAAAGCCGGAAATAAAGTAAGTACCATTGCAACTCTTATTTATTTTATTACACTTTCTGGAGTGGTGTTGAATGGAGCATAAAGCGCCGGCGCTCGCTAACGTCTAGATAGTGAAACAAGCAAAAACAAACAAACTTGCATACAACCCTCTTCTTAATCAGGAGCTTCTGATCTTTAATAAATAATGTAAGTTAAGTAATAAAATTCGTATTTTAGTGTACTCACTAAGTCACAACTGATTTTCAGTGGGGGACATAGTTTTAAAGCAGACCAAGCCAACCGTGTAAGCGCCGACACCATCGCCAGCGTCTGGTACTCCAGTGAACTGCGTAGGCCTATATTATCCCCAAACACAATTAATCGATTTCTCGATTTGGTTAATCGGTAAACACTCCCGTAGGTGTAATTGTTATTATTTACTACAATTCAGAAATTAAAAATGTCCGCCCCAACCGGGAATCGAACCACGGTTGGGGCGGACTTTTTTAATTTCTGAATTGTAGTAAATAATAACAATGAATCGAGATGCATATACAAGCATTTTAAATTGAAAATAAAGTAAATTAAATGAATTTTAAATTTATTATCAAATTTACGAACACATGATAATTGATAAACTCATATAAATTGGGCTGGCCAAACCTTAGTTACAGTATAAAATATTTTAAACTTTGGAGCGTTTTTAATAAATAAATATATTAGACTGGTATAACCAGGCATAACCTATATTGCCCAAAACACTTTTTCTCGTATCTATAATAAATAGTTGGTATTGTTGAAACACGATTTCAATTTAACGGTGATCTTACTTGAATGTACATTGTACAATCTTGCAAATAAGATAAACGAGGGTATTGTGGTAATGCCCTGATTCTATCTGACACCACAGTGCACTCGCAATCCAATAGTCTAGCGGCCAGACTGCGGGAGGGGGTGGGGATCACTCGACGTGCTGCTCTCCTACTTAAGTAATTAACTTAAAAAGAGTTAAGTAAGTAGTAGAGACATAGCCAAACAGCGGATTACACGGACTAGATCCTGAAATTGAAAGCTTCAATCTTTATTCATGTATGATAACGACACTGTTGGGAGTTGCCGACGGACTCTTCTATTCTGAAAGTCGCGTATAAGTTTATAGCTGCGAATTTGTAAAACACTTAATTACCAGATCAATGAAAGTGAGAACTCCCGAATGTTTAAGTACCCAAAAGTTACTCTAGGAAGTGTGTTTTTTTTCAAAAAAAAATAGTTATGCATTTTTGGGCCTTTGATACAGAGTAACAAACCGCCTTTTAGTACCCTTTGCTTTACACTTTGAATCGATCATTCTTTATTTCACCTGCTATTTTAATCTTATCACCCATATAAGGTCACTATCCAGGTGGCATCAAGTTGTGCAGAACCATGCTGTTCAACATACGAACTGTAAAGTAATTAAAAATTGAAGAAATACATAAATCACAATGCAACTGTTGATTGACAAATTAGTACGAACTAAAAATAGATGTTTTAATGTCCAAGCGATCTGACATTCTCTACCAGGCTACTAAATTGAATGGGATTTATGAATTCTAATTAAAAATTCAGGTACGAAATAATGGATCAATTTCGGGCATAATCATTTAAAGATATTTTGATGTCTACTTTTTTGGATGAGCATGTTGAGTGTAGCCGACTTAGCAAAAAATAAATTTGACTATTCTGAAAAAAGTAGCTCGGGTATATTTTTATGTTTTTTTAATCGCTCTCTACCAGAGAAACGGTTACTCTGATCTTGATGAAAACTTGAGGGAACCTTCGAAATACAAACTTTGATTTTACACGTTTTTGGTTACTATCGAAAAATGTTTTCGTGAAAATTTAACGTTTTGAGTATTTAAAAAAAAGTAAGATACATAGTAAACTCAAAATGTTAGGGAGAATCAGAGAAGAGGCATAGCCCCATAGCAAGTTATGCCTTATTCTCTTCATTTCAACTAAATAAAAATAGGAAACAATTATTCAATAAACAAAGAAAATGTTGTTGAATCAAAATATGGTAGGCCTAAAAATAGAACATACCTTTTAAATGAAAATTTAACTAAAATTATTATATTTTATCCTTTTTTAATTTGGAGCATCTTTGATTTCTAGAGGAACAGTATTCCATAAAGTAACGGCACGGTTATAAAAATGATTTTGGTGGATGAGGAATGCAATGAAATTGGCGTCACACGATCATTCATCAACGCGACTATAAAATTCGTTCTCGAAGTGTCCTATTATTTCACACTTGTTGATCATTGTTCTTCTTCTTATGAGCGTAGTTTTATGTATTTGATCTTTTGCCCTTCTTGATGTCATGGATACATGTAAGCTAACATGTCAACTCCAATAAGTTACCTATTATATTCTGAAAGGTTATTTTTCTCTTTACATTTTGTTGAGTTTTCACTTCTCCGAGTAGCGTCTACTTTACTCTATAGAACCCATTCTAAGCCACACACTACAGAGCCATTAACTCATTAGGCTTCAAGGGACGTTGGTTCGAATCCTCACAATGCATTGCATTAATTGCATTATATACAAATCTCATTAATAAGAGATGAAAATCAAAAATATGAGAACGAGACATTTAAATAGTGTGGTAAAACACGTATGCTATCGGTGAGATCATAACTGTTTATGAAGCACGAAGTAAAGCTAAAAACTGGTTTACTAAAGTAGTGCATTACAGTGATTATTAGACGAGAGAGCGGAGCAACTGAGAATACAATTCAAGAAATATGGCACTTCCGTGATTCTGTGAGTGTGTGTGTACGTCGAAAATCAGCCGAATCGCTTAACAGATTGGGCTGAAATTTTAAACAGACATCCGGTATTAGTTTATTGAGAACTGCTAACAAAATCAGATAGATCCATTGCGCTTTAAAACCTACAAGAAATAATAAATTGAAAAATAGGCTGCAAATGTGTAGGAATACAACAATGGTTTTGTTTTTGAAAAAAATATTTTTGTTTGTTATTTGTCTGGCTGTGGAAATGCAGTGCCCATGGTGTATCGAATCTTGCACGCTCAAGGAACCACAAATTTCCGTTTGGAGATTGAGTAAACCTTGCAATCTTTACATGTATTTCGTACTGGCTATGTTTTCCATAGTATTGTCACAGATAATAGAATACACTGCGTTATATGCATTTCAAAACATGTTTAATAATTTTTAAAATACAATCCAGAAATTTCAAAATCTTTCCCGACCAGGGGATTGAACCCAGGTCCCCCACATTTCGGATATAAGGTCGCCTTAGCCAACTAGACTAGGAAAACGCCAAAGTCGTTGTTAGACGAGTGAGCGAGTCATGTGTTGAGTACCCGGGAACATTTGCATTCAAGTTTGATAATTATATATAATAGGGTTTTTAAGTCAAGTTGGTATAAGGGCGCGTGAACTTTAAGACCACAATGCTTCACTCTAGCATATGATGGGCTCACAGTTTCGGTACCTACCTTACAGAATTTCAGTTAGTTGTCGATCCAAACCAATCTCGTCAACGCCAATGCCATCGAATATGCGATTTAAAAGAAAGGACCCATGTTTTTTTTTATATTATATTTTTTGTACTTTGTTAAAGAAATTACAAAATAAATAAAAAAACAACAAATTTGACACTCTTTATGTCACAAGATTTTAGTAAAAACTGAGGACTTATAACGCAAACAACACTTAAATTAAATAGTTAAGGTTATAGAAGTAGAAAAGATTGAGACATCATTCCTCATCATTCACATCATGAACTTACATTCCAATTGTAAGTTAACATTGTTGTTAACGATTTGGTTGATCAAACATCCCTGGTTGATTGTTTTATTACTAGCAATTCAGAATTAACGTACGATTGTTTTATTCTAGACCAGATTGTATATTTCAGGATCAAACTTCAAGTTGACAATGGAAATCTTGGTTATCTTGGGTAGGTCGTAGAAGTACTGTATTATTTGCGTGGAGAGGACGATGGAGTTGGCGTGCAGCTTGAGATATGTGAGGGTGGTCAAGGGGTTGACGGCGATGAGGTCGGAGAAGGCGTTGAGCACTTCGGGCTCATGCGACAACGTGACGTGTTCCCACGAGATCGCGATGGACTTGATGTTCCTGGCGTGTGTGAGGCAGAGTAGGAGGCCGAGACCGTCACAAGCGAAGTCCAGGAGGTTCTCGAACATTACCTCGCTCGTGTCGTGAGAAGTGTAGTGGTAGATGGGGGCGTCCTTACTGCCGACCACGGAGATGATAAGCGTTTAGAGATACCGGCAGCTCCTTTCAATGACCTTGACATTATCCATAGTCAGGTTGTAGCTATCACGAAGAAATATAGATTTCAGGTGGATCCCTTTGATGAGGATGGAATCCTGAAAAATGTTATTCTATACTAGCAATGACAAAATGAAGTTGGATGGAAATCATAGTTAAATAACGTACAATTCACTGAAAATGCACAGCCTTCAACGCTTATGTACTCAAACGTGCAATAATCCGTATTTTTTTATATATGTTGTCCATGAGTTAGTTTTATAAATCCTAATAATGTATGAAAACATTGCGCTAACGGACCAAAATAATTTGTGAATTTATGCTTGAATCACATTTTAGTAAAATTATTTACACTTTTTTGCCATGTCTGCATTTTTTAACAATGATATCATATGACTATTAAAAATTGGTTGTAAACAATGGTTAGAACATACAATTACCTGCAAATTGGTATAAGAAAAAATAAAATCGGTTAACTCTGTCACGAACTATGTACATTTTAAGATAGTACCGACTAAGCTTTTCAATGATCGCACATCCAAAAACAAAATGGCTACTAAAAAAAAACTGATACCACAATTCGAAGTGACATCCTCCCTAGAGATGTTTCAAAAGGTGCATACTACCACGTGGTCAAGTCAGATTTGAGATGTTAAGTGGGTTGAGCCAACTTCGTTAATGTCGGTCCTACAGGAATTAGCTCTTGGACTAGAGTGAGCGAGTCATGCGTTGAATACCCGGGAACATTTGCAATCAAGTTTGATAATTATATTGGTATGAATAATAGAGTTTTTAAGTTTAGTTGGTAGAAGGGCGCGTGAACTGTAAGGCCACAATACGCCACTCTAGCCTATGATAGACTATGGGTGCCTTAGGTAGGGGGAAGAAAGGGAATGTTACCGGGTACTCAACACATGACTCCCTCACTCGTCTAACAACGACTTTGGCGTTTTCCTAGTAATATTACATATTCAGAAGAGAGTGGAGATAAAACACATTTGGAAGCCGTTGTGTTGAGGGAGTGCGATGGTGGTTTGTTATTCCAATTTGCTGAGATGTTTACTAGTTAAACACGCAGAACAATAATTGTGAAATTAATTAAGGCTCAAGAGTTCCCTCGCTAAGAAGACGCTTCCCCCCCCAACCCCTCCAGAGATCACACCACCCTAACCCCGCGAAACAAAAAACTAGACGAAAATATAATTGAGGGTATTAACCCATATTCACAAAATATTTCGAACGAGTCGTATTGTCGTAAACATTCAACCAATGTGTGTATGTTATCCTATACTGTATATTTTATTATTTGGAATATAAAGAAATTTTCAATTTAATTACTGTTGATATGAAATACATCTTGAAACGTTGTTTGGTTTTGGAGAATTAATATCTGATACACATAATATATACTCAAATCGTCTGTGTACATACGCTTACACTATGCACAAACATTAATATTTGAGTACAGTTGGCTTATTTCTGTGAATATAACATTGGCTATGTAATTTCACATTCAGTTAGTTTTGATTATTATTTGTCACAGCTAATTAATTGGCGTGAGCTAGTGGTAAAAAGCAAGAAAGAAGAGGACGATATTGACGGAAAAGATGAAATAGAAGACGAAGAAATTGAAGGGGAAGAAGACATGACAGGCCCGGCAAGCCGGTGTTAATAAACTCTTTGTGCCAAAAAAATCCAAGAAAATCCAACATAAGTCGGGTCAGGGGGTGGCTAACCACCAGATTTTCTAGGGCCCCCAGAGTATATATATATGTCACATATTGTCGAACTTAATAATATGTGTGCCTCTGATAAAAATGAAATACCATTGCTAGACTGAAGTTTCCGTTTCTTATCTAGGGCGATGGTCGTCGCCCGCAGCCAAGCGCATGCGACTGCTTAGGCGACGACGAACTCGCGGCCTTGTATACCGCTACCCGAGTTGGGGGTTTTCAGCTATCTGCACACGCCGCCCCGAAAGATTTACAATCTTGAAACTCGGTATATGACCTGAAAGTGGTCAATGACCTACAAAAAAAATCAACCCGATCCGATTACCCGTTCTGTGTTGAAAAAGAGTCTGAACATCGTCGAAAACCTTCCGGCTGGCTGGCTGGCTGGCTAGTTACTTAATTCTCCTCGGAGCAATATTGAGCCCTACAGAGAAAACGGTAAATCTTAGAACTATGAAATTTGGATCACACTTAGATGTACCTCAGACGCAGTGGCTTTTGCTTTCAAAACCAAAATCGGGTAACAGGGACAGGAGAAAATAAAAATTTGGATGATAATCAAAACACGTAATTACTAAGGCGTGGTAATTTGTACAAACTTGAAATTAAACATGCTCTTGAATTATAAATATCTTGCGACCAAAACACAAAGGGCTAAATTTGGGAAATACCATGGGCCTAAAAATTACAAAAAACATATCTGAACTTTAAAAATGAATCATTCAAAGAAAACGCTAAAACTGAGAAATTTCAAAAGTGGAATACACTTTGATATCTCTCATTCTTTATCACTTTTGAATATGAAAAGCAAAATTGGGTAACGGGTACCGGAGAAAATCAAAATTATCAAAAACTAAGTAGTTTCGTACTCTTATGAATAAGACGCTATACAGAGAAAACGGTTCATCTTAGAACTTTGAAACTTTTGCCACACTTAGATGTCCCTCATGCGCAATCACTTTAGCTTTCAAAACCAAATCCGGGCAATGGTGACCGGGGAAAATCAAAATCAAAATCAAAACGCGTAATTACTCAGTCGTAGTAATTTGTACAAGCTTGAAATTAAACATGCTTTTAACCATTATTAATATCTAGGGCTTAAAACACAAAGGGGCAAATTTGGGGGACCATGGGTCCAAAAATGTCAAAAACCAACTCTGAACTTAACAAATTTAATCATTGAAAGTCCATCATTCACGCCTTGATAGGAAACAAACAGCATAAAGATGTAATATCCCCACAAATACAAAAATTTGTAAAAAAAAACAAAAAAAACGGCAGCCAAGCTCTCCTTCAAAAGTCTTCGGCTGTGAATGGTGTGAGATATAGAAGGCCAAACCATTTTTTATGATTTCGAGTTTAAAAATGTTACTTTCTTACCACAAAAATCGTTGGCTTGGCGCTCGTCAACAGGCGAAATGATCTCACTTCTTTTCAAAGTGAAACTAGGGAGAAAGAATGAAAAGCTTGGCTCAACTTCTATATCTCACACCATTCACAGCCGAAGACTTTAGAACGAGAGCTTGGCTTCCGTTTTTTTTTATTTTATTGTATTTGTGGGGATTATATTATACGGTAAACTTGTTCTTTATAAATACATTTTAAAATCTGTTTAATATACCACAATACCGGTACAGTATTGTTTGAGTGCAATAAGTTTGCCTTAACTATTGCTTTAGATAGGCCTACCGCAAAATTTCTTCATTTCACTATTCGAGAAGTTTTTACGAGATGATTTACGAATTCCCACTGGTTGAGTCAAATTTCAGAAAACCCTTCAGTCAGGACTGCCGTTGCTCAAATCAATCTGGAACCTCAAGTCCACATGAGCTCGACTTAACCATGCACTCTGTCGGTCACAGCTTATTCCGACTCCAAGCTCAAATAAGTTAACAGGGTATTCAGCTAATCCAAATGCAAAGCAGCTTATATGCATATTTCTTACCTCAACGAGTAGAAGCATTGCCTAGCTAGTTCAGAACACAGCTAATGTACTTTGATGTATGAACATGTTTGGTTCCCACCGAAATTATTTGACAAGATTTACAAGGGCTTAATGGAATTACTCAAAGCAACAACACAGTTTCAATATAGAGAATTAAACCAAGCTTATACTTCACACTATGGCACTTTTGCAATTGCTTTCCGTTGTCCTGTATTTTCTATCTGCTAAAGTGAACATAATCCTTGCATTAAAAGTTATGGCAAGCGACGGAGATAGTTCATGCATTAAGTGCGGGAGTTGACGGATTCGATTCTCACCAACACCAATCCTGTCTGAAGGTTTTAAACAGCCCTTGCACATTCCCTTGAAAACTACCCTTACTCCGCAAATCTAGGTGGATAAGTTCATTGACCTTAAACAGGTTTCCCATGAGAAATTTTAAAAAATCATTCTCACATGCATTATCATTGTTTATTAATTATAATAATTTACAGTTCCGTAAATCATCCACATTGTGTTCCATGAGCTATAATTTTGATTATTTTATTCTTGATCTAACCGTCAGATAAATAGAATTTACTGTAGGACTTTGTTACATCGTGTTGTCCTGACTAGAGCCTGGCCTATACATGAGGCCACCAATCATTGACAACAATCTGTCCCTGACAGGCGGGCTAGAGTTATTGCCAATACCTGCAACTGATTTCATTGGGATTATTGTGCATCGATCACATGCAGTCAACCCTACTGGAAGGATCACAATTGTATATGGGCGAAAGCAAAATGGTGTTTTCTATAGAAGAAAGCAAAATTTGATTTCGAAAATCGAAAAAGACTTGTTTAAAGGTTAAGCGAAAGAGTAGGCTCTACTTCAACATTGTGTTTTGTTTCTTAATTTTTTCGTATGGTTTTTAGTGTTAAGGTACTTCGAATAACGGGCGATAAAAATGTAATAAATTCGATTATACTTCTTTATTATCTAAATGAGATCTCTTTAACCCATTGAAAACAATTATAAAATAATTTCTGCTAAAATTATATAAATTGCACACGTTTATAATCTATACTCATTTTTTTATAAACAATATTTCTAAGCTTTTCCAGCTTCAATGGTAAGATAGTTTTAAATGATCGATGGTGGATGCAATCGAAAATATGTCTCAAAATCTCTTTAATACCTAAACAGGTATTTTTACTCACGTGTAAGCTTATACACATTAAATAAACACCTGATTCACCCCTGGTGAATTTTAAACTTAATTGACAAAAACGTAATACACATTTGCGTTCAATTACAATGATCTCGAATCTAACGCCGCTGCAAATAATGATAGTGGATTGAGGATAGGCTATCTCTATTCGCTATCTTTGAATGGGGGAATAATTAAAGTAGCTTGGAGCCAGATCTTTTTGTGCCATTAGCATTGTATAGCGAGGACTGAATATGCACAGTCAAGCACTTAACTTGTGCAATGATAAGATTCTTAATTACTAAAGCATTAAAAAAGATGTGGAGATATGCCAGATCTGATTGGAATTAAGCCCGCAGAATATTATTCTCGGAACCTCGAATTAGTATAATCTACCATTGTCCATTAACTACGGTATTGACGGTACTTTAGGTTTTTGTCTATGTGAAAATATGTTTTAATGTTACAACTGATGTTTAGTCCAATTAAAATAATGTAGGTAAAAATTGAAGTATTATTTGTATAAATTGATTTAAATGTAGGTTCCGTAAAGTTTGGTATGTAATTCATAATTGTATTGCATGGAAAAAGCTTACAGATTTTAAGTGTGCCGGTACTGTTTAATAATTTTCTCACACTCAAATGGACATTATATTTTCAAACACATGACATTCGAATAAGTATCTGGGATAAACCTGCAGAGTTTCATATTACTCTTTATAGTTTTTTATATTTTAAAAGTATTCATTTGCAATCAGTACTTTATTTAGTTTGTTTTCCATTAATTCTAACCGACTAGCATTCATATTGCACACACTCAGGCCGATTTCTCTGTTTAGATGATCGAAGTACACTGAATTAGGCTGCAGTTGGAAAATATGTGCTTAGTAAGAATGTATACATTTTCACCCATGCAACATGTTTTCTGAATATTGTTTGTTTCATAACAAGTGCTGCATCTACCAAAATAATTGTTTCTTTTGTTATATAAACTGACATGAACTATGTACATTCACGTGAGCATGTTGTGTATGTACTTTTCAAAACTCCTGCGGGAGACAACTTCGGTATTTAAAATATTTCCCATTAATTTCCTGTCGAAGACTTGAGTGCACTTTAGAAATAACCTGTATTTCAATTCCAAATTGATTGGATGAAAGTTTATACCAAAGAGTGGGATGATGAAGTTGAACAATTCACGATTTTACTACCGAGAAAAGTTTTCTTAAATGAACGTGACAGTTTACGCTCATAGCTGGTTCCCGGTACCTAATAATGGAGGGCTTTTATTATTTCAACCTTTAATTATTACACTATTTAAATTGCAGATTTAAATAATTTTCTAAAGCTAGGTGTTGAAGATAATTGACGCCCTCTCATCCGAGGCTGGTTGAGATATTCTAGGGCTAACACAAAATATTTCTACTACCCCCATGGGCAAGCATATTATTTAGTTTAATTATTGAATCCAATAAGTTATTGTACCGCTAAAAGCATAGTTTCGATAATGTATCACCAAACAAGTATTTACGTTCACGGTCAAGGATTGTTTGTGTCAACAAAACATCGAATTCAAATTCATTCATGTATCCAGAACATCTGCATATCTTTGTAAATAACCTACCTTTAAATTATTATTTCATAACTTGTGTAGATATAATCTTGCCAACCCCTCCCAGCCAAAAGATTTAGTGAAATTTGAACAAACATTACCATTTTTATGAATAGTAGCATCATTAATGCGGTCTAGCGAAAAGTGTCTCGGACGAAAGAACTTTTAATTTCCAACTGGTTAATTTCTACCCCTGTATAACTCTTGTTAAGAATGAACTGTCTAGTGAGACGTTCATGTACGTAGAGGCCTAATGTTTCTCGAGCCTTGGCGTGCATAGTAGGGAAACGCAGCTGGGACGCATTTGTTTTCAGTCCCCCACGTCATCGACGCATTACACTCCACCCCTCTACCACCCCCACAATCCTTCCCGCTCAACCCCCCCCCCTCTCTCTCTCCTCTCTCGCTCCCTCTCTCAACTTCTCTGTTGCTCTTTGGCTACGATCTAAATTAATTTTAAGATTTATTGAGTTTAATAACCATGTTTTGTCTTGAAAATAAATATTCTCTGGAATTTCTGTTTGAATTTCGCCAGCTAGTTGGGACAGAAAGCTGCATTTGGATGTGTGCAATAATGAAACTAAGCAGCACCGGAGCGCTTATTCTATCTTGGGGTGATAACACGAGAAAGGTTCAATGATAATAATCGCAAATCATCTTCAGGTGTCTGGCTTACTCCCTAGACGGTAGATTATACAGGTCACTGCCATTTCTTTATTTGAAAGGTAGACATGACGTCTAGCATGGGTTATAAGTAACATTTCCATCTGAAATTTTCCGTCGAGGTATAAAAGTATGCATCAGTGTCAGAGTAAAACGAGTTTGATAATTCTTTGTTGAACTCTGGCGAGACAAAAAGCGATGTGAATGGTTAAAACACGTTCCGTCATCATCTTATCTTCCTAGAACGAGAGATAAAAAGAGAGGGGTGCTAGTTACGACCGTAGTTGGCGCTGCAATGGGGCAATGTAATCACTCCCATGTCTAATGCATCTCTGCTATACTTGTTCTTCACTAATGTTGCCTTCTGACAGAAGGGCTCAACCTAGGCGATTAATGTAAACCAATTGTGAGTATAAGAACACCATGTACCGAAATACACATTTTAAAACTTCTTTGCGATATTTTTTATAGAAATATAAAGGGTTAAAAAACAATTGGTTATATACAATTTGACTAGTTTCTTGAACTGTTATTACACATTGGTTTTCCTTCTCAAACCCGATATACATACAATATACAATATACAATATACACATACATACACCCGATACCCCGATACCCCGATACCCCGATACCCCGATCCCCATACCCGATACAATATATCGGGCATTTAGTCGTGAAAGAGTTACATCTTTAAATTTCCATTTTCTCGTCAAAATTTCGGTTTTGAATTTGCCTCGTAGATTCTGATTATAAATCACGTTTGAAATAAACCTAATAACAAACGGGACAGCAGCCCATTGGGCCTGGGTTTGAATTCGCATAAGGGACAAACCTCAAACGTGGGCATAAGGTTCGTTTTATCAAGAACGCAGAGTAGAGAAGAAAAACTTGGAAAGCACGAAGGGTATGAGGGTGGGGGTGATAAGGAGAAAAGTGGTGGAAGGGGACTTGTGAAGAAACTTCACTGTGAGGCCCTAGTAGCTAGATAACATTAGAAGACGTAAATCAGAGTAAATTCCTAAAAGGGGTGGAGCCAGATCGCGAGGCGTGAACCTCCTGCCACCCCGCCACCCCTGCCCCGGACGACGTTGCCTCCAAGTGGTTGGTTTTAGTTGCTTCTACTGCTGTTACCGGGATCCCTAGCTGCAAGAACTTGCAGAGTGATTTGTGGGTAGCTCAGGCTTGCACCGACACACGATACTCGACCCGACCCTACCCTACCCAGCTACCCGCCGGCTCACCGACTTCATTATTATTCACGTTTACCTTCATCGGATCACACTCAGACCCCACACACACTTGACAAGGAATTCTTGATATAGGACACCTACTAGTGATTAGAAACTTAGGAGTAGGCCTACCCACATAGCCGTTGAGATGCCAAGCACGATAAATACACCCAAGAGAGATTTTCGATACTGCCAACGAGCACAAGCTAGAACAAGCTCGAAGAGAATCTCGTCTACCTGATTGGCCTATTGTATGCATCCCAGTCTACTACGCACGATGACGTAATAATATCTTGAAAGTGCGGGGCAGCGAAGTTTGTTACTTCTCGTAGTTGAACCATAGCTTTAGTATCAGGTAAGAGAAAACGCTCATTGACAAATCAAAAACTTAGAAAATCCTGTTCGTGCAATTAGTAAAATACAAATAAGAAATGTATGTATTTTTTCAACATCTCATAACGTTGTTCGGGTACCGAATGAGTAGTGACTATTGAATTTCCTTCGTATCTTGAAATCAAATGTGACTTTGGGTGAATGATTACAATAGAGAGGGCGATTGCGATGTAGTAGGGGATGAAGTAGCTAGATGTGGAGCAGTGTGTCAGTATATCTCGGCCGCCGAGTGGTGGGCAAACATGCACAGGCGCAAGGACAAGGTGGGGTGATCAGGCATTAGTTGGACCCTAGTTTCGTAGACACAAGGGACAGCCGGGTGAAGTTGGCTCAATCTACAGTCACCCATTATTATATATTAATATATAATATATAATATACATCAAGAGGGACAACCCCAGGAGTTTTCGAGACGTCCTGGAAAATATTTTGATTTACAACAGGTGGTGGGATTGGGATGGTCTATTCGTACTTTCAGGAAACATTTGAATATTTACCATTTGGTAATCATTTTTCCCCTTTTATATTTTTTGTTTCAAATGTATTTTATAATTTACTGTTAGTCTGTGTTTTGAGGTAAAAGCTGTGGCTGCAGAGACTAAAATAAAGTAGAGGTGAATGACTACCCGAAATTTCGAGTCGAGTCGAGTATTATGGCACTTGACTCGAACTCTAGTATTTAATGTAATAATTTAGAATTTAATAATAAAAAATGATTTTGGTGGAGGTGCCGGGTAGCTTATAATTAATTCGTCCAGGTTCGTACACATGGCGAAGGTGTCGGGTCATTAATCGCCAGTGAAAACTAAAAATCGATCTAGATTTTTGGCGCTCCTTACCAACCCTTTTTAGCCAAAATAGTAGGCCAGTATTTTGATACACATTTTTATATTTTTCGAACTTTTGATCTTTTTCATGAGAGTAAATTTTGAAATTACACCAACATTTTCACTTAATATCAATGGCATATATAGCCTTGCCCTAAAAATGATAAATTTAATATGATACTCTGCCGGCACTTTTGGAGCCTACATAGGCCTACATACTATCATCAATAAATAAAATTTATATTGTACGTATTGTAAAGTGTCAAAGAGTAACAGCGAAATAACAAAACCAAGTACTCGGACTCGCATTGGCCAAAAAACTTGATTTGTTTTTATACACGGATTCGGACTCGAATAACCAAACTAACAAAATGGGGCTTGCACACCCCTAAAACACCCCTCCAGATTATACCAGTAAGACGTGGGGAATTGTGAGAGCTATATTTTTATGGCGGATATTATGACGTTTTTGTAGTATTTTGCGTGCTCAACTATACTTAAACTCAAATTACAAATTCAATGCTCAGCACTTTATAATTGTTTAAAGAATTTACTACAGCATTGACAAATGGGAATACAAATTGGCAAAAGGGAATGCTGTACAAAGCGTATTGTGTAAGGTACCCAAATCTCCCCAATGAAGACAGTTTTCAATTTGATTGGCCGTGTTTTTAAGTATGACATTCCCAACCATAATATAAAGTTTTTGGTATCCTCTTGTTTTCGTTTTAAACGTGTCCAGAACATAAATTGTATCTTCTATACACGTTGAGGGATATGGTCTGGAAGCAAACTGGTTTATTTCTTTGAATTGCTGCGTGTTTATCATTCGGTTGGGTTGGGAGTGGAACGTCTCATCCTTTATCCTTTGAGTTGAGATAGCAGTGACGCTATCTTGTGGCAAGTGACAGCACCAAAGCTTTCAAGGAACGGTGAGCCTATCCCTACTCTAGAAATATCAAAGATACCGAGACGCATAAAAACAAAGAAGCAGTAAGCATTGATTTATGGTAGGGTCATTATATCACAGGTTCATTTTCAGTTTTCACAGACATTTGAATAATTTTTTTATTGGAGTAAGTTTTGTGTTTCTATCTGAACAAACATAAAAACAATACTTATTTCAATTCATGTAAGAATGAAGTGAAGTTGACTGCCACCTCCACACCCCCATACAGGCGGAAGAAAATTTACCAGAACTTACTCAATTGTTGTTGTTTTTGGGGTTATTCCATCCTGTCTCAAAATAATAATTTAAAGGTGGAACGTCACTTTTTCAATATGGTCATACTTCGCGTGAAATTCGAAGCCCGGATTCCATCAGGCATGGACCTGCGTCTACTGTGTTATGAGACAAAGATTGACGTGCATATAATGTAACCGTCTACTAGTTCATTTACAACAATCTATTTTCCGAGTGGTACATTATTAAACATTTTGTTATGCGCTTCGTTGCTAGAATATTTCGAAAGTTCCCTGAATTTACAACAAATTTTTTTACAATGTTTTAACGGTTGGATGAGCTTGGGCCAACTTTTTTCACAATGTTAAATGTCTAAATAAAAACTCGCTTGATCGGCAAATCCAGCTAATTGCACATCATTCGGGATCACTTTTTGACCCCCAATGTTCACCTATATTTTTTTTTCAAATTTTGGGAAGATGTTTATAACAGATAAGTTAAGCAGGTTTCCCTCAATAAATAAATCTTTTAAAAAAAGTAGTGAAGCATTATATAATAAAAATAAAATAGTGGTTATGCATGTATCGTTTAGTAACTAACATTAAATATTACATAATAAATTCAAAACCACAATTATTAAAAAGTATATGCGTGTGTGCGTGTGTGGTAAAAGTTGTGTGTTTTTATCATTAGCCTAAATTAATCCAAGAATATCGTTGAATATACTGAGTTGAGTACACAATGTAGCGCAACCAAGAACCTTTCGATGGCACATTTAGAAGTGAAGCCCTTCAGCCTCAGATAGACCTACTTAGAAGAATATCAAAATATCAAATTAAGGCGGATGGCCATAGCCTGCCTACCTGAATGGTCTCAGCCAAAAAAAGCGAGATTCTTTGAAGTACGGTTCATAACGAATTGGCCGTTGCCATTATACATAGCTGTTGTCAACATGCCAACAATGTAATGTGCGTCATTATTAAATTACACACATATATATATATATATATAGATATATTCAAAAATTTAAGAGGCCTTGTTCTATTAAATTGCCACCAGCAATGTGTGTGTGTATAATGTAATACAGAGATATTCGACACTAACCTAAAAAAGGGGGGGATGTTCTGGCAAGGGCAGTGAAGGGGGCGTTACCACGTTGTGGTTGTCGTTGTCGTTATTGTCGTCTTCGGTAGTGGCGAAGGGGGGAGTGAGTAGTGGGTAACCCCCCTCCAAACTATATCGGGGCATATTTTTAAAAGACATCACGAACTGCAGTTTGTGAGGGGTACAACGATTAAACGATTACCTACTTCTACAATTCACTAAAACGAACAGGTATTATATACTTTGTGATTATTTAAAAAAGAAAGTTGGAATTTCCAAAAACAGACCACTCTCCGTTCATAGTTGAACTCAAATTTTGAGTTTCTTTGTAATATTTAGATCACAAATAGTTTCCGTGAAAGTAAGATCGTTTTTAAATGCAGAATGTTTAGTTGTAGTTTTTGAGCTATTTATTGAAGCTATTTCAAAATTGCCTATAAGTCATTGTGCAAAATGCGCAATATAGTGCAATACATAATGCATGCACAGTGCCGTGGCAATGATAAATGAGATTGGTTATCGAATTGAAATTTTACCCCCAAAAGAAGTGTAGGCCTATATACTATTAATATTTATGTTCTTATTTAAATACAATCCATGGACTTGTAGATGATAACAACGAAATTATTAATAGCAAGAATAAGCACTATGTTTGAGATTAGGAGGCATAATAGGTAAGATAGATCGATAAGATTTATTCTTCAAATAGACAATTTTACAAGTCCAAATCTCTACTGAGATGTGCGAAGAGTGGTATATGGTATAAACTATAAAGGTGAGGGCTGTGGCCTCTTGTCATATTTGTTACTTTTATAAGTTTTGGTTGTCATTAAAAACAATGGAGGTGTGAAAAGAGTGTGCTATTTTGACCCAGAAAGTAAAGTAATTCAAATAAAGAACATTTAAATATTATACAGTCCATTTAGTAGGCCTAGTAGTTTATTCACACTACATACAGAACTAGACAACTTGTTACAATGACCTATTAAGTCTGGTGTATTCAAACCAGTATGTTTGTTTTATTATCACTTCTGACTTCATTTTACTTCTGACTTTGGTTCAATTCTCGTAGATATACTCTACATATGTGTGATATTATTATGTAATAATAACGAACTGCTAATAAATTGAATTGAATTGAATTGAATTACCCTATTGCTGCTAAATATTCCAGACTTTTTAAAATTTTAACTTTATTATAAAAAGAAGTTCAACTCTAGGAACCTCAGATTCCACTCAAAATTCAACAAACAAGTCGAGCACTATTAACCTTGACACCGGCAGTGTTGGTTCGAGCGCTAAGCGCTTGACTCTGATACGGGAGGTCCCGGGTCGAAACTCGAAAGCCGTCGTAATCGGCAATGACGACTGAAGGGTTTTCTCGAAGTTTTCCTCAGTCTGCGAATGTAATTGAATCGGTTATTTGAGAAACCAAATAAGACATGTAACCATTGTTCTGAGTAAAACGCAAAAAACGTGCATTTAAAACCCTGAAGTCAAATAATGCAGGTTTTTTGATGTAGCAATTTAGATGTGGCATAGTTACATTGATTTTTGTTGATATTGATATTAATGAGCACGTAATTTCATAATTACGAGAGTGTTATTAGCGTGGACTTATTTGGTTTCTCATTTAACCCTTTCCAGCCCAAATTAAAAATTTCTAAATTAAGTCATTTTTGGCAGTTATCGAATTTCTAATTTTTTTCTAAGATTTTTAGTGTTTTTCAAAAAAATTTAATCATGTATTTTAAGAGATTTTTGGAAATTTTGGATTTTGAATTTGAGCATCATTTGAAGTCCAAATTCAAATTTGAAACACATTCCTAAAACTAGATTTTTTTTGAATTTTTGCATGTATTGCATTTTTTTTACTAAAAAATTAGCAATAGGTACTAGAGATTTATTACATTTCCGGGAAAACCCCAATTTTTCCCATTTTTATCCTTTTTTGCAGATATGTATTTTCAATTTTCTCTCTAAAATTCACTTTTTGTCCCATTGACATGGGGCAAAACTTTAATTTTTTTAAATTCAACCAAAATTTAAAAAAAAAATGGTATCAAATTGGAAAAACGTATTGAGTACGGTACCCAGATTAAATTTTGAAAGTTAATGATTCCAATTGGAGTCATGGGAAAGGGTTAAATGGGGCGGGGATATATAAAATTAGTAAAAAAGAGGTAGTGTCATAAGTTTTATGATTGTTTATTATAGTAAACATAAAACTACATTTTTTAAGACTTTGTTTAATAAAAATTTCTCGGAAATGAGAGCCAATGACTCATTTTACTGAAAGTGACTTGTTCCGTTTCTCAAATCAATACAATTTTTTCTTCAGAACGGATGGACATGACTTATTCGGTTTCTCAACTCAAAGGGAAAATATTGACCGAAAAATATTTCGTTTCTCTATCGAAAAATATTTCGTTTCTCTACTAATCGATAGGTCTTGAAATTCTGAAGGAAATGGCTATCTTAACTCATTTACGCCATTTGGGTGACTTATTCGGTTTCTCAAATAATAGATTCAAAATTGATTGTGTCCTGAAACAATTTTTTGCCGACGGCGCTATTGTTCATATTTTTGATGATTTATAGTTTTTTAAATACGAATATTATTGAAATAGTAGGCTCAAATACATAAACTAAAAATTATTTTAAATAAACAATCACTGCAAACTTTCGAAATACATTTAACTTCCCGCGCTGTTTGACTTTGAGGTTAGGTTGGTCTGTTTGTCAACAACAGCTGCAGCAGGTGCCAACTGTATGTGTGTCCAGCCCAGGCGTGCTCCAGGCCAAGGTCCAAGCGACCTAATGTTCGGTGCCGGAAATTGACGAAGAGGTGGTAATGGGCAACATTGAGAAACCACAAAGAGTATTTAGGGACAGGCTCGGACAATAGTTTGCTACGGAACGGATGTAGGCCTACCGATTCCCAAGGCATGTAATTTTGGTTCTGTGTGAGGAGCTGAAGCTTGGGTAGGGGTAGAGGCCCTAGGGTACTGCGCGATCGCATGCTTTGCCAGTAGGCCTACCTAGCTCCTACCTAAGTTCTGGTTTCTTTGAGATACATGGCATAGCCTACCTACACAAGCGATTTTGCGAAGCAATCGCATCAATTGCTCGGCGAAGTATTCACTTTCCACTGGGGGTGATGGTCTAGTCGCCAGAATAAAGTCTCGGGTAAGTCTGAGTGTGAGAGCAGTCTATCAAAGCCTAGGCTCTATTCTCTATCTTAGAACATAAAACATAGGTAGCCTAGGCCCTTAGATGGTTAAATGTTGGCTAGCCCTAGGCTTAGTAAGTAAGGATTGGATTGGATTGGATATTGCTTAACGTCTCATATTTATGCACTTTGGCTAATCGAGACGAAGGGAGGGACGTAAGGGAGACGCGGGGGGACAAGGGGTGGACATGCCTATGCTGGTCAGAACCAGTCACAAGCGTATGGGGAGGGCAGGGGTTCCCCCACGTCGTGGTCGTCTTCGTCTGTGTCATCATCCGTCCGTGTTGTCATTGTCGTCACCGTCGAGGAGGTAGTCAAAGGGAAGGGGAAAGTTCCCCGACGACGACCCAGAGCTCGCCATTAGTTTTAGGAAGTGAAACTCCCCTACTCACGGGCCAAACCACGAGAAGGTTGCGAGTTGGACTTTGATGGCCCTAGTAGTAGTAGGCCTAAGTAAGTAGGGCCTAAGTAAGTAGTAAAGCCTTCGATACAATAGACCACAAAATTGTTCTGGCAAAACTAGAAACTCTCGGTATACGCGGAACAGCTCTAAGCTGGGTATCTTCCTTTTTGTCCGAACGTACCCAAGTAGTTGAGCTCAAGGCAACAAATGGCCAAATCACCAATAAAACCTATTCTAAACCTCTGCCCATTCGCTGCGGTGTACCCCAAGGCTCAATATTGGGCCCACTAGCATACATTCTCTATGTTAATGACCAATGTGATTTTTTAGATGGGACCCTCAGCCAATATGCTGATGACTCCAGCCAACTATTAACCCCCCCAAAACTAAACCTGCTGTGGACCTTTCTCCCCTAATGAACGAACAAGTAGCCCGTATGTCGTCCTATTGCCGCGGCAACCAGCTCACCATATCACGCTTAAAAACGATGTATCTATACTTTCATACTTCCAATAACACTCCTCCTTTCAGTCCCCTTGTACGTCTAGAATCTAATATCTTTCCCCGGGCCAACTCTGTGAAAGTCCTAGGCCTAACACTTTCAGAAAACCTGAATTTAGTTTTTATTGACAACGGGACTCAGGTCCCACAAGTGCAATATAATATACATAGTAATACAATAACTAAAATTAAGCTTAAACTAAACTAAAACTAGACTTATACCAGGCCTCGCGTATCTTATGTGAGTGTGTTTGTGTGTGTGTGTGTGTGTGTGTGTGTGTATGTGAATGTTTGTGTGTGTGAATGTGTATGTGTGAGTTGATGTATCTGTGTTAACTTAGGTGATTACTTAGGTGTTTTGGATAGTGCAAGGTTTATCATTGTTTTGTAGTTGTGGATGGGGGTGTTGTGAATGTCAATATGTGTATCATTACTGATTGTGTTGAACAGGTTTTGAATGCGGTTTATACATGAATGTTTATAAATGTCTATGCGACTTCTGGATGCGTAAAAAGTAAGTTTGTTTCTAGTGCATTTAGTGGGGACATGGTAATTAATAAGTTCTAGGAGGTTGGTATCTGTTAAGTTATTTACAATTTTGTACAGAAATACTAGGTCAGTAAACTTGCGCCTGTCACCTAGAGTCACTAGATTGTTTTCTGTGCACAACGATACGTAGTTACATCTGTGATAAGCGACACCCTGTTTAAAACAAATAAATTTAATGAAACGCTGCTGCACCCGCTCAAGGTTAGCAATGTGTGTTACGTGGTGCGGGTTGTAAATAACACTTGCGTAATCTACCTGGGGTCGTATTAGCGAGATATACAGTCGTCTTATTGTTGGGATAGAGAAATCCTTACCGCAGTTACGCTTCACAAACCCAAGAAGTTTAAAAGCCTTAGAGCTGATGTGCGATAGGTGTTGGTTGTAGGTGAGGTGACTGGTCTACCCACTGTGATCACGTAGCCAACAAAATCCTATCCGGATGTTACGTTATAAGAAAGCTGAAACAAATTGTCCACCCCCATGTACTTTTACTAGTCTATTTTGCACACATCAACTCCCATCTATCATATGGCCTGCTATTTTGGGGAGCGTCCCCTCAAGCAAGCAGGATTTTCATACTCCAAAAGAGAGCCATTAGAATTATAGCCGGAGTCTCAATGACGACATTCGTGTAGAGATCTCTTTAGAAAGCTCGGAGTTCTTACACTAGCTTGCATCCTTATTCAGTCAGCTGCAATATTTGTTCGCTCCAACAGTCACCTCTTTTCTATTAATGCATCTGTGCACTCCCATAACACTAGAGCCAGCTTCCATATCCACCGTCCTGCCCACAATTTATCTATTTTCTCGCAAGGCCCAGAATATTTAACCTCTACTCTATACCTACAATAAGCTCCCAAACCTAATCAAATCATGCCCCACAATAACCTCTTTTAGACATCACCTGAAACTGTTCCTTACTGCTAAAAGTTTTTATACTATCAAAGAATTCCTTAGTGAGTAAACACACTTGGCAATGCCTATAGGCTTTCTGTTAATTAGGCCTACTCACTCATTTACTATTGTAATTAATGTAGGCCTATTTTATTTTATTTTATTTTATCTTATTTTAATTTAATTTACTTTTAATTTAAATTATGATACCTGCACCTCGCAACTAGTAGTAATGTTTTTTTGACGATGCTTATAATGTACAATGTACCGATCAAACAGCAATAAATACTCGACTCTACTCTACTCTAAGTAAGTAAGTAGTTTATTCATTGGACAAATACTAAGCACAGTACCTAT